>OZ026622.1:60233258-60600758 GCA_964020975.1 Hermodice carunculata | reverse complement strand
CCGTGGTAAAGGTTCTTTAGAAGAAGCTTACCACACGGTTCTTCGGAGACCCCCCCCCCCCCAAAGTGCCGTATTTGTGATAAGCTTTAAACCCCTATTTGGTACCCCAAAGAACCTTTCGTTGATAGAGCGTATGGAACGGTTTCATATTCATGCCTGCACATAAAAAGCAGCTTGGCGACTTGTTTGCATCGAGGTTCTATGGTTTAAATGTCGATCTTATCTTATCTTATCTTCCTGTAATTGTAAAAATTAGTTGTTTCTTTTTACAATAGTGCAAAATTTCATTTTTCTGCATGCATTAACGTTCCTGATGACATTTTCTATTAGCTTACGTTTACATTTTCTTTCTGGTAGTCTGGGTAGGCAATAATCCTTCAATATGGATCCCTTCGTATTCCCTTTGCTATTGCTTCCCAGTACAGACAAATATTCAATGATTCAAAGAACAGAAAGATATAGATGGTGTCTTAAACACCTTTCGCGAAGTAATCAAATTTCACAAAAAAATGTTTTGTTCACAATATTTTTTAACTGAGCTATTATGAGATACAGATTGCATGTTCACTGCCAGATTTTGCGCAACCTTTAGATGAATGAGCAAAAAGACTTCCCTCCATAGAAATGCGCGATTTTCATGTGGTTAGTGTGGAAAAAAATGACCAAACTTACAAGGTTTGGGTAATACATGTAAGTAAATACCTCACACACACACACACCCCCGCCCCCCCCCCCCCAAAAAAGTTAACTTACCATGGGTAGACCTACAAAACAGTAGAATCACACACCATGCTGCTATTATCCGAAGCACCATCGACTTTCGAAAACAGAACTTTTCAAACTTTGACAGTGTAGTTTTCACATTTCACACATCTGCAGCAGCACGCTGTTTTCGTATACCACATGTTCAGATTCAACCCAGCGTGCAGTGTGTTCTGGTTCATGTTGTTTTATAACAGTCAATATATCGTTTCGCTTCTGAATAAACTGTTTGTATGTCTCCACGACACCCAACCCACCATTACACGTGAACATATTTACAGTTTGAATGCTTCTGAAACCTAATTTTAAACACAATGCTGGTGCTTGTACTCGATTCTGCATGAGCGCGTCAATGTTTTGATATTCAATGGACTTTAGGGTTAATAAATTTGTACGCACTTTGAAATGAGGCAAGTCAAACCTTTATTCGAAATGCATGTGTCCATATCGCAAATAAAAATAATATACAATCAGCTTTGATATCAATATATTCAATGCCAGACAATCAGTATCTGTTACCCAGAGGCAAATTCTGTTGCAAAGCTCACAAAACAGTTTTATTATTTTTAGTCTGATGAGTTCAAACAGAACAAAAACTCAGGAAACATAATAACACTTTTCACTTAATGAAAATTACAGGATAATAACTAACTGGTTAGAAAAGTTGCTGAAAATTGACCATCTTTTAGATTGTTTTTCAGACTATTTCTCTTGGTCATGTAATATGATAATAATAATAATAATAATAATAATAATAATAATAATAATAATAGTAATAATAATAATAATAATAATAATAATAATAATAATAATAATAATAATAATAATAATGGATCTCCCAAAATAGCAGAAATAAGAAGCATGTACAGTGATAAAGTTATACATTAGATCGTGGCATCAGGAAATACAACAATAAATCATATTAAACTCCTCGACTTTAGTAGGCCTACTATAAAAATCACGAGGAGGGATCGAAATACTTCAATTCGGCTAGAATTACTGTCAGCTAACTATATAGGCCCGTGTCCCACAAAAACTTTCGCTTGACACCGGAGATGAAACCCATGAGTGTAGGCCTAATAGGTTGATACAATTAAAAATTATATGTTGCCGCGATATTGGAAGGCCTAGCCTGACGTGTCAATGTACGGTTGGATTTGCGCAAAACCCGACAACTCGAAAGTTAAGCATATTTCAAAAGGCCCTGAACGCAATATTGCAGAAATGCATATCTTATCACATGTAAGTAGCACCCTAGAATATGTTTCCCAAGTATGCTCACTTATATTCTTCTGAAATGATACGCTGAGATAATCTTTTTTCAAATATGTCAAATTCAATATATCATGTTCGTTTTTTTTTCAAAATTGGTAAAAACCCAATCAGTTGCTAAAGTAAACCCAGAGAAAGATACGTTTCTGCCTTTTCCCTTCAGTGGAAGTAGCGTTTAACATGGTCAAGCTGCAACAAATTTACTTTTTCGGAATCCCACGTTGATCATTCCATCAAATCATGGCACCAAAGTCATCGTGATCGATGATACATTTGCTAGGTGGCGTTAGCTTGGAAATGGTAAGTCTCTGTGGCACGTGAAGTTTAATCATGAATGTTTAAACAAAACTGCCAGCACGCTTTTCCAACAAATATAATTTCAAGGATATGCCTGCTGGTCACTGTTGGGTCTCGTTCAAAATTTTACATGCAAGAACACCCGCAATAATATTCAAGCTAAACATGTGTTATTACTACTACTACTACTACTACTACTACTACTACTACTACTACTACTACTACTACTACTACTACTACTACTACTACTACTACTACTACTACTACTACTACTACTACTACTACTACTTTTGGTTCAGTGGGCAACACTGATCTTCCACCAGGCCCTGGATGACAAATGAGTACAAATGGTGGTCAGCAAGAATGCAGTAACATAAAATATACTAAATAAAAACTACTGATACACAGAAATGAGTAACTGAGATATAAAATTAACGTGCATAAAATGTAACTTTATCTTGAAAGAAATATTGAAGCTCACAGGAAAATCTTGAAAACAGTTTGTATGTTAAAAAAAAGTTAACATTCTTGTGTAAACATACGTGACACTGTTACGATTTTAAAATGTGATACTTGAAAATGCCGAAAAATAAAGTTTTTACTTTTGGGTCAGTTCCGTCTCACATTGTTGCATTCTGAATGAAATAGTTCAGACTTTTCACATAAGGAGAACTCATGGCATCAGAAGCGACAATGTGTTTCAAATCAGGTGAAGTTTAAGGGATTAATACCGCCAACGAGGCGTTTGTGCCTGTTCCCTGACCCGACCGCCAGCACGCCAGCCGGGCCGTAGGCGATGGTGTTATGCTGTGCTGGGTATTCTGGGTCCGGGGCCCTCCTTGGGCACTCAAGATAGCAGAAATGAAGTAATCCATAACAATGTTAAAGGCCAATCAGAACCAAATGAACACTTACTTTATGTATATCATACCCACCTGATTGACTTGAAGATAAAAATTGAAGGTCTGCGACATTTGCATGAGTAGCAGCCACATATTATTTCAACAACCGAACTTAAACCTAAAATGCCAGATATGAAATTAAATCAAGTGAACTGCTTCTAGGTGGATACATGATGTTTGAAAATTTAAAGAGGGATGGTAGAGGATTATGCCGGTATATTAAAGACGGTTAAAGTCCAGTATAAAACGCAAATAGTAACGCCTATAACATCAATGAAATAGTGTCGGCAAATATATAAATTGAAAAGAAAACGAAAAGTTATTGGATTTATATATCGAAACCCTAGCAGTTCTACTGAAAATTCTCAACTGCTAAACAAAATAATGAGGCCCTTAGGACAACAAACTCATTATTATAGATTTGGGTATCATGTTAGTTGGATATATCAATTTTCCAGAAATTGACTGGAAGACCAGCAAAAGGAGGAACATGTTGCTTGCATATTCTTCGAAAGTGTGAACGATGCATTCCCGTATCAACATGTGATAAAGTTAACTCGTTTTAGGGTTGGCCAATGGACAAACATACTTCGCTTAATCTTTACAAACAATTTAATATGATAGATTCTCCCAGGCAAGTTAAAAAGGGATAAGACCAGGGTGAACTATTACAAAGGTGATTATGATGCCATGAGAAAAGAGTTGTGCATAAACTGGACAGAACTTTTTCAAACAAAAAATGTGAGAAGAGCTGGGAAATGCTGAAAAATAAAATACACTCATTATGCGATAAGTATATACCCAAAATAAAAGTGGGAATAAATATGAACCAATATGGATTAATAACACTTCAAAGTAAAAAACGTGAAGAAAAATATGCTGCATGGAGAAAAATATTGAATTTGACTCAAAAAGTAGTGAAGATTATATGCCTTCGCACATGCCAGAAACCAAGCTAGGTGGGTCACCAGAAAAGCTAATCGTATATTTGAGAAAAAACTAGCAAAAGAAGTAAGAAAAACCCAAAAGCTTTTTGGCGGTATATGGTATCGAAGATGGCGACAAAGGTGGGCATACCAGACCTGGGGAAAGATGATGAGTGTGGGAATAAACCCACGTCGCAGAAAGCGAGGGCACAAGTTTTAAGTTCCCGCTTCAAAACAATTTTACCACTGATAATAAACTGCAAATACCAGACGTGAGAGAAAAAGCATGTTTACCTACATTACATAAACTAGACACAAATGTTGACACGAAAATGAACACAGTTAAAGCATTGAACTCAAATAACTCACCAGGCCCAGATCAAATTCACTCTAAGGTACTTCATGAGCTCAGGAATCAGCTGATCAGTACTACATGTACTAACACTAATATTCAACAAATCAATAAAAGGAGGAGTGTTACCCAAGGACTTAAAATAGCAAATGTGACTGCTATACATGTGAAAGGCAGCAAATATAAAGCTGAACATTATCGTTCAGTTAGTTTGACATCAGTATGTTGTAAAATCTTAGAGTCTGTAATCAGAGAAACAATAGTGGATACCATCAGGGACGTGGATTAATCCACGTCCCTGATAACATGAAAGAAAACGATTTCTTTTCACCACAGCATGGATTTTTGCCTCAGCAAGCTACATCGACTCAGTTGTTAGAAAGTTTAGATTCAGGCACATAAATGACAGAAGAAAACAATGGAATTGATATATTATATCGTGATTTCCGACAGGCTTTTGATTCTGTTCCACATCAAAGACTCTCACACGAGATTCAGAGCTATAGAACAAGACAAGATACATAGGCAGGTGGATCAAAGAGTTTTTTAATGAAAAGAAATACAGAGTCAGTGTCAAGGGGAAATTTTTACCTTGGTGTAGTGTAACCAGTGGAGTGCCTCGGGTAGTGCGCTGGGTCCTGTGCTATTTGATATATTCATCAATGATCTATCTGCAATGATCAACTGTGGTGTAAAAACTAATGCTGATGACACAAAATTATGAGACGGGTGACCGTCACTTGATCCAGTAGGTGATGAGGCACAGGTTTCTCTCCACCGAAAGATATCGTCAGCAGTTGCACCAGGCCAGCAAAATCAAAACATCACAGTTTACCATTAACAAGAGACTAGCGTAGGTCAAAGTGAGAGCATGCAGCCCTGCCTTTCACATCCCTCTGAATCCTGCACACAAGACACGACGGGTACAGTAGTGTGAGGAACATGCAGCCTGGTCCATAAATCAATGGAACAGCATGATGTGGTCAGATGAATCCCAATTCTGCTTGGATTTCGAAGATGGAAGAATAAGGGTTCGACGAATTGCCTTCCTAGAGGTTTGTAGAATGATATATGGTTGAACATGACCGCTGCGCAGCAGGCAGTGTCATGATGTGTGTGTGTGGGGGGGGGGGGAATTACAACAACAGGGAGAAATCTCTCATCAGGGTGAACGGGACACTGACAGGCCAAAGCTATGTGAATGAGATCCTACCCACAGTTGACGAATAAGTTTAACAGTATCCAGGGCTACTGTTTCAACAGAATAACGCATGACCACACACTGCCCAAATCAGCATGCAGTACCTACAGCAACACAATACCCCATTGTTGTCATGGCCAATCCGTTTTCCTGACCTGTCCCCCCATCGAGCATTTGTGGAATGTGCTTGGCCATCGAGTTAGAGATGAGTATGAAGAGCCTGCAGCCACCCTGAACCAACTTGCACAGAGGCTCACAGATCAGTGGATTAAAATTCCCCAGGCTGAGGTCACCAAGCTGACAAGCAGAATGCCGAGGCAGATTTTTCCTTGCTTACAAAAGCGTGGTGGTCACACCCGCGATTGATGCATGCAGCCTCCCAACAACAACAACTACAACGACAACATCAACAACCAAAAAGGTCAATTTCCTTCCAAAAGAGATGAGAAAAGCAATGGTATGATAAAATAAACACACTTTCCATATACATCCTCATAACGTGTGCATAATGTCGAACAAGGGGGCTGGTATCTTTTTTCCCCAGGAGTAAAAGACACGACTTGGTTGTTTTCTCAGCCGATAACAGGTGTCGACACTACTTACGCCACACAGGCTGTAACTGCGGCACGCCTTTGTGAAAGTCTTCAAGCACGTATCATTACACTGCAAAAACACCATATCTACTCTGTGAAAGGTAACAGGGTCTAACTTTTTCAACTGTATTGGCTGCATACAATATTAGAGAACAAGGAATAAAAGATATACTTCCAATGGTTCTTGTGGGATGACATAAGTTGAAAGAAACCAAAACAAATAGCCCCATATATTCGTCTGCATATGGGAACATGGTGGGTTTGATGAGGATCTCGTCGGGCCAGCTATCCGGTGAAGGTCACGGGAGACTATACCACATGCTCGGGCATTGCAAGGCGAAATGGACACTACCACCTTTTACCTGCAGTCATGATAGCCTCTGGTGGTAAATATTGATATAAGAGTATGCTTTCGTTGCAATACTTGTGCACGTGGATTCCCTCGGAAAAAGCTACTTCAGGTACAAAACCTGTCCAGGGATACAATGTACGAGTTTGAGCAAGCCACAAGAAAACAACGTATGAGGAACCTTATGTTGACATCACACAAGACTACGTTGGCTTCCACAGCCATCTAGCATAGTACTGTTAAAAACAAAATGGTGAATGTTATTTTTTTTAGATATAAAAAGAAGAATAGCTGATGGAATAGGGGTATCTCCTCTCATTAAAAGTGAGGAGGGGACGGTAATAATAATATGTCTGCTGTTATGCCTTGCAACCTACGATATTTTGAAACCGTAGTGTGCATATGTGTGTCTTGACAGCTGTATGTACTACAGTACAGCAGCCATGCCCTAAACTGAAAGCCTTCTACGCGAATGCAAGAAACATATATTTATATATATTTTCATCACAGATCTATCTATCTATCTATCTATCTATCTATCTATCTATCTATCTATCTATCTATCTATCTATCTATCTATCTATCTATCTATCTATCTTTCTATCTATCTATCTAGATAGATAGATAGACAGGTTGATAGGACCCGCCATAATTATAATTTTCGTTCAGCCGCTTATGAGAAGGCTTTGTGTGTTTTCTGTTGTTTGTACAACGTGCGGCACATCTACCACATAGAATGCAAGGCTTACCTAGATTGGCCAAAAGTAAAACTTCTCAGTTTAAGCGAGGGACTTTCAATGTTGTATGCTTCTTGGTTCAAACAACGTTTTTAAAAGCAGATAAGAAAATATAATATATAAGAAAATGGTTAAAACCTTGCTCTGCATGCCATCGTATTGGATGCACAATATGGATTATATGATCAACTTTCAAATAAGTAAGGGGTGTGTGGTATACTTTTTTTTCGTGCTTCGCTTGAATTTCAACAGAGAATCAGGAGTACTAATACGAGGCATGCACATTGCTTTGCCCCCACAACTGCATACCTAGTTGTCTTAGGGGTCAACCAAAATTATAAAAATTTTCAAAAGTGTACACAAAGTACTCTTTCTTGAAACCTCCCCCCCCCAAAAAAAAAGGATTACTCTCAAAATGTAGAGTTTTGGCTAAATATTGATAGACATTTTCAAAATTAGCTAAAAACGTACATTGATCTTAACCCAACCCCCAACCCCTGCATACTCTATGTACTAATGTAAAATGTTGAAACAAATGGCCGACTCCTGATCGGAACCATTGTCTCGCCTGGCGAGATACTGGGCCGATAGCCTGTGCGAGGAAGCGGGATATTACGGTTGTACTAATACTTTGGAAGCAAAGAATACTTAGAACAGTCAAATGGCATTTTGTGTAACCAATTTAGGAAGGACTAAATGAATATGACTTTGATATTGGTAAACTTAAATTTCACAAAAGACACTAACTTTGTGAGAAAGAGGTGTCTATCCCTGTCTGTGACAGTGATATGCCCGTGTGTCCTCCGTGATTGGCAAGCAGGAGCCCCGTGCTTTGTGGCAGGAAATTAATATACATGTCTCGTATTTGGTCGGAACGTCTTTGTTTCATACAAAGGGGACTGGTTTATGACACGCAGTCAAGTAACGGCCATTCTGGTGTGCAGAATGTATCAACAGACCAGAGAGCTGAAAGTTTTATTTTTCATTTTGTGAAATCTTTAGTTAATGTGGAAACCCCAAATGTACAAATTATGTTTGTTGTGATATAAGCATTTGCTTTCGCAAAGAATGACACAACTGAAAACTAACGTAGGGATCAAAATGCAATTGAAAACTAGAAAAGAAGATTTTCTTCAAAGCAAATCTGTCTGTGTGCCTTCAAAAAGTTGCAAGTATTAAATGCTACAGCTTTTGTCTTCAGGTACTTCACATTCCATTAAGCTTATGGCTGGATTAAAAGATCAAATTCCAAATGACCTTGGCCTTTGACCTTTAGAGGTCACATGTGAATTGCAAAAATGCACCATGTTACAATACTCACAATTAAAGCCCAACAATAACCAAATCAGACAAAAGTATAGTATAGACCCATATCTTTTATATGGATTGCAAAACAGGCCAAGCCTATATTAATCACTCTCCATGGCACAGGTGAGGGGGTATGCTTTGCTACTTACTGGTTTGGTGGAGGAAACTGAAGGACTCGGAGAAAACTACCGTGCATAGTCAGAATGGTCAGAACTCTTTCCACTTTCTTCCCCGGCTGTGAATCGAGCCCGGGCTGCACAGGTGAAAGCAAGCATGTTGCAGCTCAGCCAACCGAGCACCCGAAATATCTACAATTTGAGCCCAACATGATTAAAATTGGATAAAAATGACCAAGTTACGGCCAGAAGAGAGCCACTATCAAACGTGGCCTTTGACCTTGAGATGACCTCTACCTGAAGAGAGCCTTGACCCATAAAATGACTTTTTGACCTAAAATTGACCTTTGACCTTGACATGACATTGACATTTGAGATGGCCATTGCCTTGCTATGATCGAACTCCTACACACTCAGAACCGCATCTACTATAGTATGTAAGATATTGAAGATTTAAAACTTTAATTAGCTCTCATTTGCACAGTTTTGAAAAGCATGACTTCTCATTATAAAAAGGCAAGACTTCATCAACAGAGGTATAATTGTGTCAAGTTTTGAGTTTCTATCTATAATGGTCTCTGATAAAAAGGGCAGACAAATTTGCTGGTAAAGAAGGGAAGAAAGAAGAAAGAAAGAATTTCTGAAAAAATCAGTATGTCTGTGTGCCAACACAGACATAATAAGAGGTCATAATCAAAGGTAGAAGCTGGACAGTAGGAAAGACCTGGAAAAACATCATTAGAAGTAAAAAAAAAATGCAAAACATGCGGAATAATTTAAAACAATGGATAAAACTTCCGATTGACTGCGCAGCTGTATTTAAAATTCCTTTGTCATTATCAGAAGGTTCTGATTTGGAGTGTATTCATGAAATTTTGAGCTAGGGAATATAAATGATTATACAGCATTGCGATGAGTCTCCATTTAGACAAGGAGCAGCCTGGCCCTGTCGCTCCGACCCCGGTCTGGCCTCACTACAAAATGTTTCGGGTAGTCACATGTGGCAGAATCGATGGTTTAACTTATCGTTTTAATGTTCAAATAAATCAAGTATGCATCTGCCTGATGTGAAACAGCACCAGAATAAGAAAAAATGTAACACTCCAAGTCCAAAGGAGGAATCCTTTGTGGCACCAGTCAGAAACGTTCAAGTATTTGACGGCGCGTCAGGCTAAATAAGTTAATGGACTCCGAGCACAAATAACACAGATTTATAGGAAGTCTGTTGAAAAACAAGAAGCTGAAACCCTAATCACAAACTACCCCGAGATAGAAGTGAGAAAACAAGGCATCAGAACATTCTGCACAGTGGGTGTGGACAGAGGGTCACATCACTGAACCGTGAGGTCTAAGTAAGTCACTCCAGATCTCTTTGTCGCTTTTTGGCTGAAAGGTTTGAACTACCGTATGAAAGATATATGTAACTTGATGTACTTTGCCCCATTAACGTACCAAAACATATTTTACTTTAATTTAGATGAACTTAAATATGATAATACTAAATACAGGCTTAGCTTTACCGGTGTGAGATTGAGTAATCATAGCATGAAAAATGGAACAGGAAGATAATTAGGTGAGGAGAGACACGGGTGTGTATGCCAAGTTTGCGATACAAAAGATATATAGACGAAAAAAAACCCACTTTATGCTCTCCTGGTTTGTATCCGATAAATTCCATACTCCACTCTTTGACCCAGTAAGTTGCAACCTTGCTATTTTTTCACATTTTAGCGGATAATCAACAGTTAAATATTGTGAAACCACACAGCCTCATTGTTGCGGGCTGTAACAACATATATATGTACGAACGTATGTGTGGATGGATGGATGGACGGACAGACAGGCAGACAGATACATACATACATACATACATACATACATACATACATACATACATACATACATACATCAGTCCCTCGAATTCAGGAAAACTTGCACAACATCAGGCAATAGGGGTGATTTGGGTTCGTTTAATTTCTTGACACCCAGCCTTTCATTCCTATGGTGCAGGCCACAGACCACAGTTACAAATACATCTATTTTTCAGTCTAAAAATCAGCATTTTGGTATTTTAAAACTTCGTGAACGGCATTTAACAGATAAGAATGTCAGAAAAAAAGGATGGATTTTTGTGATATAATTCCCAGCTCGTCATTTGGTCATAATTTAAATACGACACAACACCTGGATGTCAGCTTTATATAGGTGCATGAACTGTGCTCTTGCAGGTGGCACATCATTGTCCTTCCCCACCATAAAGTTCCCACCTGGCCTGGAAGACAGTGCACCTATATGACCATCAATGAAGCAAGTCTGGTGTGCAGCAAATCTGACTTAGCTAACTTTATTTAAACAGAAGCTATAGCATGCTGAAAACACAGTATTTTCACAATTACGGACTATCTCCGTTGGGATGCGCAACCAGCCAATCACAACTGTGGTCTGTAACCTGCATATTTGTGACACCTACCAACCCATACCATTAGAGGTCAGGTGTAAAAGTGGGTCAGCAAAGCCCATTACATTACAGTGAACCTAAAAGTCATGAAAGTTTCACCCCGCATACGAGGAAGATTTTTTAATTTATCATCTAATCTACCTAAAATACATATATAAAGTCATCATGTAATTACATACTGGTGTGATAAAATGAAAGTTCAAAGTTCATTTGACAACATAAAGAGGGTTAAATTCATACCTGCTGTATTCCAAAAGGTGAGGGAGGATCATGAAAAGTGACCACAAGATGTGGGCAGTAAGCCATTAACATGCATGTATGTATAAATGCGTATGACAAAACGCACATGTGGTTTTCATATGCGTATATGGTCGAATTGGTCGATTTTTTCTGCTGTTGTCCCCAAATGCTCAATTTTGGGGTCACTTCGCATCCTAATTTATAAAAAGAACTTGCCTGTACAGTAGAATTTAGTCTACTATAAAAATGTTGATTATACATTTTTATTCGTAACCCCAGGAAAAAAAATGGTTATCTTTCTTCTGTCACTTTGATTGAAGATCTCAGTACAGTGTCCCTCTGGACTAACATTTGACCTATATTACCGAATGAAAAGGAAACAAGTCTCTTAAATCTGAGTAACAGAAAAAGGGAGGAAGAGACAGTCTGCCTATTTACCTAAGTTGATACCAGCTCACAGATTTGCAGCACCACTGACACTTAGGCGTTAGATACACTTTCAATTCCAAATGTACCTGGTGCGACCATGTTCAATCAATACCGACTTCGAAATATAATTGTCTATTGAGGCGGCCATCACAACGAAACTTGACGCTACTTTGGGAAAGGCTGGACGACAATTAGGTCGGTCATCACGCAGATATAGATATACTCCTTCACACTGCGAGAATATATGTATATATATGTATATATATATATATATATATATATATATATATATATATATATATATATATATATATGTGTGTGTGTGTGTGTGTGTGTGTGTGTGTTCAAACAGGCAGCTGGGAAGCTCCCTGGTTGAAACTGCTGTGTTTTAACAACACCTGTTTATACCTGTGTATAATTTGATTTTGAATGTAACAGGCTTTTGTCCTGATACACGGGAATTCATGTACCAGGAGAAACCACGCAACACGGGTCAAGGAAGTTTGTCCTAATTTATTTTCCTTGGCTCTCTACGTATGTTCACCAACGCAATACAGGTCAAAGAAGCTGGACTTAATGTACTTTCCTTAGCTTTCCATGCACGTAGACCCACGTTATATCTCTCACAGAAGCTTGACCTAATTTGCTTTCCGTAACTCTCCACGCATGTTCAAGGTCTTGGACCAGTAGCCTCTCAAGGTCAAGTCAACTGATCCAGTGTGTATTGGATATTAATATCACAGGAGTAGAGCATCCCAAAGTAAGTCCCATTACAATTTTGGATATGAAAATACTTATTAACTGTGAGTTCAAGAACGGCATTGCTACAATAGAAATATTTTAAATCAGTTGATAACTTTGTGTATTTTTGGAGGCAGATTTGGCGCGGGACAATCAATCATAGAGGTAAGGTACAGAAACGCACGTGTGAAAAAATCTAATCACATGACCCCCTATTTTCTTGGGTTTAAATTGTTGCTATCGAAATAAATGTGAAGTAGAATGCAAAGAAAGTTGTGATTTTACCTTTGAAATTAGAGAAGTACCCCATCAAATGTCACTATTTTAACATATAAATGCATTAGGCCAAGCATGGAGGTAGAAAGCCCCTTTCTGCCTCCATGGGCCTAGGTTATTGGTCCAAAACCTCAACCATGCAACACGGTCAGAGAAGCTTGACCTAGTTTACTTTCCTTAGCTCTTCACGCACGCTCACCAACGCAACACAAGTCAAAGTAGCCTCACGGGCCCTAACCTTAAAGACGTTCGGTACACCGCGTTATGCGCAACCATTTATGGTCCAATGCCTCTATGCAGTTAGAGCTGGTATTTGCCGATACCTGCACTAGCTGCTGTTCGCTTTTCCTATTTTGCACAGTTCCGTTTGAGAAATATGGATTGTTTACGAAGAGTGAAAAGGAAAAAGAATGGGCGGTTTGTTAACAAGTGCCAAAACAAAGGACTAAATGCTTTAAAACAAGGCAGAATACGTCGAAACACAGCAGTGGTAGACCAAAACGCATGTACACAATCAGCGAACGCTGACCAAGCCACCGTCGAAAGTGCCACGCCCACTTCCCCAATGCCACATGCACATGTAAACACTGACAGTTATAACTGGGACGAAGGTCGTAGAATAGTGGAACTAAGTGTACTAGCCGATAATCTTGTATGCGAGGAATGTAAAAAAAAAAACATTGTCCCTAAAAATACAAATCAGAAAAACGATATGGCTTGGCCAGTGTACTTTACATTTCTTGTGAATGTGGTACGATAAACGCTGTCCCAACTTGGGGGGGGGGGGGGGGACCGCAGTAATTCCCCAGCGTCAAAAGGTGGCACAGGCATATTTGACAATGTGCTGCCTGTGTTACTATTCGACAATGTATTAAGGCAACTATAATTTTGATATTCCTATTTTTACCTCTTTTTCCACATTGCTGTATTGCACTATGGAGAGAATCTTACAATGTTTGCCTCTTCTCAGTAAAACTATGAAAGCATATATTATGACTGGAATATAAAATTAACGACGTACTGCCGTTTATTTAACCTACATAAATGTATATTGATATGGTATCGAAGTTAGACAATGAATGGATACCTTGTACCTATGAACTTAGAACAAATTCAGTCAACATGCATGAATTCTTTGTACAATTGCGGAAAAAATAGCACCGTATGATATCTTTTTTTGTTAATCAATGAAATCAGTGCATATTTTGGAAACCCCCTACAATTTTTCAGGGATTTGTAAATATTTTTTCTACTTCAAACTTGAAAAATAATGTGAGCACTTATACATTTTTGCAAGACGAGATGAATTTAACGTCACATTCCAGCATGTTTTGTTCACATATTTGTTATTAAAAGGCTTGATATACATTGCATACATTCATATTGAGTTATTTTATGCATATCTTTGCATCCTTAATTTATTTTTTTGCTTTTACCCGCATATATAATGTTTGCTATAAAATTTCTGTAGTCCTCACATGTAGCGCCACCTAGCGACAAAAGTAGCACCGTGACATGCCAATATTTTGCTTGCATTTTGTTTCAAATGCCAATATCTTGGTTCACACCAAAAACCAGAGATTTCTAAATTCTTTTGACCAGTGTACCGAACGTCTTTAAGCTAACAGAGCGTTGGGAGGTCCTTTGGGGCTAAGGTCAAAAACGCTTTACTTAATTTATTTTCCTTAGCTCTCCACGAATGTTCACTCAAGCAACACGGGTCAAAGAAGCTTCAACTAGTTTAACTTTCTGTCACTCTCCACGCATGTTTGACCACGCAACACGGGCGAAAGAAGCTTCATCTAATATCGAGACAAAACATATTGCAACTTTGAAATCAGTTATGCACCAGGTCGTCGCCTTGCAGGGACCAAAATCGTTTGCTGTTTTTCGAAAACTCGGTATTCATAAGCATTGTTGCCAACCCTCCCGGATTACCCGGGAGTTTTATGCTGAAAATGCTTGAAAAAGTGTGGATTTTTGACAATTTTGAGTCACCTCCCGGAAATTCATCAATATTTCCCTTTTATATTTCATATTAATTTATCAGTCTCCATTAATTTTACTTTTTATCTCCCGGATTTTAAGTTTGGCAGGTTGGCAACACTGCATAAGTCCGTGATGAAAAGAGTTTATTTCACTGACGAAATTTACCTACACGTTATCCTTGTCAACATAATGAAAACTTTCTGTTTGTTGCACGAGGCATATTCTGGAGCATAGACCCTGCTCTTTGGTACAACTGTGTGTTGAGAACATACGGACTCCTTGGGGCAACTATTTGTCGGTAGCGACAGCGTATCTTCATGGTTTGAAGACAGATTGCTTCGATCTTTTGAACCAAATTACAACATGGAAAATCATTTAACATGGTTGTAATGCAAAAAGAGAAGTAGTTTTAAGACATTAGACGTTTGCTAGGTAAAATATCATGCTTTGAAATTTGCTAAACTCTAACACATAGTACTCTTCTTCGGTCACGGCTTTGAAATGAAAACTAAACAACTTAGAAAAAAACCCGTTATATCAAAAAGCGGCTCGAAACATGGCCAAATTTACCACGCGCGTTTAGGCCTACGCACAAACCCCAGCTCTCTAAATAGAGATGAGCAAGCTAGAAGAAAAGTTTCCTACAAATGCCTTGTGGAGGGCTCTTCAGTCGGGGGGGGGGGGGGAGGCTTGAGATCTGTATTTCCATTATTCACCATTATAGTTTGCACCTAAGTAACTTTAGAAATAGTCACTGTGGAAAAACATATTTGTTTTATGTAATTTTTTGTGTATAGAAAAAAATGTTTCCTGGAAATCATATTCCCTTAGCTGCAATAGAACCAATTTATTAACGGCTACTTTAACACAGAAACTAATGGAAATACGAATCCTTTTTGGTAAGAATCCTGTGTCTTGGGTTGTGTATTCAACTGAAGACACACCCCATTGCTTATTTTGACCTCTCATGTTACCATCTTTTCAATGATTTCCCTAGCTGTATTTTTCATCAAGGGGATGGAACCATAAAGCACTTTGTGTTTCATTGCCCCAGGTATGTTTCCGCCAAAACTTAACTCTGTCAATGAATTCTTGACACAATATACATTGACGACCAGTAACATGCTATTTGGATGCTCTTCGATTTCACTGGAAGAAAATGGAAGTACCTTCAAAGATACTCAAAATTTTATTTTGACAACTAGAATGTTTTCATTTTCGAGGAATGTTTCGATTTTGATTGCCTATTCTTTTTCTTTTTACTGGTCACACTGAAGCCTGAAATACCAGCACAGTCTGAATCGTGGCACACACCAGTAACATCAGTGCAGTAAATTTCGTTGTGTCTACTTTCCGACCATCCGATGCATGAATCTGTGGACACACTACCACTTGATTTTGACGATAGTTTGCTGGAAGAACTTCTTTTTACCGTGTTTACCATCACGACCCACGTCCTTGACCCTTGAGCAACCAAATATCTGAGATTTGACCCCAGTCTCTTTTCCGCATTAAGTCTTTTGTCACTTAGAATCAGACTTTTCAACATCACCATGTGACAATGGTAATATATCCTATAACAATGAATGAACTTGATGTTATAAATTGCCACTTTGGTGTAAATAAATGATGTGCAGGACATAAGTTGGCTGTGATAGATCTTGGAACCCTGTGTCAGGTGACCGTTGCGCCTTCTGCTCGACAGACCGCTTTTGGCATTTGAGATGTCTTCAAAGTTTTGCTGGGTAGACTGAATTTTGTTTTGTTAAGTGTTAACGGCCTCTAACTTTGTATACTTTACAAGTAAAGCCTCATGTTGATTCGGATCATCGGTCAGTGATTGAAAAGTTGCATCTAATGCATCATCCCTCATGATCATTTACCTTTGATTCAAGGTCAGTAATAACTGCAGCAGTAATTTCTGCAATTCTGGGCCTCACAACTGATTCAATGCTGTATTCATTGACATCGATTTTACCGGTGCTTAATGTTGCACTGTCCACTGGAGAAACCGATTCAAGAAATTACATGCGTTGCCAGGCTTCCCTCAAGGAATTATTTATATGTGCCGTAAAATATATCGCCACAGCAGTTTCATCATAGTTAGAGGGCGTTACTCCGATGAGATGCTGTATTCTGTGTGGAATGGGGATTTTGTTAATGTTTCCCACGAGTGAGTATGGGCAAAACTTAGTAAGCTTTTCTCTGCATTTTGCAAACTTCTAATTCTTTTTCGGCTTAATAGAGTGTAAATACGAAACGAAGCAAATCTTCTAAACCTTCCTCACACATTTTGCAGATTGCGTCGCATAAAAACTAATGTTGTAAGTTTTCCTCCACTCCTTGGCTGTGCCGGCCATCAATTTCGACCGAACTTTTTCATCTGACAGAGATACCTTTCACCGGAGGCTGTAGATTTAATGGTTTTTTTTGCTAATACGGAGGTGGTTTGTCATCAATTTAATTGGGGGAAATCTTTGAACTATTTACTTTCAATACATGTACAAAAAAGATATATCCAGCTGCTATAACTTCTGTCGTGACACCCTCCAACCCTACATCCATTACAACTTTACTATTGATTCCAACAACTATGACCAAATGACTTGAAACCCGAATAGTTTTCATCTAGCACTTGCAGTATCTTTCTCCAAAATCTAGAGGCTGGAACATGGCATTTAAGAAGATTGGAGTATTTCACCGTTTCTTTGTTTGCTTGATAGGAAAAGGTTAACTAAGTTCCCTTATGGTTTCCATCATTGCACAGTGGCTGTGGTTATCGAAAAGCGGAACCAGTTTACAATCGTTGTTCTTTCCTCTGTGTAACATACCCACAGTTCATAACAGGTACCGGGTAGTGATCTATTGACCCAGGTATTTCTGCTCATTTTCCTGGTGCTCGGTGGGTACCTGTGTGGCTCACAGAGAATGGACAAGTACACGTTTGTAGACACAAATACATACATACATACATACACACACACACACACACACACACACACACACACACACACACACACATATATATATATATTATATGCTGAAAGTCATCTATCTATCTATCTATCTATCTATCTATCTATCTGTCTGTCTGTCTGTCTGTCTGTCTGTCTATCTATCTACCCCTGTCTAATCTCTTTGCTGTTCCTCGATCTATGTATTTGTTTGTTTATCTTAGAGATTGAGTGTCTGGTTAGTTTGATGATGAATGTTTAGCTAATGTAGTAAGCATGTGTGTTTCATACTTCATTACTTGTGTACCTATCAGTTCTGCATTATATCAGTAGGTAAAAACCACATTCGCTATTTCTCCTCCGGCCTCCCGACATCTATCAATACCACGTGACATGCCACCATCAATTTACGTAAAAGGATTTTCCACTGGCGGAATGTGAAAGAAGTGAGGGAAGAAAACTACAGAAGGTTCACGAGTTGACGGCTAAGCCAGAAATTTTGATGACTGTGCAATTTGTTAGCAGCAGAAAACACAGCCAGGTGTAACTGGGTGTGCATTAACCTTGTCTGTTCCCAAATGTCAGTTAATGGAACAGAAGTTCCTCTTCAATTGAAAATTTCCACAGCGACTTTTAACATAGTGCTATATGTCTCAAATGCATTGTGACGAACTATTCGTGTGTGTGTCTACACTTTAGACTACGGCCCAATTTAGAATGAGACAAGGAAAAGTAATTAATTTATTTGTCATATAATTCTATTTCTTCACGTGTCGTGCAATTTCAAAACCAAATAAAGTCATATAACGGGATTCTGCGTTCACTGAGCACAGGTTGTAGTGTATCAAAAGATGCCAGACTATAATAAAACACAGCACGTAGAATTGTTTCTAAAGCATAGGCATGATAAATTTGGAAGCGCAATAAAAAGAGGGTTAGAAACGAGTGCATGCACGTAAAACGTTTATCCCACGGGAGAACAAAGTAATTTTCCTATTTTTTCTCTACTAAAACCATTCGGAAAAAAAAAAACCGGGAACTTTTTGACAGTACTGCTAGTTATAAAGTCGATATTTTTTCCACTCGGGAAAATTTTTTGTACAGTAGTTCCTTTCTCCTCAGACACTTGCAGTATTGTAGCAACTTGGAGATTGGATCTATGATTGTATCTGGCTTTATATGTATAACGGGAACATTACACTGTCCAGACGGCGTGGGGCTTCAGACTTTTATTTTGGACTCTGTATAACAAAATTCAAGTGATACTGGCACGAATTATATCAATCGTCCCATAATCAAGTTAATATGTTTCATCATGTCCATGCGATTGCTCAGCTTATTGCAATTATTTGTAAATTCATCCCTATTTTGGATACTACAGTATTTTAATGGGCTGGGGGGGGGGGGTATTCCATTCACATGTAGTCGCTGGTAAAATGGAACTATAAAACCTTTGCACGAACACAGGAGAAATTGATATTCAGTATTCATGTAAGATTGTCTTGTGAATGGATGGATGAATGAAAGAATCTTTATCATACTGACCCATGCCATGATGGCATACAGTAAATTAATACACAAAATGTTAATAAGGTACTCAGCCCAACTGGGCTTATGTAGTCCGTTGAAAAAAATAATAATATTAAACAATGTGCTAGAGGATAAACAAGCAGTGAGAACATGTCTCATGTCATTCTCTTCTTTCAAAATATGATACCTTTACTCAGTTGTATAAATGTTTTGTTCTGATATCCCATGCTCTTCGGAAATTTAGGGAGAGAAAAGATATTATTTTGTATTATACATTTTAACTTATCAATATCAGGGAGCGACTGAAAATTAACATGAAAACTTTCCATTTGCCTCAAAAATTGTTCTCATTTCACCGTGGGAGGACAGGTGAAGATAACATGTGACACATCTCCGACAACGTGCAAATAGCACAATTTACAAAACCTTTGCTCAACTGTTAGACGTCTGTACCGACCAGTTTCAATTCTTAAAGAAAGAACTACTAATCTCAGCTGCGCTGATAAAGATCTTTGCCTTCGACTCAACATAGCCAGATAATATTTTCAGTCCAATTACGTTAAACAGTGCTTTAGCACCTAATTTTGGCTTGAAGTCAAAAGCTGACTTCCAGGAAGTTTCTGGAAAAATAGTTAATTTACTGTTTAGGTAATCAAAATCACGTGCCACCAAGTCTGTAAAATATCTTCATACTGAACTTCGCTCATGATATGTTTTACATCATCAGACCAGTTTATAATCCCATTTAAAGAAATTCCTTTGTTAACCTCTTACCGTCCATATTTATCAAGCGGTTCAGGAAACGCATTGCATATATTTTCTAAATTTTAGCTTTTGCCATCTCATATCACTATGGAGACCAACTTTGTTATGTACTCTCAGCAAGTATCTGATAGCTCTCAATGGCACCCTTTCAAAGTTAACAATTTCTTTAACGCCTCAAATACTTTCACCAGTCTGTAAAATAGGTAACACGCCAGTTTCATGAAGGGACTTAAATGTGGAATAGCCAACATTTTACTGGTTTAAATTTACTCATCAAAGCACCGAAGGCACGCCCCTAAAACTAACTAAAACATTTGCATTTTCCGTAAACTGTAAAAATTCATCAAAAATAATACCCAAGTATATGTATCTCTATTTACTAATTCCAATTCTTTGCCGTACAAGTACAAATGGTGAATTGTCTTGGGTACCACCTTACTCCTAAAGTTAATTACATTTGACTTTGAGAGGTTTATTTTCCATTAATTACACCAGGAGCCCGTAAAGGTTAACCTATCTCGCAATTGTCTTTCATCACTAAATAAGACTATATATCATCCGCTTATCAGAGTGAACAAATATACATTGTCCCAGCATTAATGCCCAGATCCAGTTCATTTAATTGTAAAACGTACTCATCAATAACAGTATTAGATAGACAGGAAGACAAAACGTCCCCCTGTCTTGCTCTGAATTCGGTATTAAACCATGATGTTTGGTCGCATGTCAACTGATTTGCCGCCATAGTGCCTGAATATAGATATTTAATAGCATAACATATGCGTTCAACAATATCATACTACAAAGCTTCCACAACAGCCTGTCCCGTATGATGCAATCGAACGCCTTTTCCATATCTATTAATGCCAAAAATGTAGCTATGCCTTGCAGCGGCCTATGTTTAATAATGGAGCGTAAAACAAAAATGTGGTCTTCATAAGTTCTGTTTTCCCGAAAACCATATTGCTCATCCATCAGTATCTCAGTATCTTCATAATACTCAACAATCCGAATATTCAAGACAGGAATAAACTGTACTGATACGGGATAAAAGGCTTATCCTCTGTAATTCAAAGGTATATATGGGTCTTTGTGGCACTTTTGGGTACTTGAAAAACAATAGTCTTGAACCAAAGAGAAGGGATTTCACCAAATTGATTTTTTTAAAAAAATAATGGAGGGCTAGCTAATATCGAAGAATTATCTTTCAAAATTGTAGTCAGTTGGAATTGTAGCCACACCAACTGACTTCTTACCTTTAAGTTTAGTGACCACACAACTCTGTTCATCGGTTGATGCCATATGTCATTATTGTTGATTGTTCGTTTGATGCAACATGTCACTATTTTTGATTGTTTTTGGTTCCTAAAAATATTTCCATTTAAGACATCACCATCATCATTTGGCAAGTTATCAATCTCCTCATACTCAAGAAGCTGCTCTTTAACCCCAGACAAAACTTGTAGGGCATCCTCATCTTCACCTAAAATATCTATTCTGTCATACAATCTTGAAAATTCCGAGGCCCATGCCTTTTTAACTTTTCGTGTGTCTGATTTGAGTGCACTTGATTCATCGTACACTCATCGTAAGAGGTATACATGACCTGTCTTTACGTGAACCAAGTTTTTTCATGTGATCCCATAACGCCTTGGGGTGTTTTCCTCAGACATCTTCGATTCCTTCAACCACACTTTAATTACACTGCTTCTCGGCTTGTTTAAGCACGTTAGCAAATCTGTGACGAGCGTACCTTTCATAGAGCAAACTCTTCACGCTATATAGGCATAAAACGCTTGGCAGCTAACCTGGTGAAAGCAGTCAAAAGAGTCCTCGAACTCCCATTGATGTGCTACACCTAGTGACTTCAAGGGGTTCTCACCGTGTCCAACTATAGAAATTAGACTACATAACGGGTCAGTTGACCACCATATACGCGCTGATTGTAAGCATCATCCAAAGAGCCGCTCACTTAAAGTGCTAAGCTGGAACATTAACGGTATAGGCTCAAAACTGAAAGACGATGGTCAACCAAATGAACCTTATTTAGCATGGTTGAAAGAATTCGACATTATAATGATACAGGAAACTTGGTTGACTGACAGTGGCGCAATCGATGACAAAATTGCGCCATTTTGAACGAGTATGCATACATTACCTTTAACCGTAAATATCAACATAAAAATGCGAGACGAGGTTCTGCGGGCATTCTTGTAAGGAAGCAATCGAAATCGTAGATTGTGATACAGACGGTATCGTTTGGCTTACTTCTAAAAGCTTCAACATTGGATCCGATCAGCATATTTACATAGGAATAGTATATACCCCCCCCCCCCGAGTCATCGTGTAGCTCAACAGTGTCGAATACAGATCAGTGGTCAATTTTAGAAAGCCAAATTTTAAAATATGGTAACAAAGGCAAAGTACTATTGGTAGACGATTTTAACGCAAGGGCAGCTTCTGAACCAGACTATGTGACAGACGATTTGAGAAAATACCTGCCCTTGCCAAATGCATATGTAAGTGACCATGGTGTTATTAAAAACAGGAACTCAGTAGACAAAGTTGTAAATACATAGTAAAGGTCCTGTTAAATATATGTAAGTCGTCAAGGTTAAGGATCTTAAATAGCAGAACTCCTGATGATGAATTCGGTACATTCACTTGTCATAGGCCGAATAGGTCAAGCGTTGTGGATTACGTAATATGCCATGAAATGACATCAAACTTCGTAAAATCACTGAAAATCGCTGACTGTGCCCATTTAAAGAGTGGCCACTGCCCACTGGAAATTACGCTTATGTGTGAAACTCGAGTAAAGACACAAAGTGCGTCCTGGACAAAATTAGTGTCCCCTATTATAATTTGGAAAGATGAGTCCCCCGAACTTTTTAGAGAGGCGCTAAGTTCCAGTTTAATACAGAAAGACATACAATACTTTGAACGTAACATAGATTGTATGTCTGCCGATGAAGCGGCAGACAAACTAGACGAAATTTTGAAAAAAAAGCCCAACGGATACCCGAATGATCCATATATAAGAGGTAAATATTTCTCAAAGACTAAGTCTTTTAAGAAGCATGTACGGGTGAAGCGAAGACGCCATAAACAAGGTGTAATACGTGATATAGAAAATATAGAAAAATACAGGTGGGAACCAAAATGAATTTTGGCAAAAGGTGACACAATTCATGGACAGCAAAACTGACCACACAGATTGTATAGATTCACAGGTATGGTAGAGACATTCCAAATCATTAAATGAGAAGCAAGAGCATAATAATGATCTTTAGCAGAAACGGTGCATACCACAGGGTGCCAGGCAAAAAGTCGCCATGTCTTACTTTTACTTATGGAGGAAAACATATCAAGATGGTTGACTCATTTACGTATCTGGGCATTTTGTTTTATTCTTGTGGATTTTTCTCACTGGCGTCAAATAATCTATCAGAGAAAGGAATTAAAGTAGCCCAAATGCTTAATAGCAAATTAAGAGGCGATAGAGAGGTTAACTTATCGCCTGTAACACAACTGTACTTATTCGATGTTTGCCTTAAGCCATCTTGCTGTATGGTAGCGAGGTTTGGCCAACAGCTAATGACCGCAATCGATCAAGAATCTAAAAAGATCCGCACACACAGAACATTGTCAACAATGCTTGTGCAAATAGGGTACAGACCGGTTACTGGAAATTTATTCTAGGTCTTGGTAGAAATGCTTCAAACTTAGCCATATTAGCAGAACTTGAAAGATATCCTTTAGATTCTGACATGAAAATTAAAATAGTCAAATACTGGTTAAGAACTATCTTTTTACCCGACGATGATATTTTGAAAATGTCGTATCTTAATTCAGCTGAATTAGATGCTAGTGGTGTGGTTTGCTGGGCAACATCCGTAAGATCAATTTTAGCAAACAACGGAATGTATAACATTTGGTTAAAGCAAACGTCTCCAGAAAATATTATCGCGGATCATGTACTTATCACTTTGAAAACAAGGTTGAAAGATCAACACCGTCGAATCGTGCATGACCAGATGTGGAATGACGAAAATAAGAATGGTACGGGGAATAAATTACGATTTTACCGAAAGTTTAAGGAAACATATGAAAGAGAAACATATCTGGCAGAGATTAAAAATTTTAAACAGCGACAAGCTTTTAGTCGAATTAGAGTAAGTAACCACCCCCTCAGGATCGAAACAGGTCGTTATACTTATACCAATGAGCCATTCAATATAAATGAATATTCTGTAATCACGAAAGTATCGAAGATGAGTGTCATATGTTGCCTTATTGTTCATTGTATCAAAATATCCGGAAATCATTTTTCAAAGAAATGAAAAATGTTTATTCTAATTTTACATTTAACATTTACACGTGTTATGAATCCGGAGAGGAGTGTCTCTCACCTCGTTTCTTAGTCTGTATATAATACTGCAGAACAACATGGCACATATTTCAATTCCAAAATCAACAATGACAGCAAAGAGATTCCAGTTACCAAAGCATCAACATCCATCTTCCTATATCAATGTGAAGAAAACAAATTTCACTCCTGACTTGAGATAGGCAGTCAGCCATAAAAAAGACAACTGGTGGTTTAAACCGGTCCTCTCAACCTTTGAAATATTATTCGTTAACTTCATACTATAGTGTTTCCAAAATGTCTAGGCCTGACCACTCAAAACCCGAAGTTTATTACTGTTGTTAAAAATTGAAAGAAACCTGGTAGGCATATCACTACTTAGTACTTCTGTTGACGAGACACTTGTATATAAATATGGCATTTGTATGATCTGAGCACCAGTAACTCTTTGTATAAAACATTTACACTTTTTTCAGTTTATAGAACTTTTATTATTGTATTATATTGTACCATGAGCCCAATAGGGCATAAAAGGAAATAAAGATTCAGTATATTCTACCCTTATACTGAAGAAATTTTGATTGGGCCTCGTGTATGTTTTTTCCACAATAATGTAAGAGAATAATTCCAATAAGGTTTGTACACTTTACATTTTTTCCGAACTTTTCATACGCACTATCGATATCAACTTGATTGTCTTGGAGTCGTTCAAAGTTGTCAATAATTTTTAAAATTACCTGTCTCCTTGTATCAGTATTTCTAAATAATTCAGATGAGATCGATGAAGATAATGCATTTTTTCTTTCCGAGCTTTTCATCTCAATTTACGCACCCATATTAAGTTTCTGTCATTAATCCATTCAAAGGAATATGAGAACAATACGGTTCACAGTAAAGTAAATAATGATCTTGAGGAGTATACCTGTTAAATATCAAAGAGAACAAATTATGCTCATCCTAAACAATATTAATGTTACTGTTAACATACTTAATTTCGCGAGGTATTAATTTTCGCGACTTTCAGAGTACCTTATACAAACGAAATTAATTACCTTGCGAAAATTAAGTACAAAAGTTGCCATATGCTCAAAACCTTGTTATAGGTTATTGAATGTACCATTCAAACCACCTGATCTGAGTAGTCAATAAAAACTCCCAGGCTTTTCTGTTTGCTAGTTTCATTTCAGTACGTATGTCTAAAAGCTAAAAGTATAAACTAAAATGTACAGGTGACGCTATGGCGTAAAAGCTAATCATATCAATTTGTAGCAGTCATGACAAGTTTTGATTTTACGTTTAAAACTTTAAAACCCCCCACCCCTACCCAGACGAACTCCCGAAATTAAATACTCGCGAAGAGGTAAAATAGGAAATTTGCGAAATTAAGTACAAGTGGGATATACGTTTACAGTACATAACTGAAAATTTTAACACATGCTCAGACAACCATGCGCTACATTCAGGTCGTCTAATGCCGAGCGACCTCCAACTGCTCTACATGTGAAATCCCCCTGCTCCTCACTGAAGCGACTATAAAGTATGCAAAGCTCACCATCCTTAATGAATTACATGGCTTAAGGCCCCTGTATCAACCTTGCCTGCCACCAGCTGAACATTCTCAAGAAGATCTTTGTCCAACTATGTACATCAGTCTCCGAACACACTGCTATATTTCAAAAATTGAAAAATGAAGAGACTCGGTTCCTGGGTACACATTTGTACAGATAATACTGTAAACGTTTGAAATGGTTACCAGTTGCCGTTTCTATTTGTTTGTTTATTTGCTTGCTTTATGTTCTGTTTTGTTTGTCTTTGGGATCTTCTTATTTTTCTCCCTTTTTTATTGGGCGGGGGGCACAAAGCTCCTATGTGTCGTTCAATAGAGATTGTTAGAAAATAAGATAAAATATATTTATATTGTTCAACACTATCAGTAAAGTTCTGTCCAAATACTAAATTGGAGTGATCGATATGCATTTTTTCTAATTGTGTTTAATTTTGGCAGGATTAAAAAAAGCCACTGACTTAAGTAATATAATACTGTTGCCGGGTTATGGTTTAAGGCAGTTGTATGTTAAACTGGATCTTCAACTTAGATGATATAAAATGTAAAATATACTGCCTTTAGACCCCGCCCCCCCCCAAAAAACATGATTATATGATTATTTTAGATCACGCTATATCTGCAATAAGAATGACACACATACGAGGGCCTAATTTTGAACGCCGGAGTATACCTGTTTCGAAAGTACCTTATGCAGAAGCTCTTTCCACGCAACACACTGAAACTGGCCATGAGGATTGTTGTCAACCAGTCGGAACAGGAACACCGTACACGTACTACGGTAGTCATGTCTTCTACATTTTCCAGATAAAACCTCGGTGGTATACTTTATCAAATCTTTCGTAATCGCATAAAAAAATTAACCAAAATAGCACTCACACAGCGTTTAAATTGGATTTCTAAGAGAAAGATTTTTATCTTTTTTATTTCACTTTTTTATTATTTACGAACAAAACGATATATTTAAAATGCGAGAAGAAACGCAGAAACATATATGCTTCAAATATTTTTCTAAGTATTTTTCAAACATTTTCCACAAATTTGCATATTTATGTTTGCAGATTTCTATTTTTGAATTCGATCTTCTGAGTATGAACAGAAATTAAATATGGCTTTCAAAAATAAAAAATGTACACGTACATGTGTCATGATAATGATGATGATAATAATAATGATAATAATTTATTGCTGAATCTACCCCTTTACACCGGAGGCACCATGAGTACAACAGAACTCACCATATCCTAGGGAAAACTGAGCCTCGTTTGGAATTTTTCTCAATCCAAGATGGTGGCCTTCATGGCGGCCAGTTGGAATCTTGAGACGGAAGTTCTGTTTAAATCGAGATATACAAGGGTTAACTTTAAAAAGAAATAAAAATCATCTACTAAATTAACCTAAGACTGCTGTTCCCTCTGCGTGGCTTGTGAATTATTTTAAAATATAAATCATATGTGAGTGAAATTGACAGGTATATGTTCAAATTATTCTGCAAAGATTGACATAAAATGCATTCGGTATAAGTTTGTATACGATTTTTAACCATCACGATGTCACATGTGCCAAAAGGTTCCACAAAGTATCTCAGTTGACCTGCAAGTTTGAGTAAAGGCCATATTGAGATCATTTCGCACCAACTAAAAATTTCCAACTTGTGTGTCACCCTACAATTTACAACCATGCCTACTTTCATGAAACATAACGCTAAGTGTCAAAAGACAAAACCCACCTTTATATTTTTGGTCTTTTAACCCTGTGTGTATCTTCACGTATCTTTCATCTTGTCCAAATCTTGGAGTTGGATAAATTACGAAAATAATATCATATACATAATACATGCACATACATGCCCTGTCTCCAATCCATTACACTAATCTCGGATCAAGTGTGTAGAACGATTGGTTCATTAATATGCAAACCCTGCAAATATATTGGATGATTGTTTGAAACCGTCTAAAAGGAAATAAAGAGCTTAACGGCGGACTGTCAATATTTTTAATGGGAAACATCGCCAGCTAATAAGGGATGGCAAGCATATAAGTGAGAGTGCTACCAAAGGATATATATATATATATATATATATATATATATATATATATATATATATATATATATATATATATATATATATATATATATATATATATAATGTGTGTTTGTGTGTGTGCTGCAAGATAATCTTGATACCTAAAAAATATAAAATTCTTTTCCTCCCCATCATCTAAGATAATACGATGAATAATTTGCACATTGGTAAACAAGAAGCACCAGACCCACTTAAAATTCTTGACACCTCAAAAGCAAAGGCTCGAGATAGAATAAGTATGAAACATGTGTATGAATCTTTTCCTGTTACCTATAAGCCTCTAATAAACTCGATAAAAGAGTCCTTAATTCAGAAATAATCTCTACCTGGAAAAAAACTTGTTTTACCGTGGAAGAGAATTTGTGCAATTATTGCCGTCCCGTACTATTTTTAGGTGGCACAGGTAAAGTAATGGAGACACCTGTACAGAAAAATTGTACAACAATTTAGGAACAACATGTTCAGCTCTGCAAACAAGTGGGGATTTATACCTGGCGATTGTACAGGCAATTCATTTCGCTCTCTCTCTCTCTGCTGCCTCTATCTATCTATCTATCTATCTATCTATCTATCTATCTATCTATCTATCTATCTATCTATCTATCTATCTATCTATCTATCTATCTATCTATCTATCTATCTATCTATCTATCTATCTATCTATCTATCTATCTATCTATCTATCTATCTATCTATCTATCTATCTATCTATCTATCTATCTGTCTGTCTGTCTGTCTGTCTGTCTGTCTGTCTGTCTGTCTGTCTGTCTGTCTGTCTGTTTGTCTGTCTATCTTTTAATCTATCTGTCTGTCTGTCTGTCTATATATCCTAGTTAGCCGTCGACAAGCAAAACAAAGTAAGAATTTTCTCAATATTGACAAGGCTTTTGATAGTCTCTGATATAAATTGGAATAAATGGTATTGCTGTCATCATGATTTGAACATAACCTCCACAATCGTCCAAAAAGGGCAAGTTCTTGATCTCCTACTTTTCCTGATTTGTATCGACGCCATGGTTAATATTGCAAATCCAAAAATTTAACTCTTTGCTGATGATAAGTCTCCTTTTCTTATCATCTACGATCCTGTGCACGCTGCATCAGATACGAACACTGATCTTACTTCGTTTGAACATGGTCCAAGGAATGGCTGTTTCCTTAAATGCTCTCGAAACTGATAACATTTGTCGGATGGCTGTGCTAAAGCGGGCAAAAAACTATTAGAAGATTCACAACTAACAGCGGCCCGTGTCGTGTCAAAAGACCAGGACGCAACAGACAGATGGACAATACTGAATTATAATATATCATTATAGATACAGACTGGATGACTTGTGCATATATTTGCCAGTGCTATAAAACGTCCACAGGCGGATATAAACCCATGAATTCCGAAAAAATCTGAATATCATCATCTAGGGACAATCTGTAAGAACCACATTATGCTGTATGCAAGGTAAAGGGATAAAAAAGCAAATTATTACGTGAAGTTTACAAGGAAAACGTTTTTGTTTTAGTTTATGACCAAAAAAAAAAAAAAAAAGATAAAGAAAAATATCAAGTATCATCATCAGGTAAGCCACATGAACAACAACGTGAAATCTGAATATGGTCGTTTTAAACATGGGAAATGAGGTTTATTTGACTAGCACCTGAGAAGGACATTAATGCAGATACCTTTCAAAAACTTTTCCAATTGGGGAAATTACGTGAGTCTAATCTTTGAAGGAAAGAAAGACTTAAATATAAGCAATGTAGGATATCCAAAACGTGACAAGTTTGATCCGTCATAGTGACATGTATCCTAAGTTAATGTGTCCCGCGCTGGAGCCCTAGCAACTATTCAGCAGCAAGATTGTTTTTTTTTTGTTTTTTTTTACAGGAAAACAGGATTTGCATTCTCAAAAAAGTTTGGATAATTTTTACCTTGCAGTTTCCTCGTGCAGTTTTTTCTCTTCTTTTTTTGTATTTTCAATATTTTGGGTGTTTTGTTTTTTTTTGTTTTTTTTGCTTTTTTCTTTTCTTTTCTTTTCTAGTGCCGTACATTGCACCTGTAATGGTACGGGCAGCAGTTAGCAGGACATTTTCATATTCTTCTCCTGTATAGCGAACATTTGCATAAAATTAGGGAAAAGGAATCACCAGTTTGCTCATGTGGAGCGGCTATATACTGAAAGTTTTAGGCATTATTTTCGTGCTTCCTCTCCGGTTCCCGATTTCTTGCTTCGTGCGATTCTTCATACGACTATTAACTCTGGCGCGCCCTTCCTTTTCAGTACTGTTCAAAATAGCAACAGTGAATGCGATCTTGATGGCAAAATCCTCGTCTTTTTATAGCAGTAGCAAGAAAGGTTGATACAAGGCCTGGAACTCCTTAATTCATAATTGCGTTTCATGGATAATTATTTTGAATTACTTTACGTAACAGTATTCCTGTATTATCATGGAACCAAATTAGTTCACGCTGGTGGAATGTCACTACATTTACTATCTGAAGGTATTTCTCTTGTCTTTAAAATGATAATAAGATAACACAATTTAGCAGTGTCACATGGTGCGGTGTCCCACAATACATCTACATCTACCACAATTCCGCCTAAACACAAATAAAACTAGAAAAGATTTGTTTCAGAGCATATATGTGTGCCACAAAAAAAATCAAGTTGGAAATGTTTCTAATAGCTAGCATTATATGCCCCATCGTTCTGGTCTTGCTTGCGATGAATTGTTTACACCAGTGCCCAGGTTAACCAATCTGCATTGGTAGCCTTGGTGCAGAAAGTTGTCTGTCTGAAAAAAGGAGATATCCTGCTTTCCATTTCATGTCTTTGAAAGGGGGCACGCATCTAGCCGCCTCATCCTCCGATCAACTGCATAATATGTCGCAGCTTGGCACACCCACCTGAAACCGCTGAGTGACCACTGTGACCAGACGCTAGAGGTCGCTCTTCCACTCTGTCGCTCTTCCGTGGCTGTGTTGGTCAACCCGCCCCCTTTTTCAAGTGTGTGTGTCAGCACACACTTTTTTGTTTTTCCTTCCTTTCTTTCTTTCTTTCTTTCTTTCTTTCTTTCTTTCTTTCTTTCTTTCTTTCTTTCTTTCTTTCTTTCTTTCTTTCTTTCTTTCTTTCTTCTTTACCAGCAAATTTGTCCGACACTTTTCTCGAACACTATTATACATAGAAACTCCAAACTTGGCATGATTGTACCTCCATACAAGGAGTTTGACAGTTTTATACAAAGGAATGAAGATGTTTAAAATTATGCAAATTAGGGGCATTTGAGATTTTAAATCTTGGATATCTTCAAAAGTATAATAGCTGGACATGTCATTCCAACTTCTACTAGGGAGTTATTGACCATTGCGCATCTAATGAATTTAAAACAAAAGTTGTAGCAATTTAAATTATGCTAATTATTAGTATTCAAAATTTTCAATCTTGAATATCTTCAACACTACAATAGATAGAGATGTCATTCCAACTTCTACTAGGGGGTTGTTGACCATTGCGCACCTAATGAATTAAAAATAAAAGTTGTAGCAATTTAAATTATGCTATTTAGCAGTATTCGAAATTTTCAAGCTTGAATATCTTCAACACCATAATAGATAGGGATGTCATTGCAACTTCTACTAGGGGGTTGTTGACCATTGCGCACCTCATGAATTTAAAATAAAAGTTGTAGCAATTTAAATTATGCTAAATAACACCATTAGAAATTTTAAATCTTGAATAACTTCAAAGCTATAATAGATAGAGATGCCATTCAAACTTCTACTCCTGTGTTATGGAATAGTTGTCCATTATCATACCAATATGCTTTGAAGACACACACACTGATTTGCTATGCAGCAAATCATCTTTCCTAGTTTTGTTTTGTTTTTTGTTTCTCCTGAAAGTTGGCCCGACCAATCGGACCATACGGTTACGCCAGTTAGCTTTCTATTGGCGTCAAACGTAAGTTTGGACAGATTAAATAACTATACCTTGTAAAATAAAATAAAACAAATAAAAAATAGGTGTTAAACGATGTATTTTTATAATTTTACTCGTGCGCTGTACAATTATAACATAAGATTTGTTGTTCTAAACAAGAAAATCATTAACGTGTTGCTGAAAATTAGGGAGTGCAAAATTTAATGAACTCTTCGGGCGGACAATTGCGACGTAACGTTGGCTTCTGTATTTCCTGTAACGGTCACCTTAGCGAAATGGGAGGTATAATGAATGTAAGGTAGACAGTTTCATCTCGAATAATCAATTTCTGTCAGTAACCGTTATTTGAAATTTCCATTAAAAAATATAATTTATGACGACTCATCTTGGCAACATTCGCTGCCATCCCGCCGTTTAGTCTGTGTGGAAAACTGCGGTTAAGTCCAGCAGTGGGCAGGGAAGTGCCGATATTGTTGCTTTCAATGCCAAGCAACGCAAACCGTCGAAAATAATGCCAGTCGTTGAAAGTATCCTACTCACAAACAGGAACAAACATGGAACACCTGTTCGCGCTGAACCATTATGACAACTCGATTAAAAAAAGCTGACGAGTTCTCATAAAGTCCACATAAACAAGTGAGTAAACAAACAGGCAAGTAAACAGACAGACAAGTAAATAAAGTTTATGACTAGTACCGCAGTTCAGCACAGGTTGCTATGGTAGGTGCGGGGAAAGCCTTGAGCTCTGAGGCGGCGATATACAACAGGCAGCTTGACGGTAGTAGGTTTCCAAACACAACAGATCACTACAAAGCGCTGTATGTATCGGCGAAAAGTGCCAGAGGTCGCATTCAAATCGCCAGCAATCGCCAGAATTTATGGTTCACAGATATTCACATTAATAGACAGACGTGATTTACTCATAGGTCTACATGCATCCAGCCTTTTTAGTAAAACCATATTATAGTCAAAGTGGGCCTACGTTAAATGAATGCATGGTCTAGATAATCAGTCATATGGGATGTACTGACAGATGACAACAGGATTTTACCCGATTTCATGGGAAGCCCACCGCCAAACATCAGGTTTATTACACTTGATTTATAAAATAAGTATGTTCATGCCACATCCACACGCTTCATAATTACACCAATATACATACATATATATATATATATATATATATATATATATATATATATATATATATATATAGCCTGTGTGTTGGCAAATAATTTTTTTTACTAAAACCCCCGACAAGCGAGGAAAGTAAAATGGTACATCGAAATGATGTATATACACAGTACAGAACTGAAGTTTACACATAATTACAAATGAAATATACAAACATATAAAGTAGAACAAAAGTACCCGCCGAAAAAAAAACTCAGTAAAAAGACCTTGTCAGCAAGAAAACAAGCAAGTGTTCCTCACTGTAGTGTTTCAAAAAAAAAATCAAATCATGGCACAAGGAGCGAAGAGAGTCAGTAACTCCATCTCTATTAAAATTGTATACAGGTTTATGCTAATCGAAGATTATATCTAAAGGGGAAAATCCATGTGAAAGCACCTGGTGTACTAGAAAAGAAGATTTGCTTGACAGCAAATCTGTTTGGGTGCCCTCAAAATGAGAACAGTTTGAAATGTTGCACTTTGCCATTGTTCAACGTAAACTCAATTTTGTGTATTACGCTAATTTCCATAAATTAGAATTCTACAACTTCGGTCATTGGTTTATTGGAAGTGGCCGTGTCACAAACTTATGAAGTGAAGTTTGAATGACACTGCTATCTGTAACAGTTTTGTACCGATTCACGACTTTAATTTTGTGCATTTGCCTAATTTGCATAAATTAAAAGCCGTACAACTTTGCTTCATGGTTCACCGGATGCGGCTATGTCACATACAGACAAACAAAAGTTGGAATGGCACCTCTACGTATAACAGTTTTGAAATGATTCAAAGATTTAAATTTCTTGTATTCATCTTATTTGCATAAATTAAAATTGTACAATTTTAGATCATGGTTCATTGGATGCAGCTGTGTCACAAACCCATGAATTAGACTTGGAATGGCTCCTCTATCTATAATAGTTTTGAAGCTATTCAAGATTTAAATTCTGCATATTCACCGAACTTTTAAAAAATAAAATCCTATAACTTTGGTTCATAGTTTATTGGATGCGTCTTTGCCACAAACCTACAAATTGAAGTTGGAATGGCATCACTGTCTATAATAGTTTTGGAGATATTCAACTTTTAAATTTTTCAATGCCCCTTGTTAGCATAATCTAAAATTCTACCACTATCATATACTGTCCATTAGATTGGCAGGTTTCACAAACCTATATGTTCCTATTAAAATATGTGTCTAAAATCAGATAGTCAACTTCCCTACTAGCTCTGTTGGCATGCCACGTTTAAACATTTTAGCTTGCACAGTGTCTGAGAAAAGCTCTGGACAAATTAAGTGGTGGAAAGAAAGAAGAGAGAGAGAGAGAGAGAGAGAGAGAGAGAGAGAGAGAGAGAGAGAGAGAGAGAGAGAGAGAGAGAGAGAGAGAGAGAGAGAGAGAGAGAGAGAGAGAGCCCAGTCATCACCTCTTTCAAATTTTTTTACAGCAGAATAATTCATCACATGTAGGTCCCTGTTCAAGGTCATGCCTGTTTAGCAGACCCAGGGTCCTTGACAATTGAACAGGGACCATGAGCCACCATCCACATACAAAAATGGGCTGATAGTTATCCAAGCAGGAAAATGCTGCTGTGACTAACCTGCGTCCCATCTTCCTACACACACACACACACACAGCTGCCTGTACATAAATATAAAGAAAGTAAGTAAGTAGACAGATCTTGAGCAGAACTATCAATATTAAAGATACGCGAAGGATACACGAATATAATGAAGTAGTTCTTTCCTTGAGTATGTGCTTAATTGGCTTAATATACAATGCCTTTATTAACTTTGAGTGGCGAGATCTTTCGCCTAGTGCAGGCACTGTTTCAGTAAACCTCCTTGCAATGACCCAAGCAAATTTGTGTTTCAGACAGAGATAACACACCTAGACCGTAAATCAGAGTAGGCAAAGATACACTTTTCCAATGATAGGATTTACTCTCTGATGCTAATCCTAGATATTTCATACTAATTTCTGATAAACTATAGTAAGAGCGTCTACAGTTTAGGATACATTTTTCTATGTGAGACTTAGCTGAGAGATCGTTAGAAAAGGTAATACCAAGTATATCTAATTTGTCTTCACGAATACACAAATGAGCGCATAGAGAAAGTGAAATAGAGTTTTCCTTGAGTGTATTTGTATCGTGCATGCTCAAGCCACCTTTTCGTGCCCTTGTTTGAAACCCGATACCCTTATGCGAACTCATACGACCCCGCTGACAGGTCAGACAATATTGACCATGCACCGCATATGCTGTGTGTATTCACCTTTCCCCCGCTATTGTTTGAAACTCCCGTTCAAGCGCAGTTTGGTGACCCCGTCCCCAGGCCACAGAACCAGGTGGCGCACTGGTCTTAATCTACTGGCCGATGTGTGGTCAAGTGGCTGTACATCTTGATCTGGCGTTGCAAATTTTTGTAAAACATCAGGAAAATCTGTATATAAAATGATTGTGAAGGGTTAAAAAAAAAAGAAAAAGTAATGATTGACAGTTGCGGAAAGGCCTTTTTCTGTGAAGTTTTGTCAGTGTAATGTCTACATTGTCTGAGCAGGAACAGAAATGAACAAAGTGAGGAGGGCTTTGCCAAGTGTATTATTAAATATTCAGAGAATGATCTATTCTGCACCCCCCCCCCCGTACTGTTTCGGCGGATATCAATTAAGACAAATTAAAGCAGAGGAGAAAACCGAAACTTACTTCATTTTTTTATGAGTTTCCTTTTTGTTTATAAGTTCACATCAAGAATACACATGCACAACAATGAAACAAATTATATGATCCAAAGAAATAGATTACAACTAATAATCATACCACTGGCACCTTTCACTCTAAATACCTTATTGTATGGAGGTAATAATTGTTCGAAAACAAACAACAAAATTATCTTTGAAGTAACTCAAAATTTTATTTTTCAGACAAGAAGATTCAAACCGCCTTAAATTAACAAAACCATATATAGTCCCGATCAACAGAACAAAGTTTTTAAGTTTCAATATTGCTATGCCAACATAGGTTATTACATCTATGTTTTTGACTAAGCAACTGGAAGTCCCTCTATCTGTCCCGTGTATGTCACCCGTCTAATGTTCTTAGTGTTATGTCCGTGTTACTGTGTTGTCCTGTGATTTGTGCTTCTTTCTTTTACCTTTTTTACATGCTTACTGTTATTGCACATAATATGATTACACTTAATTACGGAGTGGCTAAGTTATACACATTGGATCTACTATTGTTCCTGATTGTAACAGAAGTTTAATTGTATATCAACAGCAATAATTGTAAACATTTGCATTTTTATTTCCCGAGAGGAATTCATGTTGGCATGGTGCCTGTTTTCCAATCGTTTTTGAAATAAATATGTTTAAACCAACAATGAAACGTGCCAAGTTTCTTTTAAGAAATAAATGATGCATGACAAGCACCAGTGAAGCTGCTGCGGTTTTATTTAGTTTTCAAATGCTACTTTGAAACTATTCGACACAGAATATACATGTAACAAATCTTGATTATAAGTGTCACGCCACTTCTTGCTCAACACATGCATGACTTCAGAAATCGCCAGTATGTTTTGCAGACATAGAATAAAACTTCACAAAATCTAATTTATTTTTAGCAATGTAGTTTCTATTGCTTTCAGTTTTGACTGAAATAGTTTATTTGATCGACGTCACTTTAAACTAATGTGATGAAAGTATTTTAAATATGTTTGATAAGGTCGATTGTCAAATTTGGGAAGATGCAGTTCGTCTCCAAAACTCGCATAAATGCATAATGACATCACATGACTTTCAATTGGAAGCCATGTGCTTATAAGTATACTAACCAGATTGCAGTCCGTATTTCACGTTTTTGAAATATACCGTTTCGTTGCATTATGTGCCCCAAGTATAGCTGGATTAATGATACGCCGAGGCGAGAAACGTTTAACATCTCATGGTTGCGTAAGTATTTTTCTGACATCAGTTTCGTATAGTCCATTGCGGGCTGAATACATTTCCATACTGTCTTGTTAATCGGCGAAAACGTCTTTCCCTTTTCAAGCTTCTTAATTATCCATTGCATGAAAAGCTGTTTATTCAAGTTTGCTCTCTTCCATCCCTTTTTTGATCTCCGTTCATCATCATTGTCGTGTTTTTTTCTTCTTTGTCAGCATCTCCTCGTCAATCTCGGTTTTATCTTTCTCTTCCCCGTTTCTCCGGTCTATTCTTTCTCCTTACCTTCGTCTTTGCTGTCTTCTGTGTCTCCTTTTCCGCTTCCTTTTACCTTCCTTGTCTTTCTGGTCTTCTCTTATCTCTCCTTCGTCCTCCGGTCTGTTCTCTTTGCTCTTGTTACTTCAACTTGTTCGCCTCCGTCTTCATCATCAGACCAAAATTATTGATTCAAATGCCGTGTGAACGGATGACTTGTTTTGTCCATATATGTAAAATCGATGAATATATCCACGTAAACCAATGGGGGGGGGAGGGGGGGAAGAAAAGTTTAATTCCAACAGCTTATACCGTTATCATATTCGTTCGGTTAAGTTAGCTTCATACTTTAAAGCACAGAAACGGTGGACGTTTCTTTGCAATAAACATATCAGGACAGTTGTTAGGACACCAGGTTGCTGTTTCTGTCCGTTGTCTTCACATACACACACATATATACATATAGCAAGCATTGTATATGCTTCAAATAAACAAAACGCACTCGTGCAAAGACTCGCTTGCAAAAGATAAGACTTTTTTCGGTTTTCACTGTGACGCATTTGAATTCATGTACTGGACCTTTAACGTTATACCCAGACAAACTAATGTCTGCATACAACTTCCATGAGTACATGCAAACAACATCCCACCACAAGTAACGTCTTCCATACAATTGTCCAAGCGCTATCCACGTTTTACAACTTTCAATTTTAGGTGTCTTTGCCTGTTCCTTTCCTTTTCCAAGTGATTTCAATTTTCCACGCGCTCGCAAAGCCCCACCCTGGGACATGATTCAACAATACAACTTAGTGATTCGTTTACCGACTTACGGTTGTGTAAGTATGAACAAACAGCATCAAGGAACTGCAAACTGCCGTAAAATCCCGTGGAACAATATATCAAGGCTAATATACACACGTTTGTGTTGCTGTCAAAACATGTTTGCTGGTCTGACCGGCGCGCTGACGTTTTGTAGCAGTGTTTGAGTTGTAGAGACAGGGTCAGGCCTCATGGTCGGGACCCCTCACCGGTGTGCATTGATTAGACCAGCGTTCTCGCAGGAGGCATCTCAGGCAGCCGGCAGCCTGTGTCATCCCTTGGCGTACAAATAGTACCCAAGGATAAAGCCATACGTATGTTATTTTGGCCTGCATATATCCATGTCTGTCAAATACTCGTCTCAGTTTCTAAAATGTTTTGCTCAAGTAATATGATTGTCAAGTTAGGATTTTGGCGTTAACTACGTTTCAGCGAAAAGATTTATGTATGGGTTAATTGGTTTGACGCAAAACGTTTTACCTCCTGACTTAAATCTTTGCTGGTTAACCAATGCTTGACTGTACGGTTAATTTTAATTGAGGGCTGATTAGCTCATTATTCTTCCGCTCATTTGCTTGATTGATTGATCACTGTTCCCAGAGAATTTCGCTCCAGCATTATTTCTCTCTCCAAATAGATTTCAGAAGTCCTTGATCTATCCATGAAGGTTTACCTTCGTTTCATATCCCATTAGCCGCAGTTCAAATAAACTCGCTTACACAATAAATTAGCATTCAATGTAGTCCCACTCTATGAGGGATGCCTCAATTGTCCAAAAACAAACAAACAAACAAAATTTCCATCAAAGTATAAAGAAAATGTTGCAAACATTTTTCTTGTGTGTGTGTGTGTGTGTGTGTGTGTGTGTGTGTGTGTGTGTGAGAGAGAGAGAGAGAGAGAGAGAGAGAGAAATGTGATTCACTAGTGTTACTGTATCTAAACTCTTTCCAAATGACTGCTGTTCCAGAGTACGTGGTGAGAACAGGTAAAAACGAAAGCGAGCGAAAGTGACAGAGAGAGAGAGAGGTGTCCCGTAAAATCCATATGTATGTATGTCCGTATGCATGTATATATGTATGTATATGTATATATATATAAATATGTATATATATATATATATATATATATATATATATATATATATATATATATATATATATATATATATCTATACATGCAAAGTGCTGTCACAAGCTGATGTAATGTTGGAACAACACATCTCGATCTGCAACGACAGTATGCAGTTTTGTTATCGAGAAAAGTGCCATTTGTATTATTCAGCGCCCGCAATCGAGGAAATGTACGGCATGAAAATATATCAAGATTACACACATAAACATGACACACTTATATATATATATATATATATATATATATATATATATATATATATATATATATATATATATATATATATATTTAAATGAGACACATACAAATGAAGATATAATCACAGACAAACAAAAAGACGTATGTATCATGTATTAGGTAATAAACATAAAAATTGAATAAACCAGTCCTTAAGCATTTGTGTGTTAACTGGGTACATATCTTTCAGCAGTAAAACATATTATCTGCGCAAACATCAGACTGGTAGACATTTTGTCGGAGTTTGTCTAGTATACACTGGGCGACTCATCGCTGTGATTACAATGCAATGTCAGTGGTCACTAGGACTCATTGGTTAGTGATCATTTTTCCCCGAAACTGTTGGGTGACAACTGAAATAAATTTGCTGACCAAAATGAGGCAAAATTAATACATTAAAAGCTAAACATTACTGTTATTAATATTACTGGAAATACCACAATCAAGAAATTCTGAGCACAGATTCCTGAAGGTCGGAAAGACTGTCCCCCCTTTTGTCAATAAAGCACCAAGGAATGCTAAAGGTTCTTAAAAATTCAAAGACGGCATGCAGCTATGGTGGTTTTGGTCTGTTACCTGTCACTTCGAGAGCTGTACGTGATTTGTTTGTCAGCTTTTCCAGGTTGGGTCAGTGGTATAAAATTGTGTACCATGGTATATTTTTTGGCTGCAGCAACCCATCTGTAAAGCGATGCTTGCGCCCCCTGTGGGGGAGGCCAATATTACTTTACCTGTCTCCATGAGCTAACAGTTCATGGCAACAGTAATTGCAAATCTGATCCTTAACTTCGCCGCTGTGACTATTTACAACAAGCTGAGATAAACTGAAATGAAAAGTACAGAACTGTCTTGTTGGCACCACGTACACTCATGCTGGTGTTGCCAGTATTGCCACAGTTAACTCAACAGAGCATGCGCACAATCATAGAACCAATGCTTGAGCAGACGTTCACTTCCACCCGAAGCGGGAAAGAGAGTAAGACGGACTCGAGCTTAGGAAGTTAGCTGCATCCTTGCCTTGACGCTTCTGTGACGAACCTTGAATGGTTCTTGTGTAAGTCGACAAGAGTATGCATATATAAGATGTGAAAGAATTGCTGGCGATCAAGTCCCCAGAAAGTTGGGATTGGCTGGTCCGTAGGTCCAGATTCCCAGCCCATGATGCTTGTGTGCCATCGGGCCTTGTGCGAGGTGTTTCCTATTACTATATACATTAGAAGGTCAACTCTTTACAGTTGGATATAAATACCCGCTATAAACACCGATCGGAAGGTTGTGTGCGCTCGATTTATCGCCCGTGCATGAGGAGAAATGAGGGCCGTTGTCGCCTGTCTCTCCCTATGCCTACAGGCATCCGTGTGGAGGTGGGTGACGGCAAATGCAGTGGCACAAAAACTTGCTTTGTGGATAGACGAAAACCAAGTGCAGAAGTTCGCAGGTAAGGGCCCTTTTACCTTTCTGGTCGCACGAATGCAACAGCACTATGGGATCCTGCATGTGTACACCTTCGTGCCTCGCAGTTTGTTTTGGTAGTTGTAGCGTTCCAAAGTTGGTGCATACCTCGTGCTTCACTGTTAATACCATGCGAAAACTATTAGCTTTTACATTTATGTCTGACAATGTCAACATACAGCGACGCTTTTGGACTTTATGTTTAGCTGCCCAACATTTCAAATATTTCTTTGGTCATGTAATCTCCCTATCCGAGGTTTCTTCCACGGGATCGGTATTTTCGCTGCCAAATATTTGAGTGATTTGATAAAACCAGCAGGATTGTTGATTTTTGAACCCCAGGCGTCAGAGATACTCAGCAGAAACGATAACACCCGCAGGGAGTCTTGAAGTTTCCAACACTGTATGTCAAGTTCACTGTCCTAGTTTTACAAAATGTCCTCCGAAACGTCAAGATGCAAAATAGCACACTGTGCCAAATGAACGTTGTCTTAATTATGAACATATCATTCCAAACTGGTCTTGCCATATAAAGAAACAATGTAGTCGACAGGCCAACTTCCTCTGCCTCCCATGTAGACTTTAAGGTATGTTGTGCCTTTATTGTTACTTTGTTCCGCACATGGGCCCTACAGTATATTGTGAGACAGGTCAGATAAAAATGTCAGACCACCAGCTCTTAACTTGTAGGCCGAGACCCATCCCTGGAAAGTGAGAAAGATTTCATCAGCTGAGAGACGTCGGACTCATTAACCCGCACGCAAGGGAGTGATACTGGTGTGTTGTGATACGATACGTATATAAAATATGCCGTGGCCTCAGCGGCCTTTCCCCTCTTTGGGACAAACAGCTTGATAACGGTACGCAATATGTGTACATAGAAAACAACGTTAATTTCTCTGATTTAGACAAGATATTTTAGTAATGTCCTGTGTGGCACCATTTCCCACACAGACAATTGAGTTATTATTTGTGGATAAAACCAGTATCTTTTGCTCTCACCCATTTCGTAATAGCATATTTTAAACCAATAAAATTACTGAAAATAATTCCACAGAACATTATTCAAAACAAATTAAAACTAGAAAATCAACAAAAATAGAAAACAAAATAAAGCCACCCCCACAATAACAAACGAACAAACAACGAAAAAACAACAAACAAACAAACAAACGAAACATATTAACAGTGTACCATATTTTGGCGCCGCAAGATCTCTACATTCAACGCAAAATTTATCAATACATTAATAGACCAATTAAAAGACCGCCAAAAAGTGAAAATATTCGAATACGTGTGTGTAAGTGACACCTTTGACCTTGCCATGACTAAATAACAATCATAGGCTTCTGTTCCTGCAGATAAAAGGACCCCTGAAAGTGTAAGCAAAAGGAGAAAGGCAACACACATAGAAGTACAGTACCATGGGATCATTTATAATATCTGAGACCAAAAATATTGCCGCTAGTTTCATTTAACTGCCATAAACGCAATGGAATGCATGCAATTTGTTTTTCATTGTATGGATGAACATTTACCAATTAGGTACATGCTGGTGAACAAAGTAGGGGTTTTACAGCGTTTAAGAGGTTTGTGTCTTGGGGTTGTCATATATATATATATATATATATATATATATATATATATATATATATATATATATATATATATATATATATATATATATATATATATATATATATATATATATAATATGGTAGAGGCTGCTACACAATAATGGCAAAATGATGAAGATTAAGGATCGTGACCAAAACAGAAGGATAAATCATGCATAGTTTATACAAGCACAATAGGGTGAGTCAGTGCACGCGACCTGAGAAAAATGCGTTGCTTATACATGCACAATAAACTTATTCAGTGCACTCTACAGTGCTGAACGTGCAGATCACTAACATTTTCCACTTAAAATACTATGTGTATTGAAAAAAGGTATGGACTAAACGCTCTTGTTAAATAACCATTAAATTAATTGGGAGATTCAAGTTCAGGACCACTTCCTATGACATTCGACACATTAATTACATTTTTCTATGAAGACCACCGTGATTGGCAACAGACACCTTGTAAAATCTTATATATTTGGGATTAGAAAAGCTAGGTTCTTCATGGTTACTCGTGAGCACAAACCTGGACGAAAGCACATAATAATAAGCTTCATTGTACTTAAACTGAATTAGCTCCAGTTTCGTACAGCATGGTGTGACATATAAATTACAATACTATAATAAAAGGAGAACAAAAAAAGGTAATGCACATGAAAAAAACAAAAAGACAAAAAAAAAACAAACAAACCGGTAATACTGTCATGAACCGTTTGAAAATTGATTCAATGAGTCACCACGTTTATTGTTCTTTGCAGAAATCTAAGCAGAAAAAGTTAGATTCATAATCGCTCATGGATGGCTACCCCAACAAAACATTAAGTAAAATAACAATTGTTAAAGCGGATAAAGTACAAAAGAGAGTTTTACAAACAGTGATATTTCGCTATTGCATATTTTGTGTGCCAGCAAATATGCATAGGGACAGAGCAGCCGGTGTGTATATCTGTCATCGAGTACCTCGTTGACATACATTTGGCGCTCGGTGACAGGTATATAACGACAGAAATTAGAGGACAAACATCAATGCAGCCGCTGCTTGCTGGCAGACCGCGAGTCCTTCAATGTCATGTGGCCTTATCTTGTTGCTGGAAGATAAGGTTCGTCTGCAACCATCTGAAGAGAGCAACTCCAAAACTAGTGAAATGGGTGTGAAGTGTGAGCGGCATATTATACATGAGATGATGATCATGGTGATGGATTGAACCTTCACGACAAGGCGAGGCAATGAAAGAAGAAACCGTGCAGAAGAAATACACTTTGATGGGGAATTCTTATTAACGCCCTTCACAGTGGAGATCAGTAAACTATGTGAGCCAATTCATTCCTGGGGAATCCTTGTGGCATATATATATATATATATATATATATATATATATATATATATATATATATATATATATATATATATATATGTATATATATATATATATATACATATATATATATGTGTGTGTGTGTGTGTGTGTGTGTGTGTGTGTGCATCAGGTGGAAGTGCAATAACTATTAAATAAGCTATAATGCTGTTGACCATATGTTATTTGTATGATGTGACACATTTTCGTATAATCTGATTAACAAAAATGCGCACGAGAAACAGGCTTAGTCGTGGTTTCCGCCCTCACCCTGGTGATTCATTCCATTCATAGCAAAAGGATGGCCTGTAAGTTCAAGTATTTTCCTACCTACATGAAAAGTGCTTCCAGTGGCCTTAGACGAGGTCTTGAATTAAATCATATGATACTAGATTGGTATAATGTTTTGGGTAGTAGTTTGTGAGAGTCATTGCAAATGCAGCAAGAGTTGTCCACAAAGCAGACGCCACTGAAATCTTTCACTATTAATCACAGCATGGAGATATAGGAGCTCTGTTACATCTCCATAGACATAACAAGTTGGTTCACCTGAATAGGCATAATGATTTCAGGTTCAGATTCCTTGTAAATGGACCTGTCAATCCATGTCTTTAGTTCAGGAAAAAGGAAGAAAGGTTCAAGCCAAAACTTTTCATGGCATGCTCAAATGGCAGACGACCGTTGTCAACACAGACGCCAACTTAGCACTGGAAAGTTAAAGATAGGAAACCACTTGATAACGATATGATATATTACTTTTTGAATGGATGTTTGTTGTTATTAGGTATTCGAATATGCATTTCACATTTCATTTCAAGTAGATTCCCATAAAATGCGCAATTTGCATGGGATGAGTTTAACATGCAATCATTCCATACCAGAGGAGAAAACATGCGCGTAGTAATTAGAAAAGATTTCCTGTAAAGCAAATCTATCTGTGTGCTTACAAAAAGTTTCTTGACTTGTAATTTTAGATGAAAAGTTGAACTGCGACGTGACAGAAAGCGTGGAAGTAATAAGACGTTAGCTAAATAAGTTTTTTGGCACAGAAATACGATAATAATGTAAAGGCAGACAGCAAAAACATTATTGAAAAACGACAATTGTCAGCAAGCAAACAGCATTAATTCCACGTAGCAAGGAATTATGCTTAATTCTCTCTCCCTTTTTAAATTACAACTTCAAGAAAAACTACGGATTTTTTTCCCGCAAAGAATGGAAGAAACAGAGAGAAAAGAAGAAAGCAAAAGTTGGCACACAAACATCATTTGAGGTAGAGCCAGGCACTTTTATTTGCATGTTATCCTTTTTCTGATGTGGTCCGCACAACGTGATGCAAACAAATCTGTGTGTGGTACCCGCGATGAAGCGACGCCCCTGAAAATATAACTCATGATGAAAAAATATGTCGTGTGTGAATTTATACAAAAGATTTTTTTTCAGAGTGAGTAGACAATACAACAAAAATTAGGTATGCACTTCATGTAGTTTTTCCTATGCCAATGGAATGTGCGATATGTCCTTGAACCTGCAGTCCGCATTTTTTTGATGTCAATTTACAAATACGGCAGGGGTTGGCGGTGTGTGAAGGTTATGAGTGACCTACTGAAAGGTAAGACGTTGTCGTTGAGCCTGCAGTCCACGTGTGAATATTTACGGCGCTGTCCACTTATATTATTTCTATGATGAACCCTGGTTGTGTGCTTTGTTTTGTTGATTTTCTCCTACCTACCCATTTTTTAAATTTCCCTGCATCCGTCTGTTCAGTAGCTGATCATCCGACATGATGACTTATCGTTCAAACAATCAGCAAAATGACTAACCGACAGTGATTACGCAATAGAATATCTGTACTTACGCCATATAGGGGCTTGGCAAGCTTAAATCTTTCTAACGGTATTTTAAGATGAGATGTGAAGTATTATGAAAATACGCACAAGAATTATGCAGGACTGCGGGAATTTCTATTTAGTAAGTAGTCCTAGTGAGAGGACATCACGAGTGCTCAACTCTTCAGTACGAGATTGTCTGCTGTGTACACTTTGGTATGAAACATTCTACTATGGATAATTTTGCAATGAGATATACTACTGTTGGCTCTCCACTTTGGCTTCTCCCTCTCCGCTTGTGTCGTTTTCACAAAACTCCACCCTTGTTCAAAATTGATCAATACGAGTTGATTGACACCGGTGCATATCAAGCCGTGTGGGAATAAACATTGATCTGAGCAAGGCAGCATTTGTGCTAAGGCTCCGCATGTGATATGCTACACTTGCTTCTTTACATTGGGTGGTAACATGAAGAAGAGAATGAATTTTTGCTCATCACTAACCTCCAATATAATATAAGTTTAATCACATGTGTGACTGCCATCATGTCGTGTGCTTGTATTTCAGGTATCCCAATGGACATTTTCGTGATTCAGAACGGCGTGGTTACTCCTTTTTTGCAACACCCGTCCCTTGATGATCGCCTTCCTATACTGCCCCCAGAAGTCAATTTGGTGACACTCACGTGGCAAGCACCCGATGATTTAGTAAGTATGACGTCACATTGGTAGCCCACAACTTACTTGCCTTCATAGCTGCCCCTCAGGCTGGACATGGTACTAAATCATTCATATAGGTCAGACACAAAGTAGAATTTGTATAAACAAAACTTCATTTCCACGGGATTATCCATCAGACCTTAGAACCGCAATATGCATTGCTGTTTACTTCATTTAAATTAAATTTTGTTGAAAGTGTTGTCAAGGAGTCCAGAATATATGGTTTTTACATTTTGTAGGTTCAGCAGATTTGACATTGACGTGGCTAAGCTTATCATATGGTATTTTTAGCTCAGCTGACTTGTCAGTCAGCTGAGCTTCTGTGAGGGTGTGTCGTCCGTCGTCCATCCGTCCGTCGTCCGTCGTCTATCCACAATTCACATTTCGACTTCTCCAAAATGGTCAGCCAGATTCACTTCAAACTTGGTGGGGATGTGCCTTGGGTGGGTCTCTACCAAGTTTGTTCAAATGGTCACACCCCATTGATTTTTGGATTTTTTTTATGAATTGTTTTGTTCTTTTTGGGGGCAAATCTTAAAAAAAATCTTATTCTCCAAAACTGATCTCCCAATTGCTTTGATATCGCACAGGGGTACTCCCGGGGACTCCTACTTCTTAATTTGTTCACCATGTGGCGCTGCGATTTTTAAATATTTTTTTTACATGATTTTTGTTGTTGCTATTTTTGACTTCTCCAGAACCGTCACTCAGATTAAGCTGAAACTTGGTGGATATCTGCCTTGTGGAAGGATCAAAAAGGTTATTCACTAGGTGGCACTGCTGTGGATTCCTGCTTTTTCACGATTTTTTTTCAATTTGGGTACTTATTGGTCAATGCAGCTTTCCTATTGATTACTATGTAAGTCTATGAGCATTCTAATGCTAATTCACATTTTCGACCTCTTCTTCAAAACCGTCATCCAGATTGACTTCAAACGTGGTGGCAATGTACCTTGGGTGGTTTCTACCAGGTCTGTTCAAATGGCCACGCTCCAATGATATAAGGATTTTTCATGAACTTTTTGTTCTTTTTTTGGACAAATCGTAAAAAATCTTCTGCTCCACAACCGCTCACCCAATTGCTTTGATATTACATAAGAACACTCCTAGGTACTCCTAGTTCTTAATTTGTTCACCAGGTGGTGCTACTTTTTCATTTTTTGTGTGAATTTTTGTGGGTAGTCTTTACTTCTGACTTCTTCATATCCGTTACTCAGGTTAAGTTGACACTTTGTGGATTTGTTCCTCGTGAAAGGGTCAAAGCAGAGATATTCACTAAGTGGCACTGCTGTGGACTCCTGATTTTTAACGATATTTTTTCAATTCGGGTACCTGTCGGTAATTGCACCTTTTGTATTGCTTATTATGCAAGTCAAAGGACATTCTAATGGTAATTCACAGTTTGGACTTCTCTGAAGAAACTGTCTGTCAGATTCACTTCAAACTTGGTAATAATGTACCTTGGGTGGGTCTCTACCAAGTTTGTTCAAATGGTCACGATTCATTTAAAAAAAATGTTTTTTAATGATTTTTTTCCTTCTAAAATCTTTAGATAAGTTTAAATAGGAAAGTTTAACATGGAAAAGTCTTGTAATGGTTATAACTTAAATAACTTTGGCCAGATTTGTGCCAAACTTGGTAGGGATGTACATGTTAGAAGTGGCTACCTTTTTGTGCAAATGGTCATGCTCCAATGATGTGTGGATCTTGAGCTCATTCCCAAGGTCACAGGGCAACTAACATGAAATTTACTGTTCACTTGATAACTTGAGATCTGTTTTGAGTTAGGACCTTGATGTTGCACATGTTAATGTTTCTCAATGAAAGTCATTCTGAGACAGTACATGGATGATCTTGACCTCGTTTCTTGGGTCATAGTGCAACATACATAAATTTTACTCTTCACTATAACTTGAGAACCACTTGAACTTGGACCTTGATGTTGCACATGTTAGTGTTCTTCTATAAAAGTCAGGCCTACTCAGAACATGGGTAACCTTGATCCTATCTCAAGTTCACAGAGCCACAAGTGTGAAGAATATCTAGGTCAACTGAGCATGGGCTGTTCACACAGTCCTCTTGTTCCTTTTCCTTTTTATTCTACTTCTCTTTGTTGCTGTTGTTGCAAAATTTTAACATCTTTATAAGTGAAGCTGCTGAGCGTACTGCTTTGAAATTGTATAGGGCTACTTCTCAATATATAGGTTGAGACACACATGAATGAGCTTGACCTCATTCCCCAGGTCACAATTTGCAAAAATTGAATTTTATTGTTCACTTGATAACGTGACAACTGTTTCCGATAGGAATTTGATGTTGGTTGTCAAGTTTGTGAATCAAATGTGTACTTCACATGAGTGACCCTTACTTCACTGCCAAACTAACACGGTCACTATCATGAATTTTACTGTTCACTTGATCACTTGAAAAATGTTTGAGTTGAGACTTTGAACATTGAGCCTGAACTTTGATTTTGTCTTCAAAAAGGTGACTTTGTTCCAAAGGTGAGAGGATTAATTATTTTTGTGGATGTAAGTTCAGCTAAGCACAGGACTGCTACGCTCATACTGTTATAAATTTGTGTACGCTTTTTTTTCTTCATTTGTGACTCCTTCTCCAAAACCGTGATGTAGATTATGCTGAAACTTAAAAAGTACTTGAGTTAGGACATGTTTTAGCTGGTACTTTAATACTTGTGCAGGAAAGTGTTCAAGAAAAGTAACCTTGACCTAATTTCAAAGGTCACAGGACCACTTCATTTTGTACGTGCAACTACCTGGCCAATTGTTTCGAAAGTAAACAAGGATACTTCTTTGGACCCCGAGACCTCGATTTGTCTGAGAGGTGGCGCCGTGATATTTTCCATTGTTTTAAGCAATTTTTTTTCTTTGTAGATTTAGGATGCTTTCGACTTCTTCTCTGGAACCACCTCTCTGATTATGCTCAAATTGGGTTTGAATGTACCTTGTGGAAGGACCACAAAGGGTTGCTAAGTAGGTAGTGATAAAACGGAACCAAGATTCTCAACGCATTTTTCAACTCGGTCACTTGTCGGTTGATTTACTCCGATTGATTACTATGCAAGTCAATGAGGATTGCAATTGTAATTCACAGTTTCGACCTCTTCTCCATAAACTATCAGCCAGATGCACTTCAAACTTAATGGGAATGTACTTTAGGTGGGTTTCTATCGATGTTATTCAAATGGTTACGGTGTAGTGATTTTTCCTTTTTGAATCCTTTCTGGATTTTTTTTTGCTGTTGAAAATATCTAGGGGGGATAAAATATTGAACAGTTTTCTCCAAAAGTACTAGGCCAACGGCGAAATTGCTCAGGCATACATCTGGGGTGCCCTAGGTCTTAATTTGTTGGACAGGTGCCGCTGCGACATGCTTTCATACTTTGTAGCTCAGCTGTCTTATTAGTCAGCAGAGCTTATGCCATCGCTCTTCATCCGTTGTCTATTGTCCGTGCACAATTCACATTTTCAACTTCTCAAAAACTATAAGCCAGATTCACTTCAAACTTGGTGGAAATGTACCTTGGGTGGGTCTCTACCAAGTTTGTTCAAATGGTCATGCTCCAGTGATTTTTGGATTTTTATGAACTTTTTTGTGCTTTTGGGGGACAAATCTTAAGAACACCTTTTCTCCGAAACCACTTATCCACGTGCTGTCATATCATACAGGAACACTAGGGACTCCTAGTTTTTAATTTTTTCACTAGCTGACGCTGCATTAAAAATATTTTACGATGTTTTGGGTTTCGCTATTTTCGACATCTTGTCCAGGACTGTCTCTCAGATTAAGCTAAAACTTGGTGGATATGTACCTAGTGAAAGGGTCAAGCAAAGTTATTCACTAGCCGGCACTGCTGTGAATGTTTTAATTTTTAATGATTTCTTCAATTCGAGTATGTATCGGTGAATGCACCTTTCCTATTGATTACTATGTAAATCAATGGGCATTCTAATGCTCAATATCATGCATTCCTCCACTAAGAAGCAACGTTCTTTATAAAGTTCTCTTTTATATATTATTCTTCAATTTCTCATGCGCCAGTAAAATTTACAAATTGTAGGCAAATCTTTGAAATACTTTTAAATGCCACATGCACTAAGCTAAGCTTAACACAGGCCTATTCAATTACAACTTTGATTTTGGGAACAAACTTAGGTCAGCTGAGCACTACTTGTTCACACAGCCCTCTAGTTAATGAGTATTTTTTGTGCCATTTTCGACTTTTCGCAAAGTGCCTGTTAGTATTTTTCAAACTTGGCGGGATACACCTGCACTAAATTTGCACTATGAGTTTTGACTGCATAGAGCTGCTGGCATTTTCTGATTTTTGATAAACTATAGAAATTATGGAATGATTGCTAGTTGGTAAGGGGACATGTACATGTTAGCATTGTTACCATAGGAATAGCAGCAACTGTGACATATGGGCTTGTATGTCGGCAATGGTGTATCCTAGGTCTATGCTTGCCATAAAAACTAAGGGAAAAGTACATGTATGGTTTCTTTTGATGTTGATTTTGACCTTGAGTGAGCTTTAAAGGTCAAACTGAAACTGGCCTGTTGGCTTCTATCTTGGTGATAGTAGATCGGAGGCCCGTAGTCACTATTAAACACCAAAACGAACTTACCTGTGGGGTTTCTTGTTGTTACTATAGCCCTCGTGTGACCTTTGAAAATTTAAACAAACATATTGGCTTATCTCCCGGTAATGGTGGATCTTGTCACTTTCCATCTACAAAATGATAACTCCAACACTGGGAGTGAGTGAAGACTCTGATATGGCAAACAGTGCTGGAGATCTTACAATTCAATGACTTTTATATCATTTTGAAGCCACAGGACCACTTCAGTCTCTGTATCCTGGGTCAACTGAGCAAAGGACTGTCACAGTCTTCGAGTGTAAAGTTAGGTCACGTACATACGTTTCTATTGATTACTTTTTATTGCTATGCCTTTGATTAAAACAATGATAATGCATGTGTATAGGCTACAATTGCTATGAAGTTGACTTAGTTTCATGAAATTTCACACAGGCATATAAAAATGTGGCTGTGAAATGTGACAAAATTGGTCACCCGATTAAATGCCTTGGTCAGGCAGATGAATTTATCAGTATTTGGAGTTGGGTGAAACGTATTTATTAAAAACCAATTTGGAAAAAGGGCGGAGTATGCAAGCCCCTCTTGTACATGAAAAAGGGCTGAATATATAATTATAAATCCCTCTTGTACATGAAAAAGCGCTGAGTATATAAATCCCACTTGTGCATGAAAAAGGCAGGAATAGACCCAGGACATAAGAACAAAGGCGCACAAGAAACGTTAGGGACCAGCCAAAAATGTCAACATTATCACATTATTACACAGAGTACGCTTTTGGGGGAGGGGGGAGGGGCCGAGGGTCAGTGTACGTTTTTTTAAATACATGAAAAAATTGATTTGTTTTGCTTACCAATAAATGTCTCAAACTTAAATATTTATGGTAATTTTTGGATGAGAAGCTGAATGAACTTTAGATGCACAGATTTTAGGGTCTGTACAAGTGACCAAATAATAGCTTTGCATTTTAGTTTTAAAAATCGACATTTTTGAAATACTAATTTCAAGGGGGGGGGGGTCCTATGAAATAGTACTCTGTGTACGGATGTGAAAATGTTGATAATTTTGGGTGGTCCCTTACAATCTAGAAAGACAGATAAAGTGTCAACGCCACACAGGTTTGAAAATTTTCAACAACACATGACACCACAGACAGAATATAGTCAAAGTACACCTTCAGTAAATCTTACAAACGCAGTCTGTATCTTCGAAAAAACCATACTGTTGGATTTAGCAGGGTTATAAGACACGAGCCACACCTCCGACCAATCTTCAGTTTGTTTCAAGTCTGAATTAAGAATATGTGTCGCAGCAGTGGCGTCATTCACCCTGATGAACAGAGATTTATCATCGGCAAAAAGCTGTATAGATGATTGTCCAACGTCTACGGTATCATTGATGTATATCAAAAACAATAATGGTCCGAAGACAGACCCTTGTGGGACACCTGCTTAGCCTCGTCCCCAAAGAGATGTTACTCCCTGGAGAACTACCCTCTGCACACGCCCATATAAATAATTGCAAAACCACTGCAACAGGGGTACACGAATTCCTGATATTTGTAGTCTGTGCAAGTGGTTGGGCTGATAGACTGAGTCAAATGCTTTAGTTATGTCACAAAAAATTACTCGAACATCTTATTGCATGTCAACTGCTTCACATTGAGAGAAGAAAATGACTGACCGCTCTGTCACCTGGGAAGAAGCCAGACCATGATTCTGATAAGGCTAAGTTAACTTGAAAGAAATTGAAAGTATATTTAAATACTACATTCTCAAACATTTTACTCACAGTGCTTAATAATGAAAAAAATCCTATAACTATTGCAGCAGTTCGGAGACCCTTTTTTCACACTTGGGCCCTCTGGTTTCAAATAGTCTGGTAACTCTGTAGTGCTACAGGTAGGAAAACAAGAAAATATTCATTTCCGGGAACAAAGACCAATATGTTTGCACTTATAGGTGTATCACAATTTACATTAAATTAACTGGTCTTATCACTGAAGAGATGACCAATGACTGATAATTGATAACTTTATATATATCAAGGTTAGACACAGGTTTATGAAAAATGGCAACAGGCACCTCCAACACAAAAGAGTACTGGACAATTTAGTATCAGAGGGCGCAAGTGTGCCTAAAATCGGCACTACATTAGTCATTTTCCATTTGGTAGGAGATCTACATTTATGCAAAGAAATGTGAATCAACTTTGTCATGTAAGATTCCTCTTGTACATGACTTTATTTAAGTGTGAAAAAGCGGAAGCTGCTTCCCAGAGAAAACATGCATTAATACCACCTCGGCCATTAGCCTAAAAATGCCTAGACTTTTTAACACTCAGAAAACTTCTTCATTACTAATTGAAATATACTACAAAGTACTCTTGCTGTCATATTCCTGTACCGGAAGTGAAAATTTTTTATCATCAACGTTAGTTTGATCGATGAAAAAGTCGTTTAAAATATATGTGATTTTGCTTCATTATCTGTAATATGTTCTGTTTTTCCGTGTAATAATGCTGGAATATCAGACGCTTTGTTTTACGTAAAAAGAAATTGACTGCCTGTCAGCAGCTTTTTTCCTTTGTAGTGTATTATTAATTAAATTCCCTATTCGATTATAATGAGTTACCTCGGCATGTATTTTAAATTGGTCTGTAAGCTAAAATTTCTTTGACATTGTTTCCCGAAACCTCAAACAGGTACATGTTAGGAATAAACTACATGTCATGCGGTAAATATAGGTCGCTAAGCCATATATCTAGGTCACAGGCAAAAGTATTTACTCGTTCCTAATTTCGTTGTACCGGTTTTGTATATCACACACACACACACACACACACACACACACACACACACACACACACACACACACACACACACACACATCTTTGCTGTTGTTGAGACTAAATGACGTATCTGGTCACAGTAATGCCAACTTTATATTTTTGTTTGTCCCGTAACATTTCTTTCCTTTGATACCGTTTATTTAAACTCCGTACAGGTGAATTGTGTCTAAAATTTCTAGCAAAACTATCTACTTGGGCAAGTATATTGGTCAGTGATAATACATAAACAGCTCAAAGCTAAGGCAAGATGTGCGCCAGTCATCCCAGGTTGAGATTTAAATTTGGCTGAATATTTCCAGATGTTTGAATATAGACATATCACACAGTCATCTCGTTTTGTCTCAGTACCTTTTATTACTAGTGTTGCTTGCAAGTATAAAACTCTTTAAACGGTGGCCAAGATAAGTTTCTTTCACACCCCAACTGTATCCTCTGTAACACTGTTATAATTAATCAATAGATCTAAAATCGCACTGTTCCTTCAGCATTTTCATGTGTCAGCACGTTTAGAAAATGAAACACAGAACGCTATATTGCCCATAGTATCCTATTTTGTATAATCCGTTTTGATGAAGCTTCATGCCTCATTACAAGATTTGAGCAGGAGGGACACATGCTCTTCTACGATGTGCAAAAATAATTTAATAGTGTGTGTGTGTGGTCACAATGTGGGCATAATTGGCAATCATTTTGCTCCAGATGAACAAATCTATTCTTGATGAGTTTGGGATGATTTAACTCCCCACCCCGCCTATTTACGTCTGCCACAAATACCGTTTCACATGACCACATACGCGGTTTAGGTTTTTATTTATTAGTAATGGGCTACCATTTTGTCTGGCAATTTGACCACACCCGGGGTCCAATTAATCCCATGGGGCACAGCAATTTTGAAGCACAACCAGCATGGTGTGAATTTTTGCAGGTGGCTTTTATCATCAGAACTTTCATATTTAGTATTTCCTTGACGTTTTTACAAGTCAATCATTGGGGATCAAGATTTCAAAGTGCATTGGACAATTCCGGTGGTACTTTAATTTATAGAAGACTACTGGGTTGAAATTGCATTCAATGATCATCGCCTTTATGCAAGTTCAGACTGCATGGCCATTTCAGTTTGCACGACGATATATGACAACATATATAATCAAATTTACGTTAATGCATTGTGTGCATTGAGTAGCCGTCGGCTTGATAACGCTTCTGAATGGGTTTATAAATGTAGTCTTCTTAGAATAATTAAACATCCTTTGCATGAAGTATACATGGTGTTCATACATGGCAAGAACAGTTCTGAAGGTTAGCTCTGTCAAGGTAGATAAGTGTATGGAATAGCCTGGGTGGAATTTCCAATTTTCAATTCTGAATTATACCTTTGTTCCACACAATTTCAATATTGGATGTGTATGGATGTCTTTGTACAGGCAAACTTGACCTTTATTCCAATGGTGTTTGTCAAAAGCAAATGAATTCAACAGTTTGAACGGGTAACATTGAGCAATGCTATTTTCTAGGACTCAACAAAAGTGTGAGCGCATTTCAGGATCATTTGCTGTAACAATGGGACATGTTCAAATTCATTCACAGCAGCATGTTTCTCCGCCATGTTCCTGATAATATTGTGATTGGCGAACATAGCGTGCGGAAGCGGAGTTGTGCAAGCGTTACGATCAGGCATGCATTCGTTCACTTCTTAAGTCAATTTCAGCATTTTCAGAGAAAGGATATTCAAAGCACATGTACCACTTCATTCTATCATGTTTAAACAAACCAGCTTTTGCGTAATTGAATGCGCTTCGTACTTAACTCCTTAACGGTTGTAACTTTCAGTGGATTGAAAGGGTTAACAAGGCGCCCCCCACCCCCCCAAGAAAAACTGGCGTTCTAACGCTACTGCCAACATCGGCTCAGAAAGTAATTTTTGCTCTCCAAACAATTCTACTTTGTTCTGTGGCTATTTTTGAAATTTATGTCATCGTAGGTGGGAGCATACTAGCAGCCGTTTTGCAGGAAACCAATCGAAGTCCAGTCCATTGATATGTTGGTCTTTGGCTCATAAAATTTCCACAGCAAGAAAACTAAAAATGATAAATCTTAAGACCACTTCCCCAGACGTAATAACGTGCCGTGGATTTCCTATCAGTCAAGCTTGAAGAAGGAACATGTTTCGGCGTCTTCCTTCGTTACAAATGTGATGTATCAAATCAAATGGCACACGTCATGCAACTCAGTAACTACGACCACATAAGACAACAAGTTTATGAGAAGGTACAATATTGGTAGCCATACCGTTCTTTCGTTATTTGATAGTTGCAGTGGTTTGTGTGGCTTTTGCGGCGAAACGTATGCCTTGCAACTCTGGTATTTCGGTGGATGGTTTTTCTTGGCCGTTCATTTAGTTTTCTTGGATGCTCAAAGCGCGGTACCTCGAACCTGTGGCTCTTCACCATTCGCATAACTTCAAGCAGGATGGGCGTCGAGTTAAAAGGCATGCGGTTGTTAAAATGTTTGGCTCATTAGGTACGTATGACTGTGGGTTGTACACCAGTGTTTTTGATCAAGCAAAGTGCCATTGTGACCTACGGCTCCTTATACTCTATTATTGATAGGCTGACACCACTTTACGCGATTTTGGGTGCATCACTTCAATATCCATTAAATTATAGGAATATTGGAACAAGATTTGGTATATCACCTTACATAAATAGCACGAAATAGCATGGCTACGTTATCAGTAAATCTTGCAGAGACGGGCACAGTAACGTCGGTAGTAAGCAAACAGATCTGTGGGTAGTGTCATCGGGCATTCGGCGACGGTGAACGATGCTAGTCGTTATCTGGGGCTCTGTGCGTGATGAACGACTTGTTCTGGAGCTGCTTTGATAACTTCACAGATTCACCGCCTCCTACAGCTTTTCATCCACCCGGATGCACCTGTCAACAGGTTGTACAACATCGGGCGCTTGTCTAGCACTTTTCATTTTAAATGGTCCCACTTATCTCACCTAAAAAATCTTATGATTCATTACTGACCTTTGTGATCTCCTGTAACTTATCGGTATATTTAATGGCAAATAGAGGAGGTTGTTTTCATGTATAGCAGTCTAAAATAACATGTTTCACTTTGACAGAACGCAGTTCTGGTGAAACGAGTACATGAATGTGGTGATAATCCCCTTGAAATTTATGATACTCGTCTTTAAAGGCGCCTACTAGGGGAGTATGACATTTCATTCAGAAGTCCTGATTTTTAACTCAGCTGACTAACAAGTCAGGTCAGCTCATAGCGTGGTCAGTTGCCCTTCATCCGATCACATTTAAATTTTCGACTTCTCCAAAACCGTTCGCCAGATCTTCTTCAAACTTGGTGGGGATATACTCGGGTGGGACTCTAAAAAGTCTGTTCACCTTGTCACGATCCAACATTTTTTTTAATGTAATTTTCAGCTTAGCCGACTCGTCAGTCAGCTGAGCTTATAGGGTGGTCAATCGTCCGCCTTCCGTCACCGTGTTGCCATACATCGTACTTGCTTATTATTAAACTCTAGGAGGAAAGTGCCTGTGGTATTTCTTTCGGTGCTGTTAATTTTGACCTTGACCGACCTTGACAGGTATGATTTATCCTAGGATCACGGTTAGAATAAATATTTATAGGAAAATGCCTTCGGAATTTCTTTTAGGTTTTATAATTTTGACCTTGCGTGACCTTGAAAGGTCAAACTAACATATCGGCTGATATCTAGGCAATTGTGGATCCTATCACTTTTCATATGAAACTGGTGACTCCAGAACTCTGTGAGTGAAGACTTTTGATATTGCAAACCCTGATAATGGTCATATAGAAAAGTGACCTTGGTATTATTTCAAAGGTCACAAGACCTCTTCAGTGTACGCGCCCGAGGTCAGCTTAGCATAGGACTATCGAAGCCCTTTAATAGTTTGAAATTTGGATTAGACGTACAACCAGTTTTATGGCTAACATATTCCACAATCATGATATCTACACGAGAGGAAAGGCAATGTTTCATTTAAACATACATACACAAATATTGTAGTTTCCTCTCTGGGTCTTGTTACTTTTATTATTCCATATTAGCGGGAATAAGAAGGTTTCTAATCCAGCTATTAATGAAAAGGAAAATCAGAAATAGTTGTGCGCAACACAAGTTCGACGTGAATTAGAATTCTTACCAAACTACTCTGAACAACAACACCAGGGTATTCTGTTGTTGGCTGCACAATTTCACATTTGCTTATGTTATTTAGAACATCTTCTTTCAATCCAATTGGTACTTATTTACCCACCTATTACGCACACAAAAACGTGAAACGCTCGGTCTGTTGATGCCAAATGGGGCAAGATTTAGTTGCTTCTTGCACATCCATAATCTTGCACAGCAAATCCCAGAACTACTTAATGGTTTTCTATATACATTAACTCAGTCGATATTAGCCATGTAGACTGCTACTGCCAGGGAAATTTTGCCCGATTTTCACGCTTATGGAAATGTTTGTAATGATGTAAGAGCCACTGGATACCACCCCCCAACGTATATTATTAATACGACGCATACCTATTAATTTCCCGCCAAAACCATTTGTCCTGTGGCTTCGCAATAGCGATATACATCCGCCCTGAGGCGGGTGTACTACTGTAATCACTAGCGGTGGCACCAGCATTTCTACAAAACAAAAAAAAAAACAAAAACAAAAACAAAAAAAAAACAAAAAACAAAGAAACAAAAACAAAAACAAAAACAAAAAAACAAAACCCAAACTAATTACAAACATGATGATGGTTTTAACCTGACTGCCTATTTAGAGAATTCGACTATATTACCTCCCTGCAAAAAAGTGTTTATTTTTGCAACAGCAACACATTCTGTCCTGTTTGATACAAGGGTTTGCCCGCATGTACGGGGATTTCGTTGTTGAGCCAAACGTGCCAGCAGTCACGCAACTAATATGAGTGTGTCATATATCCACGAGTTACTTTATTGCCTGGTAGCACGCCCCTGGTCGGTCGAGGTAACGATCGGGTGCGCCCTTTCTGTAAGCCGTGTACTCATATGCTGTCGGCATTCTTACTTGTGATTTCAATGCGTGAGATGCTACAATCTTTTCTCTCAAATCTGAAAGGTGTTCCTTCCGAGAACACTTGGATACTGAAAAGTACATTTGGCCTTTCCTGATCTATATGTAGGTAGGGAGTTAACTAGATGTCTTGAAGGTGTAACTGCATGCACGAAACCATACGGAAAGCCATATTAGCCATTATGTGGCAAGCGAAGCAGAAGTCAGAAATTGATAAATGGGGCGCTTGTCTGGTTCACTTCGGAGTGTACATCAGATTCAGTAGACCATCTCGTCACATTTTTTTTTTCGTTATGAACACCAAAAATTGACAAGGTTTTAAAAGCAGCTGCCCCAAGCTTGGCTTACAGCGAGGAAGCAGATCGTCTTGGGGTATCCTCATGAACCGTGTAGACAAGCACATTCTTCTGGAAGTCTCTTGTTTTAGAGCCCTTGTCTTTGGCCTGATCATCACCATATGGGCAAAACTTTCCAATATAACGATATTCTGTTTGCCAGAAGCCATTCCCGCCACTGGTGGGTAAAATGTTCTGCTGCTACGGCACCAATTGGCCATTACTATGTCCCAGTCACATGTAATCTAGACGAGGGGTGAGATAAACACCTAACCACAGCGGAACGGAACAAGAGAATACCGCATGCCAGCTGGGCAAAACCTCAGCCACATCGGAACTGTAAAGGTGAACATACTGCTGAGGGCCGGACAGTCTTGTCTTGTTCAGGGAAAAATTTGTCGACGGCGCTCCTCTCGTCCATCTAATTAGTAGCCACCTGTGGTAATTTGTCACTGATGGCTTCACTTTGAAAAAGACAACCAACGGCTCTTTCTTTTTTAACTCTTTCATTGCCGATGTGTCGAAGTGAATCGATGTGCTGTTAATGGACATAAAGAGTGTAGGCCGATCATGTATTCAAGTGCCTGAATACACACAGTTGCAAAGAGCAGAAGAGTGCTCTGGGGCAAAAGCTGTTTTCTGCGCGTTCCCTAAACACACATAGGAAAGCTGTTGACTCGGTCGGAACGTCGCACTGAATGAGTTAATTCAGGTGAAATAATCAGGTGCTAGTGATTAACTCTTACCGGATCATGCTATGAGATTCATTCAACAACCTTACCCAGCATGGCCAGGTCGCGGAGCACATAACATTACAACCAGTTTGACTAGCTGCATCGTCACACTAACCTCCATGGTATTTTCGGTCTCTGTCAGCTTGTGTGCCATCGAAAGGAAAACATGAAAGGAAAAGCAGATACTGATTGAATATTGTGAATATTATTAAGAAGGTTCTGCCCTATTATGGACCGATGTGTCCGGGAATGTGTTACCTTATATTGTCTGCTGTTCCAACTGCAATAATACACTACTTCGTAGTTTGATGCTTCAATTTATTTAGAAAAGTATGAGGCGACAGTCATGGATAAACCTATCTTTCATACCAGTTTTATCAAAACCATGCTGTCCGCTTTGTCGAAAAAGTCATCCTGTTAAAAGTTCAAAATTGCTGTCACTAAACTGCAAGAATAAAACTAACAGATGGCATGTATCTCTGTCCCGAAGAAAGTGCGCTCGTGACTCAGCGACTCTTCTTTTTTTAATTTAACTGAGTGCGATCCGGACAGAATGCGTAATATCACATAACGGACTGACACGTACGGGTGATAGAAGTGGAAGCTTTTTGCTGCACATAAATCAAAATCGGATATCAAATCCACTTTGAATTATACCTCAGCGCCCATATGTCCTGGTTGCACAGCAATTCCGATTGAAACGGTGGCTTATGACACTTTTCCTTGTCCGCATCTGCAACTATCCAGCGTAATCTGTGGAAAGTGACTGCTCGATAAGTACTTGACCCTCACACACATTAGTCACACTATAGCTGCGAGGGTATGCCGATGTTTGGCAAATAAAACTGACAAAATAAACGACAGTATTTTTTACACTTAAAAAGACCAGAGGTTGACTGTACAGCCTATTTACAGGATCGTCTTGACTATGCAATTTTATTTCATTTTATACGCGAACATTCCAAAAACAAAGAATTCCCTACTAAGCCTACTGTAAAATACTTTTATTACCCTCGGCCCACAAAATGCCGAGGGTATTGTCGTCCGTCTGTCCGTCCGTCCGCCTTGTGTACGTTACCGCAATATCTCAATATATATATATATATATATTCACCGTAGCTTTACCTAATTTTTATCAGAGGTGCACCTTATAATGGACTAGGTTCTAATTCAAAACCAGCAACTTCTGATAATTTTCATTTTTTTTAATGAAACTTTTAAATGTATTTATTTGAAGGCCGTCTGAGTGGTGTCAACCCTGCCGACGTTACAGCAATATTTCAAAAACATATTGACCGCAGATTTACCAAATTTTCATCAAAAGTGCATCTTATGATGGACCAGGTTCATATTTAAAACCAGCTACCTCTTTGTATTATAATTTTTAATGGAATTTTAAAGTATTTATCCCAAGGCCGTCTGAGTGACGCACAAGGGGACGACGTTGTCATAATAACTCCACTAGGATGTATTCCAGCTTCACCAAGTTTTTATCAGAAATGCACTTTATAATGGACCACGTTCCTATTGAAAACCAGCTTCCTATTTATTTGAAGGCCGTCCGAGTGGCACACAAGTGGACAACCTTGTTGCCATAATATCTCATGAAGGATTCATCGCAGCATCAGCAAATTTTTGGTGCATTTGCACAGCCATTTTTTATTCAAGTGGCCAAAGTGCACCAGCCAGTGAACTGTTGCCTCAAGCGGCCAAGGTGCATCAGCCACTGAGCTGTTGCCTCAGTCAGTTACCACGACAAAGGAAGGATTAATCAAACCGAATGCAAATAATGAAAATCTGGAAAAGAGTCGAGACAAGAAAGGAATCAACAGCACAAAGACATGCAACTGTGCAATGAATTGGGCGTATTACTAATGACCATAGTTATAAGTGTCAATGTTTATTGACAAAATTAAAAAAAATCTTTATTACCAAAAGAAACAGGCTTTTGATATAGCTCAACCTCACAGTGGCTATGCATGATAAATTGGTCATTCTTACCCGGCATAACTTTCTCTGGGTTTCTGGAGCAAGATTAGTTTCGCAGCTGTTTAATGAGTTCATTCTCAGTGTTATTTTGGACTGAAGCTGTGTAATATATGTCCACACGGAACTAATTAAACTGTCTTAAGTTTGCAGATAACTTGATTCTGACTTTGGACACAAACGGTCTATTTAGGTCTGTGAGGTAATGCGATATCATGAATAACTGTTATCCAAGCAGCTAGTAGACCAACAGCGCCCTTCGCTTGTTGATTCTTAGCAACCAATTATGCCTCCTTGCCCCGTTGAGTATCATAAATCAATCACGCATCATTGCTCTTTTTGTACTGAAAAGCCAATGTTTGTATTTTGTCTTGCAAACCAATCGTACATTCTTGCTCTAATGATTCAAAAAAATCAACAAGGCGTCCTTAGCTTGTTAATTCTTATGAAACAATGATGCATCACTTCCTAAACCATGCGTTTTGGCTGTGCTGACTCGTATGAATCTGCTATGCCTTCCTTTATCATTCGTTGGTTATGATAATTTGATTTTGACCTCTGTCACTCTCTGAGTGTCTATTTCTCTCTCTCAATATATACACATACCCACAAACGTATGGATATTTGCTTATGATTGTTGAACGATTAATTATAATCTTACAAATTAAAAACGATTTTTGTAAAGAAGTGACAAAGAAACGAGATCAGAATTAAATAATAATAATAATACTACGTACTGCCCATACGTACAACTAGTGAAATCGTGCACTGGTTCAAGTTGAATACTTATCATGTACGTGGGACAAATCATGTGAATATTCTTCAAGCGGCTCTTGTACAACAAGATTACAGAAATGTTTTAAGTAGCAGGTCCAGGCTTTTAGCGTCGACGAACACTGTGCAGGCAGCCTCATCGATAAAACTCAGAACCCTCATGACTTTTGTTTACAAAAGCTGTTGTATCATCAAAGAGCTGAAAGACGTCTCTTTTGATAAAACTTCTTCCACTTTGTCTTACATGCATTTTGTTTTACTATTATGGTTGGACATCTTGACATCATTTGGTAATATGGCACTTTGTGTTACAATTCACGATGCATACGACGGACACATAAAAATCTGTCGGGTTAACTCTTTCAGTGCCAATCACGCCTTAAGTCGATCTACTTAAGTCAAACTAGTCTGACTTACCATTAGGATCTCACATTCGTATTCCTTGTAAAAAAAACCTTCTATCCAAGTACCAGTATGCCTATAGTTCCAGAAAAAAATATCCCAGGTCAACAGCTTTCCGCGGCGAGCATTGGGTGCAATGTGTCCAATGCGTGCCGAGAAAAGCCATTGATTCAGTCCAAAATTTGGCACTTATACAGTTAATGGGCTGAAGTCCAGGTCCTTGGATGAGTTTGAACCCAACTACTAAAAGATTAAGATTAAAACATTAACAATGTTGCGTTTCTTACAATTTCAGGACTATCCCGCAATATAATTTCTATGGCATAAAAAGCATTAACAGATTCGTTCAATATGTTTTTTGTATTGTTCGGAGCCACGCTTACTCAGTAACTCGATAAAATTTGCGTGCAAAACATTTTACGCATTGTTATGTCTAAAATTAATATGTGTTCATTCTGATCTGGTATTTTTCTTGACATACAAGGGACTCCAAGATATTAACAGAGGATCATTTACTGAATTCGTTACTTTATAACACCCAACTTTTACCAAACATTCACCAGCAACAGTCAATGTACCAAAAAGATAGCTGGATGCTAAATGAAATTAAAAAAAAAAAAACGATTTGACATATATTAGCATTACGCATTGTATCTGCGCCACCACGCGCCTGCTATTAAATTGCTTGCATGCACGATGCAGATTACGAGTTGAAATTCCCGGACACGTTCACATTATAAATATGAAGAAAGAAAAGATAGGTGGGGAAAAAAACTAGCGCTTAACGAGTTTTTTATAGGCCCACTTTCAAAATGTCTTGTGAATATGGACAATGATAAGTCTTTCTCTTGCTTTGTGTCAGAATATGTGCCCAAGCAATAAAACCTATGCAATATACTAAAGTACGCGTATCATCTTTATGTTGCAGTACGCCTACACATTTACATCGCTGCGTTCTTTAGATCGCTTCGTTCTCTATGATCCATTACTGAGCATTCCGCAGTCGGGAACAATTCCCCGGGCCAAATCAGGTAAGTGAATGACCGTAGGACAGCCACTCCGTTCACCATGGCAAACCTGCGTTGGTATGCCAAAAGTCAAAGTGAAGAAAAAGAAAGTTGTCGTGTTATTCAATTCTTTGTTTATTGTTTTGAATGTTGCGTATTGTAGTTTAATATTTTGTTAATCTAATCATATGATCATGGATTTAAAATGAGAGAGAGAGAGAGAGAGAGAGAGAGAGAGAGAGAGAGAGAGAGAGAGAGAGAGAGAGAGAGAGAGAGAGACTTGAACAGATCCGACCACCTGGTGGTCAGTATCTGATGGCCTGTTTCATCGTGTTATTTTGCGGTCGTACCAAGTGCAGCTCTTCCACTGACAATTCATCACCATTAATCCCATGCTGACAAAATGACTTTGCGAATAACTTGTAAAAGTAAACTCCATTTTCATGACTACAGTTGCTCACGTACATGCAGGTCATGTCTCCTCTGTCATGCGGGAATCTCCCATATTTTCAGGGTTTCTGCGCATCATTTAAAAATTATTAAAAGTCATTAAAGGTTGTGACAAATGTTTATGTCTTTATCAGCAATATCCCTTTCAAAGTTCGTTCACTTGGAACCTTGGTTTTTGCCTTCACGTCTGCACTCAGTCCTCATCATGCCTGTGACAAGATGTACACTGCCCCAAACACAAACTAGAAAAGAATATTTGCTTCAAAGCAAATCTGACTGCGCCTTCAAAAATTGTAAATATTAAATGCTACCACTTTTGTCCTTTGGTACTTCACATTCCATAAAGCTCATGGCTTGATGAAAATTTCAAAGCCCAAAAGACCTTGATCTTTGACCTTTAGAGGTTATGTAAATTACAAAACTGTACATTGTTGCGATAACTACAATCTGAGCCCGACATGACTAAAATTGGATAAAAATTCAAAGCCCCAAATGACCTTCACTTTTTACCTCGAAAGGTCACATGTAAATTACAAAAATGTACAGCGTTGCAATATTTATACTTTAAGTACAACACGAACCAAAACAGATGAATATTGGTCAAGTTATGGCTAGATGAAGCTTTAAAAGAGGAAAATGACCTTGACCTTTGAATTTTAGAGGCTAGATATTAATTAACAAAATTGCAGTGTTGCAATACCTACAAGTTGAGTCCAATATGATTAGAATTGGACGAAAATTGGCCGAGACATGGCTGCGTAAAATAAATCAATGGTCCAAATGACCTTGACCTTTGACCTTTAGAGGTCCCATTTAAATTACAAAAAGTTACTGTTACAATATCCTTATTGAGCAAAATACGAACCAGGTCAGATGAAACTTAACCAAGTTATGGCTGGATGAAAATTTCAAGTGGCAAAATGACCTTGACTTTTGACCTTTAGATGTTTCATGTAAATTATCAAAATATGCAGTGTTGTAATACCTATATTTTGGGTCCAACAAAATTAAATTTTGATGAAAGTTGAGGAAGTGATTGCTAGGCGAAAATTTCAAAAGTCCAAATGACCTTGACCTTCGACTTTTAGATGTTGCATTTCAATTACAAAAATATACAGTGTTGCAATACCAACAATTTGGGTCCAATATGACCAAAAATACATGAAAATTGACAGAGTTATGGCTGGATGAAAATTTCAAAGGTCCAATTCATCTTGACCTTGTACCTTTGGAGGTCACATGTAAATTACAAATATGTGCAGTGTTACAGTATCTACAATATGAGCCCAACATGATTAAAATTGTATAAAAATTGACCAAGTTATGGCTAGAAGAAAATTTCAAATGCCAAAATGACCTTGACCTTTGACCTTTAGAGGTCACATGTAAATTTCAAAAATGTGCAGTGTTACAAACGTATGAATTGAAGTTGGATTGGTTACCTGTACCTATAATAGTTTTGGAGATATTTAAGATTTAAATTTTCAAATGGCCCTAATTTGCACCATTTTCAAAACTGTTGAACCTCTTTACACATATTAAAATTTCATGTGTGGAAGTATAAGCATGTCAAGTTTGGAGTTTCTGCATATGATAGTTTTCAAATGAAATGTCGGACAAATTTGCATGGGAAGAAAGAAAGAAAGAAAGAAAGAAAGAAAGAAAGAAAGAAAGAAAGAAAGAAAGAAAGAAAGAAAGAAAGAAAGAAAGAAAGAATGAATTTCTGTGTTGGCATACTGACATAATGATGTCTCGAGGCTCGAGCAACAATGTGACCACTGACTCTAAGGGCTAGCATTTGGTCAGTAAATTATCGTTAAAAGATGTCTGCAACAGTCATTAAAAGTCATTAAGTTTGAGCTTCTCAGGGCTGCAGGAACCCTGTTTTTTCCGGACCATACCTCTGCAGTTTGGTCTGTTGTGTGTTGTGCAGTCTCCGCCACCAAAATTTCTTTTTGAGTCTTTGTTAACTATAAAATCTACTTCATACTGAATAAGTACACTATAGGTGCTCTGTGGAAAAAATGACGGAGTACACTATCGTATCCAAGGGGCTTTCGTAGTTGCTGGGACCCCCCCCCCTCCCCCCGTGTACGTCCCAGTCATATCGCACTATATACTCTAAAATAGTTTGGGATTTTATTTCACTCTTGGGTCATGCCCCCGGACCCACCTGGCACAACTTCTTGGACTACTACTGCTAGCATATTATTGTATTGAAAATCCCATGAATCTAATCTTTGATACGCCCGTGGTACCTGTATTTCCTGAAGTTTGATAAAGTACTCTGTTGAATTGTTTCAAGTCAATTCAAAGAGATTACGTAATTTACATGTTTATATTGAGTCCAGACGAAGGAACCCTCATGTGTGTAAATGTACACAGTAAAATTCAACATTAACTAGCAACCTTTTTACCATCAGTTATGATCAGCCATTTTTAAATCAGGAATTGCTAAAGCCATTTATTTAAGCTGGAAACAGGCTGTTCATTTTTCCATGCACGCTGCACAGTCTGTCCCGAGTGAAAATAAACTTCTGCAAATATATGTACAAACAAATGCAAACAGCAGTGCCGTGCCAACAGAAAAGTATTCGGAACGTACGGCACCATATGATAGGCAATAGTGAAGTTTGAGATTTCCTTCACCCTAACAATCGTATGTATATATATATCCGTTTGTGTCTTACTACAGAACTGAGCTCATGTTGTACAATCGCACACGTTATAGATGTAACGGTGGCCTAATTTTCTGTCGATCACAATAGCACATGTATTACTGATATATTATCGTCGGAATAGTTATCCGACACATCCCACAACTTATCTTGTCATCATGATCACTGTTATACAAATGACATAATAAAGGCGTTTTGTGGCTTTGGTCCATCAACATCGACTGACAGATAGTCAGAATGACTTATGCTTTGTTCGCAGTCCACGAAAATACTGAATAATTGTGAAAATTTGTAGGTGTCAGCTTGGCGGGACTGAGGGCTATCTTTGACAGGGTAGCACTGCCATATCTGGGAAAGTCAGTTCTGTTGGGGCAGGAGTTTGAATCATGGGTTTCTGGGGGGTTGGGAAGGGGGATAGTGGATTTGAAACGCTATTCCCAGATAGCTAAAAATCCAAGAGCGGCGATTGGGATATAAAAAAACTAACAAATCAACGAACCTGCCGCCTGAAAACCATCATACATTGAATTACAATCCAGTTATACACTGCTTGCTGTACAAATATTACTGGCGGGCGGTGTATATTTTCTCTCACCATTTACATTCTATCCCTCACTACTTAATCGGAACCCTGTCATCGCGTCTGGCATTTAAGAAAATATCGGCCATATGGCGGGTCTGCTGCTGTGGGGTTAATCAGGCACTGGCATGCACACGAAGACGCGACCCTTTCGCGAGGACGGAACGGAATTGAGCAAAACAGACATTTCTTTTTTGGAGAGGAAACAAATTTTGTGATGAAGAAATAATACATGCAGGATATGTTAAGTTTCCAGGTGTGAAAGTTAAGTAGGATAGTCACTAAGGGAATGGCCCATGTGTTGCTGACATACAAGATGATCAGAGATTGCTTCTATGCATTCCTGCAACATGTGTTCGGTGCAAAGAACATTTTGCTCCAAGCTTCCACCTCATATGGTTCAGATTAAAGCCACAAGAAAATCTACCAAATTATAGCAAAATATTTTAAACTGTTTAGTGTCGTTATGAAAATTTACAGTGGGCAGTAATTCCCGTTTAGTGCATAGAACTTTCATTTTGGGCGTGTAGAGTCCCTTGATATTTACATTATACACCGCTGATTGGTTGATGCTGTTGGCATCCAAAACAGTTCCGACAAGAAATCAGTAAATCCATTATCCTGTTATCATTGTGTACGTATTTTTCAGAGAATTTCAGATCGAGTAAAAGTTCTGATGCCGAGGTCTGTGATCGATGCCCTGTGGGTGCACAGAAAACATAATTTTTCCTTATAATGTTTTGTGAATATCTGTCTCTGGGAGGTAAAAACCATTGTATACTGCGATTTATTAAAAAGGTATCAAATGGTCATTTCCAAAATAAAAGTCATGAGCGCTATTGGTAACTGGGAGAGTAAGACAGGCCTGGCGACACACCAAAATTAATTTGCGGCAACTTGGACTTGCAGGATTCATGGACTGAAAAGTATTGATGCAAAAGTTTGAGAAGCGTTTATTTACTCAAAGTATATGGTGGAGATATTTAAAGTTCATTTCACTTAGACTTCACTTCTGGGCCAAATATCACATAAATATGCATTCCTATATAAATAAACCAAAATACTTTATCGACCACAAGGCTTTGCGGAATCTGTCTGAACTAAGGATGAAATTTTTCGTTCAAAGCTATAGCATGAACACATGCATTTTAGGCAAAAATGTGTTTTTGTGAAATGTTGGCTATTTCTAAAAAATGTGCAAGATAAAATGGTCAAATTTGTGCAATTATGATCCATATTCACGTATCTGTAGAAGCATATCACGGATTTTATAACTGCATCCGTTGCTTTACAATGGTGATAAAAAAAATTGCAAAATGGCGGATTTTGTCCAAAGTGATAAAGTTGGTGGACTCTCCATTTTGACACACATTTAGAAAAGAACTGGGCATTTCTTAGAAAATCCCTGATACGTTTTTGCTCTGCAAAAGTTTTATAGAAATTAATTTTTATTTGATCAAATCAGATAATCAGTTTTAGAGAAATATGCACACGAACTGGACATTATAGTGCATATACCTATTGTCTCGACTCAAGATTCAAAATAATTAAAAACTACTTGGATGTTACCTTACACGTGTTAATAAAGCGCTACAGGATTGTAAAATGTTTCTACCAAAATAAATGTGACTGAAAAAGTCCCAGGATTTTTTTTAATGTTTATATACTGATTTAATTTCACAAAATACAGCATGTGAAATTTAGATGTAAGTTTTGAAAAGCTATTTTCATAATCCATGTAGGCATGTCATATTTCACATGCATGACACAAATCTAAAATTGTTTATTTGACAGGTGGGCCAGAAAGTCGACCTCATGATTAGATTTAAAATCTACTGGATCACGTCATTTGAGAAGTCCAGTTTGGAGAACCCCTAGATTAGTCGTTTTATGTACTACTTGGGCAATGCAGTTTGAAACAAATATGCTTAAACATTTATGCCGGAATCCCTATTTTTACCATAGCTGACAAGTATGGTCCATCGTCCGTCCGTCTGTCCACAATTTACATTTTCGACTTATCCAAAACCGTCAGCCAGATTCACGTCAAACTAAGTGTGAATATACCTTGGTTGGATATCTACCGAGTAATGGCCATGCTTCATATATTTCTTGGATTTTTAAATGATTTTTTTTGGGGGGGGGGGGGTAATTTTTGGCAAAATCGTAAAAATGTTCTCCGAAACCGCTCTGTCAATTGCTTTAAAATTGCACAGGGGCACTTCTGGAAACACATAGATCTTAATTTGTTCAAGAGGTTGCGCTGCAATTTTTTGCGTGTTAAAGATGTTTTCGACTTCTCGAAAACCGTCAATGAGATCGTTCTGAAACAGCCGATATGTAGTTTGTGGGAGGGAACACAACTTTGATTACTAAGAAGTGATACTGTGAGTCCCTGATTGTTATCGAATTTTTAATTCGAGCACTTGTTAATGCATGCATTCCTATTGATTTAAAGAATAAACCATGGGGCGGGATTATCAGGAATTTGGTCGCCCCGGTCTGCAGGGCCCAAGGGCCATCGGGCCTGGCGGACCGGGGCCATCAGGTTCCTGATAATTCCGTCCCGTCGTGGTTTATTCTGATTCTAGCATGGTAAATTTGATTTATAAAAACTCAAACAAAGTCACCTTACGGGTAGGCCTACAGCAGAAGTGACAATGCACGCTTCGAGCAGTATGTATGTGGCGTTATCATAACGCCGGTCGTGGATCGTAAGTGATTTAGGAAAGAACGAACGAAACCAGCAAACAAGAAATATCAAAACTAACAAAACGACACTCTTATACATTGTATTTTTAGATTGAACGGCCACCTCTATATTGTTGGTGCAGTTGATTCTCCTGAATGCCATTGTCATCAAGGGGTTGAAGACCTATGGCACTATTTTTTTCGTGTGTCCTACTTATGCAAATCAGGGATCATTTGCATACTTCAGGAACTGAGTAGGCACCCTTCAACATAGAGGCTGTTCTATTCGGCGCTTCAACTCTTTTAAAAGTAGAAGAACAATATTTCTGGCCGTCCAAAATTTCGTTATCAATACCAAACGTTTTCAGCTCAGAGCCGTTACATAATGAATTAAATCACGTGACCTTATTCCTGCTTTTTGCATTCTAATAAAGTAAACCACCTTGGTATATTATTGATTACTACAAATTGTTAAATGTATATGTAATCCCCAGTATCTGTCTTGTGCAACTGTGGTGTACCTCTTGAATTCGTTTTACTTGTTGCAGTGCTCCAACACCTGCGCCGTCTTAATGGATCGCTGCTGGAGTCTTGTCTTGTTCCGTTTGTTCTTCGTCATTGTTTTTTTTTTCTTTCTTTTATTTTTGCAAGAGGGGTTAATATAGGGCCTGGGCCTTCTCCCCAATTGTATTCTTTTTGAAGAAATTGCGTTTAAAGCAATTTGTGCTGTCTGGTCCCTTTGGTCCCTGCTTCACGTCTAGATTAAAGATTGAAGAGGCAAGTTCATTTGGAAGGTATAATCACGCGATACCCTGTACTACTACTACTACTACTCTCCTCCTCCTCCTCCTCCTCCTCCTCCTCCTCCTCCTCCTCCTCCTCCTCCTCCTCCTCCTCCTCCTCCTCCTCCTCCTCCTCCTCATCATCATCATCATCATCATCACGTGAAATGAGAAAATCTCCTTACAATACAAAAGAGCCAAATTCCAAGGTATACACTAAGTGCTATGTTCTTCAAAACTGTTAAATATAATGTCTGGGAAAGTAATATTTTTTATTACTTAACATTATGGATATTCAAAATTTTCCAGTGTCAGTTTTGTCTAGTAATTACAGAAGTGAGGTCAATGATCAGGATAGATTATTACTAGGACTTTTGATGTACAATATATAGGAAAACCTTTCATTCAAATTTGGTTTTCCCTTTTTAGAAACTGATATTTTCTCAAGCAGAATCTCAAACTTTCTCAGATTTGAATCACATATATTTCAGGTGTTTACAGTTCTATAGTGATTAATATGAATTAAAATTGCAGTCTTTGAATTGTTAAAAACGAAATGGCGTTACATTCATTGCCTCCATTTCTCAAATTATTAATTGTGGACCTTCTGAAAATAATGCTAATAAGTAAAGCTGTGTTTTGACTCATGTTCTTTCTATCTCTTTTTTTTTTTTTCATTGATCCAAGTTGGACCTTTTGCTGAAAGGGGGGGGGGAGTCGCCCGAGCCGTTTGAGCCCCAGCCCCGGCTACACCCTTGTTTTTATTGTAACCTTTAAGTTCGGTTGAATAAAGTGTACCAGCCTTTAAGAAATATATCAGCCACATGCGTAGACACAGTTCTGAACGTAAGCAACAAGTTAAATTCGCCAAATTCCTTCGCACCACAAAATTTTGCCTGGAACTGATGGTTATCACACGTCGTATCGCACTTACACCATTTCCCCGATGATGACTGTGGTTTCAAAAAAGCATGGATTTGTCCTGGTTAGAATGGATTTGTTACGCACGTGAATTACATTGTTAACATCACATGACAGATTATCCAAATATAATGGCCGTGGCTACAACAATGGAACCGGGCCGTTACCGCCGCTGCCATGTTACAATACCATTTGTAGCATGGGTGGTAGGAACAGACCAATAAGGAGCTGGAAATAGTGTTGATTATATCACATAATGACCACTTTTCACACAATAGCATTGCTAGTGTTGTGCAATGCAGCATGACCGACAGGCAGCGTGCTGTAGAAGCAGTTGTTGACACCTTCCCCTGAAAGCCCAAACTACGGTTTTGTTCCAGCAGGATCTGTGCAGGTAATTTCAAACTTGGTGTGAATGTACCATAGGTGGGTCATGCTTCATTGACTTTTAGATTGTTATTAAACAATTGTTAAATATTTGGGCATTTTTTTTAAATCTTCCCGAAACCACGTAACCATTTGCTTTGAAATTTCACAGGGACACTTCTGGGGACCCCTGACCGTAATTTGTTCAAAAGGTGGCGCTGTGATTTTTTTCTGTTTTTTAAAGATTTTTTGTGTGTTAAAGGTATGCTTGACTTCTCCAAAAATCATCACACAGATTATTCTGAAACACGGTGGATATGTAGCTTGTGGGAGGGGTAAACTAATTTGCCCACTTAGTAGTGAGACAGTGGATCCTGATTCACTTCTTACTTGGTGGGAATGTAGCCTACCTTAGGTGTATCTCTACCAAGTCAAATGATCACGTTCCATCGACTTTTAGATTTTTTTTATGATTTGGGTCTTTTTTTTTTCTTTTGGTGTAGGCCTATTTTGTTGTCAACTTTTTAGAAAATCTCTTTTGAAACCACTCAATCCATTTGGTTGGGATTGCTCTGAATCATAGTGGATATTTAACTTACGAGAGAGGTAAACAAACCAAGTAGTGATACTGTGAATCCCTGATTTTCCACGATTTTTTAAAGTCGGGTACTTGTCGGTTAATGCATATATTCCTATCTATTACTATGTATGTCAATGGGGATTGCAATAAAAATGCACATTTTCAACTTATCCGAAACCCTAAACTATACCCACCCAAACTCGACGCGAATATACCTTAGGTGTGTGCCAAGTTCGATCAAATGGTCACGCTCCATTGTTTTTTGGATGTTTTTAAATGATTTTTTGGTTTATTTTTTTGGCAAAATCTTCTTCTCCGAACCCATCCAATCAATTGCTTTGATATCGTACAGGGGTACTTCTTGGGATCCATAGACCTAAATTTGCACAAAAGGTGGTACTGTGATTAAAAAAAAAACGATTTTTTGTGTGTTAGGGTATTTCCGACTTTTAAAAAAAGATCGTGACTGAGATTGTTCTGCAACATAGTAAATGTAGCTTGTGGGAGGGGCAAACGAATTTGTTCACTAAGTAGTGATACTGTGGATCCCTGATTTTTAACGAATTTTTTAATTCGGGTACTTGTCGGTTAATTTTTGTATTCCTATTGATTACTATGTAAGTCAATGGGGATTGCAATGGAAATTCACATTTTGACTTCTTCTCCAAAACCGTAAACTAGATTCACTTTAAACATGGTTGGAATTATTTTAGGTGGGTCTCTACCATGGTTGTTTAAATGGTCAAGCTTAAGTGATTGTTAAATACTTTTATTTATTATTTTTTTGTTGAATCTTAAAAAAACAAAACAAAACAAAAAAACCTTCTCCGAAACAGCTCAGCCAATTGCTTTCAAATTGCATAGGGACACTTCTGGGAACCCTCAAACCTTAATCAGTTCAACAGGTGGCACTGCACTTTTTTTCCATTTTTTTTGAGGGGGGGGGGGATTTTGGAGTTTTCCGGATTTTCGATTTCTTCTGCAAAACTGTCACTCAGGTTGTTCTGAAACTGGGTGGAAACTTAGCTTGTGGGAGTTTTAATTACAACTGTTCACCAGGTAACGATACTCTGGAATCCTGGTTTTTAATGATTTTTTCAATTTGGACACCTGTTGGTTAATGATTGTATTCCAATTGATTTAACACCATGTGCGCCAATGGGGATTGCAATGGAGACTCGCATTTTTTATTTCCTCTCCAATATCCTCATCCCCGAGACTAGCGTGGGACTTATTATGGGTTGCCTGTTAAGGTTAGCTAAGGGCGAGCTGTTCACACTGCCCTCTTGTTTTCAATCTAGTCACCCTCATGTATTTATGAACTTGAAACCCTTCCTGCGTTTGGCGTATCTCGTGTCCCAAGAAGCAAGAAGTGTAATTTAGTGTGTTTTGCCGCAACGAAATGGAATGTGTGATGCGTTGGGGCTACTTTTGGAGCCTGTCGTTGCAAAATTTATCAGGGTGCTGCTGCTTCTGCCCATCCATGGTTGTACTCCTTAAATACGGGCTCCGCAGTTGCTCTGTGCTCTTTGAAAACTGACGCCGGTTTCTTACACCTTTTATAGTTAAAGATACTTTCATGAGTCAAGCAAATGGCATTAAATGTTCGATTCATACGACTAACTTGCATAAATTAGTGATACACACCACTTTGTCGACAATGCTGGGGTTAGTATAGACAAATGCTGGAAAATGGCCCATAGGCTAGATGGAGTTAGAGAGGCAAATATCAAACATCAAAAACTAGCTCGCACGCTGAGATTATAGCTACAAATTATCAAAAGTGAATGATAGTCTGGGGTAAGAGAGACAAATCATCGACAATAGCCCACAGGCTGGGGTCAGAGACAAATCATCGACAATGGCCCGTAAGCTGGGATCAAAGACAAATTATCAACAATGGCCCATACGCTGGGGTAAGAAAGACAAATTATCGTTAATGACCCACACGCTCGGGTTTGGAGATATATTATCGACTGTGGCCCATACGTTGGGGTTAGAAAGACAAATTATAGAAAATGGCCCACGCGGCGGGCTTTGAAAAGACAAATTATCGACAGTGGCCCATAGGCTGGGGCTAAAGAGGCAAATCGTCAACATTATCCTGTACGCTGGGGTAAGAGCGGCAAATTATAGAACTTACACAAGGAAACTGGTGAAACTCCTAGCATCTTGTGTACGGCTCCATCCCAAAGAACGTCTGCAATTTCCCTAGCTGCCAAGTTGCTCATCCTGAAAATTATTGCTGTCCAACGCAAAATTAGCACTGTATGTCGGTTAGGGCAACCTGCTGTCAAGAATACCCGTAATAGACATATTTATGGTTTCACCAGTGTTGTTATTGGGGTATATTTTCATTTTTTCTACCACTTCATTCTGAGCTGTAATGAAAGCTTTCAATCAAGAAAGAAGTGGCTGCCTTAAAACGCTCAGGTGAAGGAATTTAGAATTTGTTTCGACTACAAAATGTCGTAGTTAATATATGTGGTACTTTCAAGTTTCAGAGCGCAATGTTCTTGTCTTCACCAGTGACTTATCCGGCATTCGGTTAAATTCATCGTCTTCACCAGTGACTTTTCCGGCATTCAGTTAAATTTCTCATTATTTTCGGACAATGAAAATTGTCACAGTGTGATAAAAAGGATAATCCATAGTCCCGATACTTGAAATACAAGTGTGGGTGGGATGTTGTTCAGTCGGTCGCTTTTAGTTTGCCTGTTTTCATGTACAGTGGAATCTCCATATTAAGACTACTCAGGGGACTGAAAAATTATGATCTTAATGGTGGGGTGGTCTTAATGGCATAGGATTTGTTAAATTACGGATGGACATAAATGGCTCTGTATATAGACGATCTTAATATAGAAATGATCTAGTTGCAGATTCTACTATACCTGTGTTTGCAATTTGTTCGCTGCATGGCCTTTTTGCAGGGCACCACAAATTACAAATAGGAGTTGACAAAGATTAGACGTCTGTTGGCACTGTTAAAATGTGACTCCTGATTATTCCATCTTTGGTGGAAAATATGGTACAAATTTACTGAAAACTACAAAAGAAGATTTGCTTCAAAACAAATCTATCTGTGTACCTTCAAAAGTTTTAAAAATTAATTGCAGCAACTTGTGTCCTTTGGGACTTCACATTCCATTAAGCTTTTGACTAGATGAATATTTAAAGTCCAAATGAACTTGACATTTGACCTTTAGAGGTCACATGTAGATTACAAAAATACACAGTGTTACAATATCTACGATTTTAGCTCAACATGATCCAAATCACATGAAAATTGACAAAATTGTGGCAAGATGAAATTTTAAAAGGGCACAATGACCTCGACCTTTGACCTTTAGAGGTCAGAAGATAATTACAAAAATATACAGTGTCGCAATACCCACACCATGAGTGTAACATGATTAAAATTGAATGGAAATTAGCCGAGTTATGGCTCAATGAAAATGTCAAAGGTACAAATGATCTTGACCTTTTATCTTTAGAGGTCATATGTTAGTTACAAAAATATAGTGTTACAAAATCTACAATTTGAGCCCAACATGATCAAAACCGGATAAAAATTGACTTAAGTTATGGCTAGACAAAAATTTCAAACGGCAAAGTGACATTGACCTTTGACCTTTAGTGGTCACACGTGAGTTACAGTAAAAATGTGCAGTGTTGCAATACCAGCAAGTTTAGTCCAGCATGACTAAAATTGGATGAAAATTGAGCAAGTGATGGCTATCTGAAAATTTTACAGGTACAAATGACCTTGAACTTTGACCTTTTCTAGGTTACATGTAAATAGTAAAAAAAATGAATTGTTGCAACCCCTACAATTTTGGTCCCTTGGATGAAAATTGACAGTTATGGCTGGATGAAAATTTCAAAGGTCCAAATGACATTGACTTTTGACGTTAGGGGTCACATGTAAATTACCAAGATATGCAGTGTTACAATATCTACAATTTGAGTCCAAAATGATCAAAACTGAATAATAACTGACCGACCTATGGCTGAAAGAAAATTTCAAATAGCGAAACTACCTTTGACTTTTGACCTTGTAAATTGCAAAATTGTGGAGTGTTACAAACACATTTATTCAAGCTGGATTGTTTACCTGTACCTTTAAAAGTCTTGGAGATTTTCAAGATTGTTGAAAACCTGTTGAACCCCTTTACAAAAATTCAAAGACTTCATGTGTGGAAGTACAATCTTGCCAAGTGTGGAGTTTCTACGTATGTTACACTTCAAATGAAATATCGGACATTGCCTGGAAAGAAAGAAAGAAAGAAAGAAAGAAAGAAAGAAAGAAAGAAAGAAAGAAAGAAAGAAAGAAAGAAAGAAAGAAAGAAAGAAAGGAAGGATGGAAGGAAGGAAGGAAAGGAAAGAAGGTAGAAAAAGAAGAAATAAATAAATCCTGGACAAACAATATGTCATTGTTGGGACAGACACAGACATTAAAAAGTCAGCATTCATTGATTGTTCAGCGCAACACACGTTTTACATATACTAAAACTATGAAAAAAAACGTATTGATACAACAATTGGTCACATTACAGAATGGATGTTTTCCTAGCAAAATCTATAGGCAAGAATTGGTCCGTGTTCCTGTGTCAGTGGCTATTAAGACAAGTAACTTTTCAGGTTTCTCATATGAATGGTATATTCTTGTATTGTGCACGTGTGACAGGGGAGAAAACTCAATACTTGTGCATTGTAGGACTATAAATCAGTATTGATTCATTTCAGTATCATTAGACGTTTTGACATCACAGATTGGGATGGAATGGCATGTATTTTTGTTACCGATGTTTTGCTGTATTTGCTGTGAAGGCGTCTAACGTACCACATACCCGAAGTCCGACATCACTTATGTGCTTACAGCCTTTCAGATGGCTATACCTTGCACGGGTCGAACAGCCGGAGTATCTGCAATATACATTGTTTTACATATACGAAATGGCAGAGGTTATGCTGTGCCCGGGTCTCCGCTCAAGCTCAAACTGAAAAAACGATGCAAGGCATTAGGTAAGTAAAACATGCACCTTTCGTCTATATATATATATATATATATATATATATATATATATATATATATATATATATATATATATATATATGGACAGACAGACGGACAGACAGACAGACACATAGACAGACAGACAGACAGACGGACGGACAGACAGACAGACAGACAGACAGACAGACAGATAGATAGATAGATAGATAGGTAGATAACCAGCTTTGAAATATTTTCAGTAACTTGTGTTGCTTCGGGTGGATCCATAACTTTGTCATCCAGAAGCCAGTTGAGATAATATTGCATTTAATAATGTTCGGTACATCAATCAATGAAACATACAACAGGTATTTTACTATCGATTCATGAACTGACAGAAGTGCACCAATCAAATTTGAAATGCTCTGGATTAATTTATAAAAGCTCTGCATGTCTTGTTAGAATAACTATGTTAAAATCCAATAAAAGTTTTTTACAACTAGAATTATAACCTGTTGCACATGTTTGATAATCTCACGGAGACCTAAACATTACACATAAAGACACGATGTACGTATCAAGCATAGAGAGATTTTTGTGAGGAAAAAAAGCACAAGTCCAGGACTGGGTTCGGTTAGGGTTATATAGTGTCCCAGCAGTGAAATGGTGCGAGCTGGAAGCCGGGTGAGAAGTAAGAATCGAACGAAATCCACATTGGTGATAAACTCCACGTGAAAGAGGACTCTCCCAAATAGTGTTGTACGCCGCATAGTTCAAATATTGCGTATTTTACCATCACCTGTTGAGGAGAACACATCTAAGGTTCTAACACATTTTGCAGACCTGTCAGACTTATCATCACTCCAAATTACAAACTAGGAAAGCTGTTGAGCTCGCTCAGGCAGTCTGTAATCTATGTTATGTTAAGGAATGGCCAGTTATATGTTGCCGAAAAATAGGGTATGCTGTTCACAACAATGTTTTTAGTGTTTGTTTATTCTTAAGGTTTGCTTGAACGCATGTTAGAAAATACGGATGGAAAATACAGTGACCTGTAACATTAACCCCTCTGGAAATTTCCGAGGTTGAATTAAGCTGTGTGGCCCTTTAAGAAAAGAAACCTTATCGAGAGGACTGCCTGGCACGACAGAAGAGAAACCGTGGTATTTCGTATTTTACCAGTGCTACGTAGGTAAATTGGACTTTTTTCCTGTCTATCTGCCTTCTTCAGTCTTCGCATGTCTCTACAATCTCCGTGGAGATTAAAGAGATGTGCCTGAGGTCTTGTGTGCTCAGTGTCTGAGCGAAATGCGATTAGAGGTGTTAAATACTGTACATCATAGTTGAGCGCCATCTAACATTTATCCCATATCAAAGTACATATAAACATGACATCAGTTTTAGCCGACAGGAACACATTATATAAAGATCAGTAAATATATGTGGTTTGTTTATGTGGAGAGCGGAAGGCTTACAAGATCGTGAATATTATTTCATGATTACTATCTGGCCCCCACGGTGAAGTGCTTCAGGAAACACCCCGCATAGTGGTGGTGGATTTCATGAGCACATTCATTTCCGCAAAGTCCTTCAAGAATCAGCCATAATTGTTAGTATTTTGTGGTACATTCAATTTGATTACAACTCTCTGGCCTCCTGTCTTCCCACACTGAATCTTCAGCATCAACATTTATTTGTATAATGTCAGGCGTTTGCTCTTTCTTCAAAGGAATTCACTAAAATTCTGTCACTAGAGCCCAACTTGCTTTTGGATTTTTAAATTTTTTCATTTTTTGACAGCTACCCTTCTTGATATAATTTTCAAGGAAGCTCTTTGTTGAAGATTATGGGCAATAAGCATCATTAAAAAGTAGTTGTCAAAGTCATTGATTAAAAGAGCATTGATATAATTTTAAGCGATTTAGACTTAGTCTGAGTGAAGGTTTGGATTAAGGTTATGGATAGAAGTGCCCCATTACAGTTTTTGGGTAAGGTTACATTGGTTTCCAAGAACCATTTTTACTATTACCAAATATAAACATTTTATGCTGAAATTTTAATCCAAAGCTACATGAACTGTTTGCCAAAAAAATAATTAATGAATAATAAAAATTTAAAAAAAATTAAAAAATTAAAAAAAAACAAAAAAAAAAACAAAAACAAAAAAACAAAAACAAAAAAAAAAAAAAAAAAAACGAAAAAAAAAAAAAAAAAAAAAAAGACAAAGCAAAAACTATAAGTTTGGGTAATTAGTTTTTCCTGGGATATTATTGGCGCATGAGAACATACTTTCCAAATATTTCAGTCGTGCAGACAAAAGGTTCGATCAGGACATGATGCATTTCATATCTTCAGAAAAAGTACGGATAATTTGCGTCAGCGTACAGTTACGAGAGCATAGCTACCAGTTAAGCTGCCGCTGAAGACGTCCATTTCACTTGCCACTGTAATGGAGACTGTATCTGTTGTCTGTAATATGCGTCCGTGTATTTGCCTACCGTGCCACAATCCTCCAACTCTCTCAACAACTCAGGCAATTGAAGACCTGGCTTGCAGTTTTCCAGACCCGTATCTGTGTTGGTAGTCTTGTTAATGTAAGTAGTCAGATCCTGTTGGTCGTGTCTGCCAGACTGCCATCACTGTACCTCCAAATGAACCTGGTCTGTGTTTTGCTTTATACTGTAATTACTTCTCTTTATAGAGACGTCAAGCTTATTTCTTGCAGTGTTCAGCAGCCATAACTCCTAAAGGGTCGCTGTTGGTGGCTTCACGAACTACCACAAACAATCTATTCTCCACACATCGTTGCACGCTAATGTGTTAGCACAGGTAGATTTACATAACGGCACCGTACCATTTTATATCCATCAGTTTATATACCAATGTAAGAACCATGTGATCAGACTGGTTTTTTCCTTGTTTTTCCTTTTTTTTTCTTTATTCGCACACGTTTGACATCTGGAAGAAAAAAAAACAATGTTTACGAGACTTCATGACGCTCTTTTTTTGAGATGTTGAAGAAAAGGAACAATTTAGCAAGTGTCAAAAGGGCCTCCGTTCGATACAACCTTATGGATCCATGACTGACACGATTCCCTTTGAACTACTAGTAACCTGTATGTAAGTTCTTACAGAACAAGTGCTATTGAATGCATCGGTGGTTCAGCTCAGCAACCCAGACGTTATAAAATAGTGCTAACGGGATTGTTTCAAACTGGAATTTCTAGTTTTGGAGGTAGGAAAGTAGAACGACATTCCCCTCCAAAACAAAAAGCTACATTGCCATGGTGATGCAAAGAGCTGCTTTATATTTTCAATGACCAACTCTGGACTTCATTTTTATGTCCGTGACAAATCTGTCGCCTGGACATTTGGCAGGGAAAGTTTGGTTCCAGGGTAATAAAGGAAAATTTGGTACCACGATACATCATTTTTCCGTATTAAGATAAACTAGGAATATTTGATATGACAGGTACAAATGTGGAGGAATATATTTGTCAGTGGTTTGCTTAACGCACCTTAGTTCTGCCAAATGCGTCGTGAAAAAATAATGAATTAATTCTGTCGTCAGATAAAGTGTTGCGCATTGACTTTGTAACAATGTAGACCTCGTGGTACATATACATTGTAAACGATATCAAGAAGCATATTGTATGCGAACAACATCAAGGAATCCATAGATCGGACATAGTGCATAAAGTTACCACGGGTGTGATTTTGCAAATAAAGCTTGTGAAGTGACGTAGTTCGAATTTTTGTGGGCGATTACGGAACTTTAAGTTTAGGAATTATGCCCAGCATTTGAGTAAGGAGGTTGGATCTACCAACTTTCTTGATTTAAGGAAGCTGTCAGTTTTATGTTTCCATTTTATTTCATTGGATTGGGTGGGGTAGGCTGGGGGTCTCGTGGGTGGTACATGTTGCCTTAGTTATAGTAATTATTCGCTCAATGTGGCACACATTTTCATAAACGGAGCACCGAGTACCGACTTGGATGGGGATTTTGCTGTAATATTGGATGTCTTATCATGTGAACATAGATAGGTCAACCAAGCGTTCAGATTTCCCTGGGAGCTCTTTACGCTTTGGCTGGCGATGGCACGTGACCTCACATAGCTGACATGCCTGCACAACGATTCTGCTCAAGTACTGCCCTGCCGATCCTCTCTTTTTTCAGTGGTCAAAAATTCAAGTTAAAGGAAATACAACTTGAAGCAAAAAAAATTGTTGTTACGAAGCCAATAGTTCCATATTGTGCACATATTGGGCAGCTTACAACGAATGATATGGCTAAACAAGATAGCTCAGTATTGGCGGGGTCTATTTATCCCAGCGTCTGCATAAGGACCAAAGACTGCTAACTATCTGACAGCAGTGTCTAAGTCAAGAAGTACCAAGATCTGAGCCGTAGGTTCGTGTTACCCATGTGGCACAGGAATTACAAGCACTGTCTACCGGGCTTGTCTAATTGTCCCTGTTGAGCTGTGGTACCTCAGGGAATCCACCAATACCCACCTTGTTTTGATTCAAAACAAACCTCCGAATGCTACCGTGCCTGATGTATACACCACGTAGTACCTGTTCATCACATGGCCAGCAAGTGAAACCAATGGTAGCCTAACTCTATACTGGTCAAGGCGAGTACAGTCAGCATGCTTTTCCAAGGCGTATTGAACTCGAACAGTGCGTCAATGAAAGTTGTTGCCTGAGGTCTATGAATCACTATGGATTTCGCTATCCGTTTATAAAGCTTTCAATTCATGAGGGAAGATGAAAGCAGGTGACATTTGATATTACCGATCGAAAACAGCCAACAAGAGAAGAAAGGGTTAAGAGGAGGCCGAGATTGGCACCTGGGATGATATGCAGCCATATTCATCTTGTAAACAGTCTCAAACGGCCAGAGGCCAAACTACAATGTCAGCAATGTTGAACCGTCTTCATATGTTGTCGGCATCTTTCGGTGTTCAAAGGATAAAAGAAAAATCTTTAGAAAGCTATTGCTTCACTTTTGTATTTACATAAGTAAGCTTACTAAAATAATCACTTCTTGATAACCATTGCCATTTATTTTACAACCTTTGATAACCCTCAGATTCCCAGTGTTTGTTTGTGTTATTTCATGGCACGCTGCTGTCAATTTTCGGTTTAAGCTTGCTTTAAGGAGAGAACCTCTTCCACCTTTTTCCAAACGCTCACTGTCTTATTTTCATTTCCCCGAAGTTACACTTCACGTGAAAACAGAAGAGACAATCACCTTTGCCCTCAAGTATTTGCTAAATAATTAGTGCGATTCTTATTTATGTCTACCATCGTGCTGATGGTGAAGAGTAAACATTCCGACGGTTACGAGGAATGCAATTGTTGTTCCTAAACAGATCCATGACAACGCTGTCTTGCGGCAGATGTTCCGCAAAATCACATTTATCGGGACATGAATCGAGGAAAAGGCACAATGCAGATTTGTATTAAAAATAGGACGGTTTGTACCTTATTCTACACAAGTCATATAGGTTTGCTTCATTTATGTAAGACTATCTCACGCCCACGGACCCATAAACCGAAGCAGGGTATTTCAAGTTTCGTTTGGATGATTTTTTTTCTTCCCAAAGTTGTGCCCTATCACGAAACTGTTTGAATGAAACTTACTCATCAGGATAATATGTTCCACATGAAAACCTTTCGTTGGGATGCAGTGGGCCCATATGGCAAGCCGGAAAAGCTGTTGAAGTAGATGATATAATCATCACATCCACCAATGACTCAATTAAAAACTAGACAGTGCTCTGTATGACTGCTCAAAACGCTATGAGAAGTCAAGCAGAAAAGCGCAATATTTGAAAATGACGCCACTTGAGACTTTTCTTGTCTATTTTTGATGATACGAAAAATTACTGAGGATTTAGTACCACTGACCAGTTTGTTAAAACAATTAAAATGTTTGTATATTGCTTAGATAATCTTTGGCAAAGATTTTTGCCGTGAAGCAGTTGGCACTACAAACGAAAAAGTGGGTTTTACTGAACTGTAGAACAGTGTATAACAAAAAAGGAAACGACTTCCGTAAACTGTTTTGACATTAATTTGCTTTTTTCGGCAAGGAAAGATGAAGCAAAGTTTTCACTTTTGCAAACTCACTATGAATTCTGCAGTTACATACTTCATTGGCCACACATGTTTAAATACGATACATATGTCTTATATTGCTCGATAGAAAGTTAAATTTAGGTTTTGATACAGGAAACATTGAATTATAAATTTCGGGTGCACTTTAGTGCTAAATCATTTAGTTATCCTTACGGACTTGCGTTACAAAATGGGAGTAAATGTTGGTTTATATACAAAACTGAGAAAAATGCACTCGGGACAGTGTGTGGAGAACGCATAATAATTCTTATATTCATATCTAATCTGTTTTCGCACCTATACACAAGTATCCTGTTTGTAACTTGGTTATATTCAATTAATCGATCGATCGATCGATAGATAGATAGATAGATAGATAGATAGATAGATAGATAGATAGATAAATAAATAAATAAATAAATAAATAAATAAATAAATAAATAAATAAATAAATAAATAAATAAATAAATAAGCATGAAAAACAGTGATATAAAGTACTGATTTCTGTTGAAGACTCAGTGCATCGTATCAAGAAGCACACAAGTATGTAATACTATCAGTGTAGTCAGTACGTCAATGTTACTTACCATACAATTCATCGTCTCTAGTTCGGCAAAGTTTTCCAATTGAGGACGCGGTAACATCTCATTTGGATCCATTGCTCTCTTTATATGCTGTAATATATCAAACAAATCATGGCGATGGAGAATAATTTTGAGCAGTCTATGTTTTGACAAATTAAATTCAGAGAGTTGCAAACTAATGAACGGCTTCCGTGTGATGCTAATCCGGCTAGGAGATAAACGGCAATATTATACGCTACGATGTAGTTTGTAAGAAAAATGATGAACATTTATGAATTATTATCAATAGGAGACATTCATATTTAACTGCGATCCTGTTCACTTCCTGTGTTGCCAGGGCAACAGACTGATGCGTCTACCATGATCAGGGCAGATTTGTATTATATATTACATAAACATCCATAAATAACACCTTTTCAAGCACAAGAGAGTTCATTTTAATCAATTTAGGAATCCTCTATGTTTCAAATATATGTTGAAACATTTTCTTAAGATTATTATGTGTTCTTTTTGTTTATATTATTGAGAAAGTACTTTTTACCATGCTAAATATATGGATCTGCCCTGATGCAAGTGGCTCCCTCTTTTGCGCAATAGCTGTTAGAGGAGGGCCGCAACTGAATATGAATACATCCTATTGTAACAGTCCAAGATGAATAGTATATGGAAGATTCCAAGTACGTCTAATTAGTTTGCGCCGTGCTATAAAATATTATTTCAACTTCCCTGGCAGAGAAATTCCGTAATTCGCAGCCAAAAAAATAGCATGCAATATCTAAAACAATCTGCATTTTGTCGTAGAGTAGAACGTTTAATTTGAGACATAAACATCTTGACTCAGCATGAAATTTACGTATATAGTCACATATGTTTAGTGTAGTAGCATTCAAAGGAATGTTAGCACTTCAGTGTTGGTGGAATGAGACTTTTTGTAACGGGTCCCCTTCAAAGTACATTGGTGATTCATTTGAATAGTCACTCTGATTAAAAGTAATCAGCACAGATTTACTAGGATTGAAGTGTGCATTATGCTTTAGAAAGAAACGAACGGACATTGAACAACTTGAAAATGGTTGTCGTAGTGGTAGGGCAATGAACGATAATATATGCATATGTAACAGCACCCACAAAGGACCCTCCAATAGTATATCTTACACCGGATACATCAAAAGTCTACGCGCACACATACACACATACACGCACGCACGCCCGCCCATATATATATATATATATATGTTTATATATATATATATATATATATATATATATATATATATATATAGAATTAAATTTTACTTGACAACAATGATCACGTGACGCACGCTTAATGAACGTACAGATTTTACGCACCCTTTACTTTAGGTCTGACATCCCCTGACCATTTTAATCTTTAGATAATAATAATAATAATAATAATTATAATAATAATAATAATGATGATGATGATGATGATGATGATGATAATAATGAGAAATCCTACGGTGGTCAGCAGGTGTTTGGGAACCTTGCCACATGCAACCACGAACCCCCAGCCAAAAACGCGGTGAAATTTGAACCCTCGCAGGAATCGGACTATACGTTGGAGGAGCTTCCCGGGACGAACAACTTGTGCCACCGTAGGGGATCGAACCCGGGCCGCAACGGTGACAGGCCAACGCGTACTCGCTGGTCCATTGCATGCCAATAATTTTTAGTCGATCCGAAGCGTTACGCGGCAGCCAGAAGCTTTTTTTTTTTTTTTTTTTTTTCTTTTTCGTGATAATTATCTGTTTTAAGAATTTGATATTGAATGTTATGCAAATGCTTTGGTATGCGCCTGTCACGTTGTCTTCCTGTGCAACGGGAGACATATTGTTTTAGCGTCCGTTTTATCCGCTTCTTGTACTGTTCTTCTTCAACACATGTTGCGAAAGCAAGAACTCAAGAAAGGTTTGACTTGGGAAGTTGAATTTTATGTTAATGTGTTCCTATATAAGACCTTACTTAAGATTGCAAATGGGTGACCTTGACGTATTTTCAAGAGCACTGGGCATTTTATCTGAAGCAAACGCGAACGCGATGACTCCGCCAGGATTTGACTTAGGAGGTTGAAATATGGCATGATTATATACCATAATGCAAATTAAGTTGGGGTTGTGGATGGGTGACCTTGACATATTTTCGAAGTCACATGACCACTTTTGAAAAATCAATACAGACGAGACAAGGATATGACTCAGGATGTTGGAATTTAGTGTGATTATGTTTCTATATAAGAGTTATAAGACCTTGCTTGTGATTGCAGATGTTTGACCTCGACTTTTTTTACAAGGTCACAAGCACTTCCTTGTTGCGAACGTGATAACTCAAATAAGATTTTACTTGGGAAGTTGAAATTTTTGGTGAATATGTTCGTATATAAGACCTTACTTTTGAGTGCAAATTGGTGATCTTGACCAGTTTTTCAAGATCACATGGGTATTTCATATAAAATCGACGCGAACATGATAACTCCGAGAGGATTTGACTTAGGAAGTTGAAATTTGGATGATTATATACCATGATACAAACCAGATTGGGATTGTAGATGGGTTACTGTGACCTTTTTTCAAGGTCACATGACCACATTTAAAAAATCTTTACAGACACGCTTGAAAAGGATATGACTTAGGAGGAACAATTTTTATGTGATTATGTTTCAATGCAAGACTTTTATAAAACTTTGCTTGCAATTGTGGATGTATGACCATGACCCATTTTTGAAGGTCACTTCCTTGTTGTAAACTCGATAACTCAAGAAAGATTTGACTTGGGAAATTGATTTTTTTTAATTTGTTCATATTTAAGGCCTTGCATTGAATTTCAAATTGGTGAACTTGACCAGTTTTTCAAGGTCACGCGGGCATGTCATCTAAAATCGATGCTAACGCAAAATATTTGTCAGGATTTGACTTAAGAGCTTCAAATTGTGCATGATTATGGACCATAAAACAAACTAGATTATCATTGTAAATGGGTGACCTTGACCTATTTTGAAGGTTACATGACCAGTTTTTAAAATTCATTCCAGACGCACTTGATAAGGAATTGACTTTGGAGGTAGATATTGTGATTATGTTTCCATATATGACTTTTGTCAGACCTTGCTTGAGATTGTAGATGTTTGACCTTGACTTATTTTTCAAGTTCACAAGTACTTCCTTTAAGTCGCAGAAGTGATAAGGCAAGAAAGAATTAAAGTAGCAGCTTCAAATTGTGTGATTATATATCTGTATAGGAGCCAGGTTGATATTGTAGATAAGATGACTTTGACCTATTTTTCAAGGTCACACGGGTATTTTCTTGAAAATACTTGCAATCGAGATTACTCCAGAAGAATCTGACTTCAGAGATTGAAATTTTGTATGATTATGTACAAGTATAAGAACTAGGTTAAACAGGGACCATATTGTTGTTGCATCCGTTTCATTTTCTTCTTCAACACGTTGTTGTGAACACGATGACTCCAGATAGATTTGACTCGGGAAGTTGAATTATATTGGTGAATATGTTTCTATATAAAACCTTGCTGGGGATCGCAAATTGGTGACCTTGGCCAATTTTTCAAGGTCCCTTGGGCATTTCAATGAAAATCGACGCAACGCGACACATCCGCAAGGATTCCCATTACATTCAACTGCAAGATGAATGGGGAAACATTTGATTTTTTGTTGAAAAATTCAGTCTGTTCTAATTGGCAGTGAGATGTCGCAAAAACAGCTGAGCACGAAATTTCAAAATTGTTTTGTCTTCTTTTTTGTAGACCCATCCAATCTCTGTGATCACACGTGTGAGAATGGAGGAAAGTGTACCGTAATGGGTCGCTGTGAGTGCACCGACGGTTTCCATGGTGATAGGTGTCACTTAGGTGCGTAAAGTACAAAATACGAAGTTTTGTTAAAGCCCATACCTTAGATTAATTCAGTGTATCTGCCAAAAATAAATCTTCCAGCTTGGTGTTAAATCTCTGCTAAAACGTTTATTCTAATATAAGAACAGTGTTAGACTTAATGTGCATTTGAGCTACCCATAGTTTGCGTATGGTAGTGTTCTTTTCCTGAAACTGTATCAGGTACGTGTGGCACCTGCAACAGTCATATAGGTCAATTTAAATGCATATATACATATATATATATATATATATATATATATATATATATATATATATATATATATATATATATATATATATATATATATATATATATATATATATGCTGCATTTGCTCATAACAGTGTGTTTTATTTTATTAAAAATATAAGAGCTAGTTGTGCTATACACAATTATCATAGAGGTCAAAAGAAACAAATGCTCATATCGTTCATGCACGCATTCCCTTTCCTAAAATTAAGAGGCCCCTGGTACATTGTGTTGTGACACTACATTAAAAGATACACTCTACCAAAGTGTTTCTGGTTTTATTCGTCGACTTGTCTTGTTGTGGTGCATTGTCTCTGCATCTCATTTATTGACGATGAATCAGATGCAAGAAAACCATCGCCAGTCACCCGAAATAGTATCTACTACAAGAAAAAGATAACATGTTAAGGATCCACATCTTGTGTGGTCCATGATGGGTGGCGTCTCAAAGCAAACATGTCCTTGATTTAGGGTGACTTCAGTCCAGAGTGACAGAAAGTGCCCTCAAGTACGTGAAGCGAGCCTAAAGAAAATAAGACATTCTTCAGATCACTAACTTAAGATATAAAACTGGCCAATCAATTGTCAGATCAGTTCACGTTATTCACTAGATTTGACATTTCCATGGTTTTATGCGAAGACCCGTTAACAATGAGGGGTGATCAAGTGTGCAGGTTAATTATACATTGTGAGTCATCGCTATGTGATCAAGGGCAAGGAGAATTTGTATATTCCGGTTCTTTTCTATTTTTCTAAATTGGGACTCATTAAGTCCCTTATCTTATTATTCCTCCATGTGTGCTCAAGGTGGTTTGTACAACTTGCATTTTGAATAATTTAAACATTTAATTACAATTCAACAAATGGTCTCCCTGGCCATAATTATAATTTGAATTAATATTTACAAACACAGCAAATTCTGAATTTATCAATATCCGACTGTGATATCGGAGACAGCATCGTGGCAATAGAGAAAAATATTTACTCATGGCTGCACAAGATAGCCAGTTTCATTAAAACACAAAATTGCATGTCATTATGTTGTGCTTCTCTGTATTTCAGTGATGATATTAAACGAATAGATATACATCACACACACAGACACTGACATACACGCACACACATACATTTGCATATATATTATGAGAGAGAGAGAGAGAGAAAGAGAGAGAGAGGGAGAGAGAGAGAGAGAGAGAGAGAGAGAGAGCATAATGGATAATTTAAAGTGATGAATTCAAGTGTAAAATATTCAGAGAGAAGGGCATCAAACTGAACTTATTTCCACAATGGATTATTTTCCTTACATATGAACACTAATATTATGTATATTTAAATTAGCACTTTTACCTCTGTTATTATGCGGTCACAACAGAACCGATGCCACGAAATAGAACAAGAATAGTGACCGGGAAAATCCATACGTTCATCCTGCCTTCCATTGACCGACCGATTTCTGCTGGCTTGCTTTTATTAGCATTGTTCATTCGTTACTTTTTTCTGTTGTGTTTTATGTGCAACGTCATAATATTTGAACGTAATTTTTGTTTATCTTAGGGGAGGAAGTTGTTTTAGTTAAGGGATATTTTTCCGATCCTCCGAAAGCTGCCTGGTGATATCAAGCAGCAACAGGGATGATTTCAAAAACAGTAAAGAACAACGGGAACAGTAGCTGGTGCTGGTTGTATTAAGGTTACCGTACTGTATTTATGTATCCTCGGATCATGATTGGTGGCCAAGGGTAAAATATTTCATGTGGCAGACCTGACGTCTTAAACATTCATCCGAAAGAACAATAATCAGACTCTTGAATAACCATAACTTATTGGTTCAACACAAAAATGTTAGACAAAATGATGAGTGGTCTTCTTTGTGTGATCACTGTAGCTACCTGCAAGTCGCCTTGTCAAAACGGGGGATCGTGCATCCAGCCAAACGTATGCAAATGCAAACCAGGTTTCTATGGTGACCATTGTGAAAAAATATTAGGTGAGTCTTGGCTGTCAGTCTGTCTGTCTGTGCGTTCAACCGTCCATTCATCCATCCATGCACCTACCCACCTGTCTCTCTGCCTGCCTGTCTGTCTCTCTCTCTATACATATATATATATATTCATCCGTACATCCACCCATGCACCATCCTTCTATCCATCATGTCACCCAGCCATCCACCCATTCTATGTATGTATGTATGTATGTATCTATTTATCTATCTATCTATCTATCTATCTATCTATCTATCTATCTATCTATCTATCTATCTATCTATCTATCTATCTATCTATCTATCTATCTAGTCTATCTAACTGCCCTTGTCCCATTTCTATCTCCTGCTATTTTTAAACAGCCCATTTCTATTTCAAAGTTATTAATAGAACTTGCAGTGTCGATTGCGTGGATTTTAGCTTGCAGAGATAGATTTTTAGCAAAGCGTAGGTGTCGCGTAACTACATTTATCTTGTGAATGTTATTTTGTTAATAGCCTCATCACCGCCATTGGTTTATTGCTTTTACATTATTATTCCTTCATGATCCCAACTTGATGGCAATATTTTATGCATTGTAATGAGCAAATGTTTACGTTCTTGCATTTAAAAAAATGTAAAATATATATACTACTTTAAGGTAATGCAATCTTTCTTCTCTTTTCGCAAGGAAAGTGCAAGATTCCTTGCAAGAACGGTGGCATATGCGAGGAAGGAAACACGTGTAAATGTAAAGGCGGCTACACAGGACAATACTGTGAAATGCGTAAGTTTAATGTTTGTTAATAGCCCTTTACAATAAGAAGGATTTTCGCTTTAGTGGTTTTTGCATAACCCTAACTTTGTACATACGTAGCATACAATGCGACACTTTGGAGTATTGTTTGATGTTTGACATAAATGTATTAGCAATGGCAGTAAGCATTTAATCTTTAGATGTAACTTGAGGGTTGCGGTTTATCGGCAAGGAAAACAGTTTTTGGTTTTCACTTCGCATAAATTTGAGTTGTCAATGACACAAATATGTATAGGCTAATCTATGGTTGTGACATTATTACCTGCAATAAAATTCATTTTCCGAGTAATAACGAAATAAGTGGTTTAATGGTTCATACAGGTTCCTTTCTTGGGTAGAAAACTCATCAAATATTTAGTGTAATTTGTGCATGTCCGCTAGTTCTCTGAGTTCCTTCGAGAACGTATCACTCAAAGATCCTCAAAGCTTTTCATTAAAAACAATTATAAAAAAACCAATTACTTTCATCCTTTTTTAAAAACGTTTCTGACCATACGACAGAGACTGTTGTGGTCTTGTGATGGATCCAGAACTTTCACAAAATGTTTGAAATGAAAGAAGAGTGTGACATGGTCAGTGAAGGCGACACTCTAGAAACATTTGGGGCACACCCAGGATAAGATGTGGGCCAGGTCTTTTCATGGAGTTTGTATAAATGTGAAGTGTTTGAATAAGAATTAATGAAGATAACAATCTGTGTAATTGCCCTTGGTCAACGATTGAGGGCAATTTTGGCATCAGGCTTTCAAAGTGTTCTGAGCATAAATCTTGACTCGTGTTGAATAGAACAGAACCGTAAATAACATACAGAATAAAAAGTGATTGAGTGTCAATACATATATGTTGTCTTTAATACTTCGTCCATTGCAAACTGCCGCAACGATTTACAATGCGGCCAGTGAAGCGAACAATTTGAAAGATAAGCTTTAGTGACCCTGCTGAAATTGTTCGTGAGATGTGCGTACTCTATAGCATGAGTTGTTTGTATCCCAACACTGATTATAAGCGTTTTAAAAATGTAAATATTTTTCCATCATACTTTGTGTGTGAGGGAAAGTGTCTTTAATGATAAAGCTTTTTGTCCTGCGACAAATGAAGTCATGCATGATGCCATTTTGCCAGGCTGTGTGCTGTAATTAACAAATGCATGACGCACACAATTTGTTAATTTGAAATATGTGTCTGTGGATGATATAGGCTGCATTTTATCATTTTTTTTTTTTGGTGGTTCACAACAGCAACATGTCGGCGCCCATGCGCACACGGTACCTGCGTGGATGTAAATAGATGCAAATGTCACTGGGGGTGGCGTGGACGATATTGCAATAAAGATATAAGACATGACAAGAGTATGTATACTCTTTGTTTTATTCATTTTTAGAGGAATTTAGTCACCGAAATCACGAGTTCCATGTGCTTTTACCTTTATTCAAATTTCATGTTGATGATACACTTCTTGGTGTCATTAGTATTTAGATATGCCACTTGGGATAACAAATGACAAGTGGTTATAGCAGTTACCAAATAACGTTGACCCACTTCAATTTGTAAAACTGTTGCCCTGTTGTTTGGAACAAACCATACCAATCTTTTGGTGAAAAAGTTTAAAATATCTCGCCTGAAGAATTTATATGTAATGTTATTTTTGTTGTTTTTGACAGAGATCCATTCTCAGTTTTGTGACATTCCAAAGTGGTCCGTTGTTTCCTTGCTTACTGTCAAAAATCTTCTGTTCCCCATAAATAGCTATGGACGTAATCACATTTTATTGTAGACCTAGCGCATAACCCAGCAAAATTCCGCTGTGTGCCTGTTATTGTTAATGTAATATTCCTGATTTTACCGTGCAAATGGCATTGGCAAAATGATTGACGACAATGCCGTGCAAGTGACCGACGTCGGAGCAACGTTGGGTCAAAACCCGATGACGTTGATCCAACATAAATAACGTTGAACCAATATCAATCCAACTAAATGCAACAGTATTTGGCTGCAGAGTGGTTTCAATATGCTGAAAGTATGAACAAAAAATATTAAGTAAAGTAATGGAATCAAAGTAATCAAAATAAGCTCCGAGAAGCGAATTGGTTGAATTCTGCCGTGTTTTTTGTTCTGTAAGGTGATATGTGTGTGTCGGTGTATATATTTTTTTTAAGCACCTGTTGTATTTTTGTATTTTTTAGTATCAGGCAATTCACAGTTGCAGTCGGCTCTGAGGCGGTATGGTCGATCTAGACGAGCTAGGAGACGGTATATGAAATTACTCCGACAAAAAACACGGTGAGAATATTCAAAGATTAGATTAGTGTGAAAGATGTAGTCATAATCTACATGCCATGTTGTCGGACTTGACGCTTTGTCGACTCAGTCATAATATGGCAATATACATTAATGCACGTGAATGACCGACAGGCCTGGTATAATTTATCAAATCAATAAGTTCAAAATGTTTCAAACTGACGTGTCAGTTCCACGTGTTATCATGATGGCTTGTGATACAATGAATGCTGATGACTCGTGAGTTACCATAATTCTACAAGGGCATATCCACATCTGTTGACATTTTTAGCTATTTTATGGTATTTCGATGTATTACTGGTTTAGTCTGATGATGAGGTGACCTGTCGAATGGATGCACAGGACCAGGTTTACGTTTGTTGCACTAGTTGCGTGGTTTTTCCATTTTCTTTCTTTTTTTTTCTTCTTTCTCATTTACATGTCAGGCAGTCTTTTTGTGAAAACTTTATTGTGGATCACATAATTTTTTTTGCATCGTTTTGCAAAAATAGTCTACTGCGTTTAGCATCGAACCCTTGAATCATAACAGAGCGCCACTGGCTAAAAGCGATAACCCGATATATCGTGACAAAGCAGATTTAGTTAAAGATATTAGGTGAGCCACTTATCTGATGACACCTCCAGTGCCTCAAGCAGTGAAAACTTATTCCATATGGTAGATATGAACCTAGGTATAATAACCTCTTATTATTACCACCCGCAGTGTTTGTAGCATTGAATACGTATTGCGTCAGATGGAGGCGAACTTACATATAGTTACATGTACTTTGCTTGTAACAGCCTCTTTCAGTAGTATGTAGCGTTAAAAAATGAGTGACTTGTTTAATGTACAATGAAAATATTTCAATTTGTAGACTCCAAATCTAAAACATTTCAATAATTTCACCGTTATACTGGTCACGATGACCCAACGGGTTTATATCTCGCTTGGTTTGACAACTTCCTGAAAATCTTGAAAGAGTGTCTGACAGCAACGTCACCGGATCAATGTGCAGGGAGAATGTTGCACGCGATGGACGCCTTGCGCCAGCAGTGCGATGGATCAAGTTATTATTTATTTACGAGCAAAGGGTTAAAATGAGTGTTGTTTTTTTTCAGCAAAAGTCGGAAGGAGAAGAGGAATCTACGCAGCAGTGGCACAAAGAAGAAGAAGAGGAGGAACAAAAAGAAAAAGAAGTGTGTAGCAGACGAATGATTATATACAAATTGTATAATATTAAAGCAGACAGGTTAATTAATGTAAAAGTTCTACAAAATGTGTACAACGTTTTAATTACGAAAGAAACGTGGCATTGGAGCTTCCAAATGTGGAAGCAACACTCTGTGCGTAATAAATTTGTCCTCGCAACATCATGCCATGTTTAACATTAGTTGGCCACTGTTTCGCACAGAACCCTTTGCAAAAAAATTTTTCTATATCGAAACATAGATTTAATGTAATAATGGACCACGTTGTAATGTTGTGCATGTCTTTTACAGGTTGTCTCAGGCAAGAACGCACACGAAGACGCTTTGACATGCTCGGGCTTTTTAATTACAGTAACGCTGCGGAGATGTCATACGGTGGCACTTTGACATGCTTGGACTGTCCAAGAACACAAAATACGATGTACTTGTACCAACGTCATACGATGGCGCGTTGACCTGTTTGGGCTGTCCGATAGCTCGCACGATGTAAAGATATCATCTTTGAAAACCTACCACAAAACTGGAGAACCTGCGTGCAACTGGAACTGTGACAGTCTGGTAAAAAAAAGCATATAATTCGCGATCACGTCTGCAGTCGCAGGCGCCGTGGAACTTTATCGTGAAAGAGAACCTTATTTTACCTTGGTGGTTTCAAACAGAAATGTGAGATTTATGTATGCATATATCAATCTTGCAGAGGAAATTTATTGTATTTTTGTACAGTTTCAAATATTTACCTCACTATTATTATTATTATTATTATTATTATTATTATTATTATTATTATTATTATTATTATTATTATTATTATTATTATTATTATTATTATTATTATTAAGTGAAGCTTGTTGGTTTAAAAGAATGACAAGAAAGTATCAGTTTGACGTCATTTCAGCAGCTGTATATGAGAAGATGCAGCTAATTTATTTGATAGAATGAAAATATATGGGAAGAGAAGCATGATTGAGCCTTCCAGTTTACGAACAGATTTACAATGAATCAAATCAATGAACTTAATTTATGTTGGGTACTATAATGGAGATGCACTATAAGTCTTTTTAACTGTGTTGTATACTTACTTTTTAAGCATCATCTTCTGCGGGTGAATGATGGGCATTTTGGGCTTCTGTCTGAACAGTGAAAGTGTGTATAAGGCATACGAGGCAGATTGCACCAAAATTCTGTCATATTGGTCCAACTCTGTAACATGAATGAAGATTTTGGTAGATATTAGTGTCATCCATCATTGTTTGTGTTTTCCAAAATGTGAATGTTTGTGCTTCAAAAGTTGTTCAGCTTTATTTATATACTTTTGTAGCGAACAGTGAAAGAGAACAGTACAGAACGTGACGAACAATGATGAAGAATGACAAAGACATTTCATTACTGTCAAAATATACCATGACGTGCATGAATGTATGTTTGCATAATTGCTAATACAGTGTGTATGCCGTTCTACACGATCAGGAATAGACTGTAATGTTGTTATGACGAGTTTTCTGGTTCGTATGCCCTTACATGTAAGTCATCATAGTAAGTGCTTTTTTGCCTGTAAAACAGAAGGAAATTCTTTGTTCCTGAACTTTAAATATCGGCGCTCTTCTGCAGGCAAGTGATCTAAATATAAATAGAATAAGAAAACTGAAGGCTCAAACTTACAGTGATCCTTCACTACAAGTTCATCAAAGCTCCACAAATCAGAAGAAAACACATTGCCAGTTGTTGATGTGCCCCACATTCCCCAATCTGTACAAGCAAATCTGGATCTGATATGACTAACCTGGCCTCTACCAGCATTTATCCACATGAATCTACTTCCAGTTCAGCTATTTTCCTAACCGGTGTATGTCTGTCATCTTGTGCGTATTTATAATGCTGAAAACATCGATACAAGTATTTGGTATATAAATGGCAGAACAGCTTCTCTTCTGACTTTTGGTGATTTAGAGCAATTTTAGAATAACAATTAGTCATGACTTCAGATTCACGTCGGGGATCCACTGAGGAGGAAGACAATAAAATGAACATTGACACGGGTCATTAGGATGAAATAACTTCCACTGATAGTCGATTAATCTGACATCCATGTACTTAGGACGTAGAAAAATCTAGTTTGACATAAAAATTGAGGAATGGGCATTTACTTTCACATTGTATTATAATTATTGGTTGATGTACCATATGCTTCATAATTAAATTTTATTTATTGTCTCAATGTATTATTTTTGTTTGTTAATAGTCACAGTTAACTTCAGATTTCACTGAACGGAAGAAAACAGGAGCCATCAGAAGTATCGCAAGAACGATATTATCATAGTATGCTAGTTGTTCCTACTGTTGCTATTAAAATACGTGTATTGTATAGCTATCAGTGTATTAGTGTCGGTTTTAGTTCAGCTCATTTTCATTTGCCATAATTACCATACCACTACAATGCTCAACGATACACAGTTTTATAGCATGTGAAAAACTGGACTTTAGAGATTGTTGCTTGGGAAATTTAATGAATTTGTGCTAATTGTGTGGTTAGCCAAAGTGCGCTTCGGGTGTCAAATATATCTGTAGAAACCATTTCGGATACGATTTTTTATGCTCCGCTACGCGTCACCAATTATCATTACCCGAGATATTAGAGGGACCTTAACCCGTCACACTGAATGAACGGGAGTAAACAAAACACTGTACTGAAAAAAAGGCTTTCGAGAAATTTTCAAAATAGTGGGACAACAATATAAAATGCCAGGCCGTAATGCAGAGTCAGGAAAAATTGTCAATTTCATGGGTGAAAGTTTTCAGTTTTAAAACTGAGTTCTGTTTTGAGAACATTTTTTGGTCATTTTACTTTTTATCGTGAAATACCATAAAACATGCAGATATGTGTAAAAATGTTGCAATAAATTTTGAAATTTGTTTTGCAGTTCTGTTAAAATTGTCACCTTTCACCCATACAATTGGATAAGTATCCTTGAATACGGGGAGTTTTATTCCACAGGTTTCAACCGAGCGAATCAATGCATTTTTTGTGGTTGGTACACTGGTTCCCCCATCCCGTAAAACATTCTTTGAAGTCAGACTTCTTGATTTTATGAAATTCTATCGCTGGGCTTGTTGATATTCCAGGAAGAACACAGCATTCACAACTTGATGTCAATTGTATGAAAATAATAATAATAATAATAATAATAATAATAATAATAATAATAATAATAATAATAATAATAATAATAATAATAATAATAATAATAATAATAACTTTATTAAAACCCTCGATATCGGGGGAATACAAATACACAGACTACATCAAGATCATACGTATATACAGAACATATAAACCAGAAATGATATAGTATAAACTAAAATGTGTACATGTAAAGCGAGACTTCAAAAATCGAGCTGTTGGTGTCGGGGCCGCCTATACCATGTATGCACCCCCACCTCCACCCCCCCACCCCCAATCAGAACCTACAAATGTTCGGGTATGAATTCTAGCCTCAGTCATATTCCTTAGAAGACGTAAGCAATATGAAAATAAAACTTAACTTTTTATCCGTTGCCAAAGCAAAATTTTGAATTTGTACTCAACATGTAACCGCGTGCTGTGACTCGATCCTGTCTGATCTCGGTCAGGTAGCAGGCAGCAGTCTTACGTACTTCTTCCTGCCTACAAATAACATCGATCGACTCTTTTTTTATTCAACCATAAATGCAAGAGTTAATCACTCACATGCGTATTTTCATGGTTTAAAGCGCATGCAGATGCGTGTGATTTGGAATGTCTGGCAATATTCTCTTCGGGGTTTCTCCACTATCTTGAATGCCGTCAGAGGAGCAGTTGTTCCCGGATGCTGACACACAATGTGGCCAACTTAGTGTGTCCCACCTTACAGCTGGTTCAGGTGCGTTGCCAGCCAATGGCATGGAAATTGAGCAATGGCAACGCATTGCGGAAGCATATCATCGTAATAGGTCCTAGAATGGGAGTTTGAACTGTTCAAAGCCACATCTAATATCCGTCATAACAACTGTAGTAACCCCATGGCCTCTCACTTTCCTCTTGCCGTCTTGCGGGAACAGGTGGTCCATTTATGGTGAATTTATAAAATGGAATATGTAGAGAGAAACCTCGATGCATCAGTTTGCCATGCGATGCTGTTTATCCGGGCCAGAACCTAAGGGTCAGGCACACCATATAGTATCTCACGACAGTGGTTAGTACCCCTGCCCCGGTTATATCGCCAAACTAGCCCCTCTTTTGTATATAAACCCTTCAAAAGATCACTTTTATCCCATCCCGCCTCTAAAACTAAGGCATTTGCCATGTTCGGCATATGAGCCAATACATAGCCATAGGAGACCTAATAAGGACTACCGTTTCCGTCTATCACAAAATTCCAACATACTGGTTCACTCTATTTATTGCCAATCTCATAAATCCGTTGCTCTTTTCCAGCGTTCTACCAAGTGGTCCTGCACAGGTTAAACGTCTTTTTTACCTGCTGAAAGATCTCCCTTTGAACCTTTAAAACCATGCCAGACCTTCTTCTCCCAAGGCACGAACCACTAAACCTAGCTGTAGCGCAGCCGGGATAAAGTTTGTAAAACCGCATTCTAATGTAAAATACCATATCAATGAGTAGACTCGCCGTCCGAGAACCGCTTACTAATGCTTAATGCCGACCTCTGCATAAGGTCCTCACAATGGTGGTCTTAATTATGCAGTTTTCTGACAATCATAATAACCAATGAACTACCGTCTCTCTGTATGTATTACGCTATAAATGATCTACTGTCTCTCTATGCATCATGTCATAACTAACAATCTACTGTCTCTCTTTGCATAAGGCCATAATTTATGATCTACTGTCTATGCATCACGTCATAAATGATATACTGTCTCGCTGTATGTACCACATCATAATAACTAATGATCTACTGTATCTGTATGTATCACACCATTATACCCAATGGTCCACTGTTTCGTCTTTATCTTGTTCACAAACCTCACATTTTCCGTTGCTACCTGCTATTTGCTTCCATCGCTTCTTTTATAACCGTGCTTTGAAACAAAAATTGGCTTCCTTTCCCTCCATGCCAGCATGTTCATACATTCTCTTTGGCTCATCTAACACCTTGTATGCCTTTTATGTTTTTTTTTTCTCATGATTCCTTTCTTGCACTCATCTATCCGTCCCTCTGATACAGTCTTTCATAAATATATGTTTCCATTCTTCAACCTCATCAAAGTTTGTCGGTTCATACCTTTCTGCTAACTTATCTATGTTTTTAGCCCATTTTGTTTGTTGCTTAACTACTTCCATGTACACTTGCCAGCACCATCTGCTCTAAATTAGTGATTGTAGATCTTCCCAGTATTTCACTTTGCGGTGGAGATCCTGCTATGCCGGTGCAACCCAACTCGCATAAGCCTGCCTCTCTCACTGAACATAGCGGTGCTTCAACAAGCTAATTCCCGATCCATTTTTTTGTGTCTGTTTCTGTCATTCACTTCAGTCACATCTAAACTATTGAAAATCTTAGAATTGGAACCCAACACTAGAAGACCTTAGCTGTGAAAGCTCTACCAAAGTTATTAACGGCCGTACCTTTTATCATTCCCTTTGTGCGCGTTACCGTCTGTTTTACTTTCTATGTGATATCTGAACGTATCTTAACCACGTGTTTTGCCCTAACCCATAGACATCCATGTTCGTCGTATTGAGCAATTTTGTCCTCACCATCTGGAATTTACAATTTGCATGTTAACCAGTTCTTATTTGCAGCCATAAAATGATTAGTCTTCTGCCTGGATTCTAACCTCCACTTCTGCCCATTTTAAATGGCTATGTTGAGCGAATCCTGTAATACTTTTAAAAATTTACCACGAAGATAATAAATAGTCACCTGTAAAAATTCCCTAGAATCTTAATACGCGTTTCTATTATTTCCTTGTCATAATCCGTAAAGTGGCCACCTAACTATTGAATGCACAATCCGAAGAAAATAGGAAAAAGCAAACAGCCCTGTCAAACAAGATTGAAACATGGACCTCGACGTTTATTTTCCAGTGTCTTTATATGGCACTTTCGTCAGGTCCATAAACATGCGTCTATATTACGTCAATAACTGCGAGAATCCTGAGAATCTGTTGATCCCCTTATGCAACCTCATGGTTTTATCTTTTTGCATTCACACACGCGCGCGCAAGCGCACAAGCACGGACACAAAATCTAAGAATTATACATACTTGTCATATGGCTGGTAGGAATTAGCCAATCATAAGGCTCAAAAAGTGTTGATAATATCCCATAACCATTGATTATGAAAAAGAATGTATTATGAAACTTGATAATGCATCTCTTTTGGGCTGACCTTCACCCTCAATAATCGCAAAAAGGGCCCGCAAAAAGAGTGAATTAAGTAAAACCGATAACTCACTCTTTCCGAATTAACCCTTTCAATGTCTAACGATAAAATTTGAAATGATTTACCTGAATTTCCATGATAAAAACTTTCCATTCATGTACCAGCACGCATTATACCATCAGCCACAAAACTTCTCCGGGTCAGTAGTCTTGATGCAGTAGCATATTATGAACGCAAAGCAAACTTTGATTGTGAAATTGTAAAAACACTACAAATAAAAGCCACCATACCTCCCAGTACTGCCGATGCCGTCATTTCTTTGGAAAAATAATTGCTGAGTTGCACTATTATCAAGTTCAATTAGAAGCATGTCATCTTCCATTTTGTGGCAGCTAGCAGATTCACGAACAACCTGAACGCCTGAGCGAAATCACGAATGAAGTGACTCAGAAGTGAAATGACACTGTCACACGTGTGTGTAAGAATTTGATTACGTAACTGACAGATAATACGCTTTCAATCATGAAATCACTGATCCGACCTAAACACAAATGACCATTCCTACCAGCCAATGACAAATGTGTCATAACATGAAAGGAGACGATTATGGCTATTACAACTGTCTCGTGGCTTCGTCACTCGACAGTTATAAGCCATAATCGTCTCCTTTCATGTTATAACTCTCACATAACAGCTATAATTTTCACACACACACACGCGCGCGCGCACGCTGGCGAGCACCCACGCACGGACACACACAATGTCAAAGTTATACATGCATAACAGCGATAATTCAGCTGAAAGTCCCAACACAATGAATACCTGAATGGAGAGCAACGGCGATAGTGAAGATGATGTATTCTCCTGCATCAAGAAATTATTTCCCGTACCTTGTAACTAAAGATTCATACGTAGTCGCACTAGGTTTCGTAATCTGCGCAATAAAATAATAAATGTCTTTGGGCCATTTTTCCGGTTTGCTGCCACAAAAAGAAAAGAAAATAACACTTTTTAACATTGTTCCAAAAAGTGCAATCTATTTACTATTGCCACCCTGTATCTTCCGTTTGAAACAATTTATTTGAAGAAGTGAATATACTTTTCGCCTGAAGAGATTTCGATTAAAAAGATGTTAGGTTAACACTTGGCAATTTGTGCTGGAGGTTAATCCGTAGCAAGTTCACAACTTGTTGCAGATCTTTGTTGTTTGTCTTGACGATGCAAATGTAAAGGCGATCCATTATTAACTCTTGCAGTGTCAATTCTCATTGAGTCAACAGTTGTCCTCTTTGCGTTTTTAGCGCGCTGCGCCCAAAGCGCTGCTAGGGGAACTGTTGGTCTGGGCCCCGGTCAGTCTCTGCAAGCAGTCAGGAATATGAATGTCATCTTTAAGCTAAATGGAAGCATTTCGACTTTGGCCGAAATTTTCAATAAACGAGTGCAGTCCCTTTACTGCATTATGTCGAGATCTTAAAATTTTGATTTGAAAATGAGATAGATAACCATAATGTTTTACAACAAAATTGACGAAAATCTGAAAAATGAGAGAAATGTTTCATTTTTGGATTTTAACTTTGGACTGAGGAGTGGTAGCTTATATTTTTCACTGCATGGGTTTAGCCCTAGCCCAGGCACAATGCTTGACCAGGTTTGTTGAACATTTTCCCATCACTGATGTTGGTGCCTTCACTCTGTCGTCGTCAATTTCGACAAAGTTGATGTTCTCTGATTTCACAAAACGATACTAGTTGTTCTCTGATTTTACATAAAGATTCTAGTTGACGTTCTCTTATTTTACATAAAGATACTTGTTGATGTTCTTTGATGTGACATAACGATACTACAAGTATATCCATACTCTTTGTAAACGGACCCTTCTTCCAAGTGCCAGCGCTCCTACAGTTGCAGAAACCTCGCGTATGATCTGGGTCAACAGCCTTCCTCAGGGCTTCGGACCAATGCGCCCCTAAAAATGCGTTTTAATCGTCCATAACTTAACACTGAAATACATAATTTAGTCAAACAGTTGTTATGGTTGAAAACTAGCTGTTTGTGTTATTATTCCAAAGGTATTAATCAGAAACAGCTACCAGACTCTGCACTGAATGTCGATGTTACATCTCCCCTCATTGTTCCAACAGACGGCGCTACTGAGCATAATTTTGCTCCCATGACATCAATGCAGCACTCCTGCAGCTGCCATGTTTTGCTTGGAATTTATATTTTGGTGAGGTATTGTTCGGTATGATATGTCAATGTAACGCAAGTAGTTCTTTATGTTTTATCCGTGGGCGTCAAATGTTTTCTCCTAACTTTACTCCTGAATGTACTGGTACCGCAAACGAACAGATTTCAATGGCAGGAAAAAGGTTTCTCCGCCATGTGCTATTGATCTCACGTACATACAACATAAATTACACAAACAACTCTGAAACCTGACCCCCCCCCCCAAAAAAAGCAAATACTTTTAATTTAGCATATACCCCCGTACAAAGATTTATACCCAGTATGGACACAGATGCTTATATTAAGTTTCATCAACTGCGGTCTTTGGAATCATCATCATCATCATCATCATCATCATCATCATCATCATCATCATCATCATCATCATCATCATCATCATCATCATCATCATCATCATCATCATCATCATCAGAGTATTTCCTAGGGGGTCGGATCTGTACATTTACTCACAATTTAAGCCATATTGCCATTCCATACTTACATCGATGACAATTTTTAACCAATTTAGGCTCCTGTTGGATCGTGGTAACAAACGACAAAAGATCTTATTTTAGAGGCTGGTAGTTCTCTCTTGAAAGTTGGTAAGAGTACATTCTACCTCTATAATTTCATAACTAGACTTAATTTAAAACTTTTCATGCTACCAGTGATTATATGTCCAAAAAAAATGTGCAAAAGCTAGTTGTACAGTATTTTGGAAAGCATTTAATAGCACAAAATTAAAATTAGCAGAAATTTTCCGGATAATGACAGAAAACACCCCTTGGATACGGAAATAGAAACTACAGACATGTTGAAACTGATACATGTAGGTGCATACATATTTTTGATTTTAAAATAAGCTACGTCTCAATCACAATTTTGTTTTCAATGACAATTTTGTTTTCAAATTTTGTGTCCCACTAAAATGATGAATTGTGATCAATTAATTCTACTTGAGGCACAGATACACCCACCATCCTTGTTAGTATTCTTGCATACCCAAACTAAAAACAACACATGGTTTCTTGCCATAAAGTCTCCATGATTCATTTAAAAAATCTTATAAAATTTCTTCATAGAAAAATAAGATTTCGTGTGTAGATGCACACACAGTATGTGTGTGCGTATGTGTCTGTGTGTGAATGTGAACAAGAAAATATCATTGTGTTGGGTCCTTTCTCAGAGATACCTGACACATACCATACAATACCACAGTTTCTGTTAACCTGATATGCACCTCAAAGGAGACAGCCAATAAAATATAAAGGATTTTGAGAAAGACACAGCTATGTTTTAGCCATTGACAAGTATTTCAAGAAATATGTTATGTTAAACAACTGCCTTCCACACTGTACGTGTATGGGCTTTTTCATTTTCTAGGGGAGCTATATGTGGCAAATTCGTTGCTAAATTTTTCCTTTTTTCTTATCTCTTCTTGAACATGACCTCGTAGTTTCGGCTTCACAAGGAAACAAAGCTGGTATTTTAATTTGTTTTTGTATTTTTAGCACACCGAATGAAGTACTTGCGACATTGTGTTCATTTGTATTTTCAAGTTTTGGATAACAAACATGCAAGTGTTGATAAGACAACTTTTTTCATGGATCTTTATTGTAGATTTTTTAATAATTTTAAAGCTAGAGTGAAACATTCGAGAAAACAAACTATGACGATTTGCTATTTGGCAGATGATGGGAAATGTCACACGGCAGATGGCAGCACCTGCTGATACAATGACGCTGGCCTGTTCCAACGCAGCACGATGACATCCCGATCCCCCTAACTCACCGTTAGGCCAATATGTCGTATTGGGCCGTAGCTGCAATTCAAAATTTACAATAAACGTTATAATTATCTGATAGCTGGGTTCTTTTCTTATACTTTAAATGCCTTTAACATGGACGAGATGCTTCCCACTTTTTTGCTGCAGACCACGAAGACACCCATTTTGAATTAGTGCTTGTTCGCACACGAAGTCTGTGATAAAAGCGACTTTTTCTCAAAGTCCATGAAAAATATGTGTTTCAGTACACATAGAAAAGAAGAAATAGAAACTTACCTGTTCTATAATGACCACAGCATGGTTTTTAAACTGTGCCACTGAGTTACACTCCCTCACATATTTCGTCGCTCTCCCTCGCATATTTCGCCGCTAAGGGGACAAACTCCTGAATTACACTTCAGAATCATTTCTCCTTAGTGTAGCAATCAAAGCGTGCAATGCCATATTGCAAGGTCAAACGGAAGCGAAGCAGAATAATCTCCTCGATCCTGATGTATACCTTGTGGTACTATCCGTTGCCACCAGTCTTTCCACAGAGTACCAGAAAAAGCCACATGAAAGATCTGTGTCTCATGAAACCAAGCGATGAATGACACACAAACGACTTGCAGCCATGTCTGCCTTTAAGACACACAAACGACTTGCAGCCATGTCTGCCTTTAAGACACACAAATGACTTGCAGCCATGTCTGCCTTTAAGACTTATAACAATGTAACTTGTGAGACTTCCATGGCTCTGCTACTTCATGCACTTGGAGCAGGTATATAAGATACCACCAGTCTGTTCACAGAATTCAAGATAATTTCCTCAAAAAAGTTTTGCGTCGCATGGAGAGAAGCAAATAGCCTTTGCCGAAACTTGAGACCATTTTGAGAGGAAATGTAACGTTTTGTAAATTTTGAAGTGAATTACTGGATTTTTCCCGTAAATTTATGACAACAAGCTCTCGACTACATGGACCCGAACCTTCAGCCACAACACAACGAATAACAAATATATATATAAATATGAAAATCGCCAATTAAGACCACCTAGAGACCATTTCTATATTAAAACCACCAATTTACAGACCCGTTTTGGTTTATCCTTAATTATTATATCCCCATTAAGACCACATTTTTCAGTCCCTTATATGTTCTTAATACGGAGATTGCACTGCACATACATATACAAACACACACATATATACACACATACACACACACACACATATACATATATATATATATATATATATATATATACCATAACAAACCGTTTCCCGCAACTTTGATTTCGAATTCTGAGTGACACACTCAAGTCTATATTGCATGTCAAGTCTGCCCAGGGCTTGTTTGTCTTTTGCCAGCTGTCAGTGTGTGAAATGGGCGCTTTTTTAACCATTTCCTTTTAATATTTATTCATGTGAGCTCATGTCTCTCCTCTCTCCTTTTTACACGTATTTTTGTGACGAGACAAAGCTCTCTTGCATTATCGTGTAATAAAATATTTTCATATCAATTCAACTTAAAGCTGGAGACAGGAATACAGTGCTTGCAACACAACGAGATGCAGCAGACAAGATTGGCACCACAGCCGATAGGATTAACTCTCTCAGTACTAAATTGTAGATAAGGGTGTTGCCCCGGAAATAAGATGAGAAATGAAGGTTGACCTGGGCCATTTTGGTTGTTTTTTTTTTTTTTTTTTTTTTTTTTATTCTTTTGTTTTTGTTTTTTTGTTTTTTTGTTTTTGTCTTGTTTTTGTTTTGTTTTTGTTTTGTTTTTGTTTTTGTATTTTTGTTTGTTGTTTTTTTGTTTTTTTTTTGTTTATTTGTTTTTTGTTTTGTTTTTGTTTTTTGTTTGTTTTTTTTTTTTTTTTTTGGTGTTTTTTTTTTTTTTTTAGTCTGGAAATGCGGGTAGGCCTATGATGGTCTTTGAAACAAACGTCTTTTTTACGATAAACTTCAATTATTTGAGCTGAACCTTTATTGTCATTAGCACTTGAAGAGTTCGCAGCAAAGTTCTGTCTTCTTCAGGGAAGTTGTGACTGTATAAGACACTGAAGAAAACAAAGCTGAATAGCAGATAGAAAAGGATAGCGCACGCTTTCCAGGAAAAGCAAATATAAAAGAAACACTAACGTATACCTTAATTTTTTTTTTTAATCAATCATCTTGTCTATGGAATTTGCTAAAAATACAAGGCAGGCGATAGTCCCCTTGGCATCAAATATGAGCATTCTGGACAGAAAATAATGTTACATTATCAACATACGCTGAAGTATGAAAGATCATATTAGCTTGAAAACATTACATACAAATCAACGAAATGCTCATTGAGGCATAAAATTGGACATCACTGTAAAATACTTCAATATATCTGCAGTCTTATAATATGAGATGTGCGTATGTGCTTAACTGCATTTAAACAGGGCAAACGCCATTTTAATCATGATTTTTTTGGTGCTTAATACATAAGATAGTGAGCAGAAATGACATTTCTTTGTGTTTAACATTGTTGCTTAGGTCGTTCACTGCCCGTAGGGGTTATCTGTGATTTTTGCAGACCATCATCCACAAAGCTCATTCTGCCGTGTAATCTATGTGACATGTTTGAATGTTATATCAAATACATAAGGGCACAATGGCTGTAGGTTGCTACAGGTTGTAAGCAACACTGTTTCTATCTAAATTCTGTTAGTGAAAGCTACGTTTGTCACCCTTTAAATTAGGTCTGTAATCTGCTACTATATTCATAATAATAGATCGAAGAGTCATACAAAACATACTGCTTTAGCCAAGAAAGACTTTTCCTACCGTAAATGCTGTATGTCCACCCAGAGTCTTCCTTCTGCATTGAATTTTTTTGCATGTCTGCACTTTGTAAATTGCAGTAAATTGTGTAAAGTTTTAGTTTTGTTATGTTTCATGGTTTAGGCCATTGTGGATGCATTCTACCACTAGCAAGCCAAGAAATTTCCTTGCCTCTGTTGTCTATCTATCTATCTATCTATCTATCTATCTATCTATCTATCTATCTATCTATCTATCTATCTATCTATCTATCTATCCGTGCGTCCGTCCGTCCGTCTGTCTGTCTGTCTGTCTGTCTGTATTTCATTTATTTTAATTATTTGTATACTATCAAGCGGAGGTCTGTCTTTTCATTTCATCCATTGCTGTAACAGTCTGATGCTGCCCACTCGTGGCGATCGCACAAACTAAAACAGGAAAGCCTGCTGGGACAATATATTGTGTGTATCAACTGTGTTTAAAATGTACAAAGTCAGCTCAGAAACCAAAACCAAACCTTCTCTTGCTAAACTTCTCTCAGACGAGATTTAGCGAAAGACGGTTTGGCTTCTGAGCTGGCGTAAATTTAGTGGGATTTTGGCAATTTTAGACAGAATTTGATCAAATTAGAAAGGGATTTGTCTTATGAATATATGGTGAAAACACAGGGAAAGTGTCAGTGGCAAAGGCGGGCTATTTTTATAAATTTTTGTATCAGAAAGTTTGAACGAGCGAAAATAGGTCAGTGAGCGTTTGGGCCGCCATTTTGAATTATATAACCGTCGAAGAAAATAAGCAAACACAAGATCTGGAATGTTGGGACGTGGATTGCCACAGAGTAGCAGGGGTGCAGGATGAGGGAAGCCAGCAGGAGGGAAGTCTTCTGTAGGGGGAGGCAGGTAGTAGGGAGACAGGTCGGGTTAGGGTGGGAGCAGACAGGAGGTAAGGATGAGCGTAGGATAGAGCTAGAGGAAGGTGATTGGGACAACCACATACAGTGTCAGTCGAGATGCTGACCTGGGTTTAATGAGATGCGAGATTAGGGGTCAAATCAGCAGCCTCGTTCTCGGTTCCATTGCTGGGCAGTGCTTATGTAAACAAAGACGCATGGGCACATCTTAGTCCCTGCTATTTGGGAGTGTTGAGGTGTTCGCGGATCACATGAAAGGGGTGTGATAAGTCATTTACCACTTACAGTAAAACTTTCCTATACCAAACACCCTTGGGACCTGAATAAAGTGTTCCGTAAGGGGAGGTGTTCAGTATAGGGAAGTTTGCTAACATTGGAAGTGTACATTCGGGACCAAGAAATGGTGTTCAGTATAGAGAGGTGTTCGTTATATGGAGGTGTTCGGTTAGAGAGGTTTTACTGTATATAACAGTGAGTGCATTTATTGGGTTACGATTAATGGTCATTTTACGAGCATCCTGTCACCCGATACCCCACTGAAGACACAAGAGATGCCTGTTTGGAACACCCACCAACCAGATACTGCTCTGGCATTTTAATTTAAAACAGATCCATGACCCTTTCACGCTGTAACTTGACCAACAAGTGTTCATGCTTTTCAAGACGGTATAAATTTGGGCTGGATTGGGTTAAATTTTCAAGATACAAGCGGTCCAATTTGAATAACAGAACAGTCCATTTTATCAGAAGTAAAGGGGGTTTAGAACTACTGATAAAATAAAACCTTTTCTGTAATAACATAGGTTAGGCTAAGTTTCATACTTACTGATATTTTAAGTTGTGAAAAAAATATATTTGAGCATTCTAGGGCAAATTGTACAGATTTGATCAAAATTCAAAGGGCCCTACCCCCTAAATATGTCATTTTGGGGTTCCTTCCTTTTTGGCTGAAAGGTGGACACAAGGTTGTCACTATCCCACCACCCCCATTGGATTATGGATCTGTATGCTTTGGCAGTGCATTCTTGGTGCAAATTGCCGGGAATAGACCCCATGTTACAAAAGTGGAGCTTTGTAGAAAAAGTGGATTTTTTTTAAAAATGGCGGATTTTAGAGGTTGAAATTCAAAGTCAGGTCAGAAGATTATTTCTTTCTAATTTGGACCTACATCTTACTGCTTGCATCAGGAAAGTATTTTTGCAGTGGATGGCAAAATATTTTGTCATCACATTGCTTGTACAAAATTTGATCAAATTACATGTACATGACTTCTGGATATTTTGGTCAGCAATGGCTGACAGATCAGAAATGAAATGGACATATTGGACTACCATGGCCCTATTATTAGACTGGAATAATACCATAATGTGGATTTAAATCTGTGGAAAAAGGACATATAAAGGTAAGAGATCATAACACATCTTTTGTACCACTTTTTACAAATTTCTTATTTGTATGTGATACCAGTTAATATCATGGCCGCCATGTTGGATTTTGTGTATTTTGGTGACGTCACAGCCTAAGGCTTAGCTTGGAACCGAGGCGTGCTGGTAGCCAATCAATCTCATTCATGTCTCAGCATTTCGACTGTGTGAGGGGTGCTGTATGTGGGTCGAGGTCAGTGCTGCAGGACCAGCCCGCTCTCTGAACGAGGCAAGGGAGGAAAGTTTTCAATTTAGGTGTGGGAAGTGCAGGAGGGTGGAGGTTTTGGAGGCACAGCTGACAGCCCTCAAGATAGAATTAGTGGAGGCCAGGGATAGTGTTAGGGCTGCAGCTGATGTGAGGGAGGAGGTCCAGGATAGGGTGGAGCTGAATATGGGAAAGCAATAACTCTGCGTTCTCTCATTGACCGCCATGTGGCGCTGCGGACAGCTTTCATCCGGGTATTCAATAGCGGGTCAACCTGAGTAGCGTCGCATACTATGATGTGTTAATGCAGGGTGCAAACGTAGCGTTTTCTTGGCGAATGAAATAACCAAGTGTAACTCATAATCATGATAATGTTATCATTAATAAATACTTTTTGTAGAAAGTAATGCAATCAAGGAATCAACGCAATACACATTGTTGTGGAGTTAATCACATTTGATTTTAATTTTACTTTTAATGCTACCTGCCGACCCCCCCCACCCACCCACACATATACAGTAACACTGTAAAACTTGGGAATTCATCTACAATAACATATTCTGATGAGGTCGTCTACTTGTCTTTATTTTTGACACAATGACAACACACCCGGCCAATAAAATACAATTGACACTTTAATCTTAAAACGCGATGACCAATGTTGTTTTATCCTACTCGATCCTCCATTATAGCCCGCGATGAACCGGGTCACATTAAATCCTTGTAACAGGAGTCTTACGAAATCCTCATGCTGTTGAGTCCATATTATGTGCTATGTCGATAATTTGTTATATGTGATCATTGCATTATCTTAATAACTGTCGAAGAATATTCTTTATTAATGCATTTCTTTCGACCATTCACATAGTCGAGTGGCGCTTCGCAGGAATGTAACAAGCAGAATGCGGTTCCCGGTCACCGCGATTCAAATGGACTTTTCACTTTTTTAACACAACATATGAACAAATGCATTCATGCTCTGCTATAATACAATCTTATCTTTCGTGTGTGTAAAATTTATTAGCAGATATTACGTGAAAAGGAACATTTTTGGCACTTTGATTGCCGATACATACAATGATATCACAGTGTTTGCAAATCCGCCGACCAATGTTCACCCGCAGGCGAGTACCAGGATGAAAGCGATGACTCGTGCCGTGCAGTGGAGGTTTCTGGAAACTTAAGAAACTGCCCTTCCCTATTGGGGGAGAGATCAAGAGGGAGGCGAGGATGAGGGGAGGCAGGGAGTGGCAGCCCAATTAGACTGTGGTGCTTTGGCAATGGGGATATTACCAAAGCTTAGGATGAGTGGGTGGGAGCAAGCAGGATTTGTGGGATTAATAGGTGGCTAAATAAGGTATGTAGACAGGGGGGAATAGCTTTTAGAGGTGTGTGGGAAGATTTTGTAGTTAGGAAAAAAGAGACAGGAATAGTAACAGGCCCTGGAGGATATGATGTGACAGGTAAAGGAAGAGAGAGTGGGAAAAAGAAGGGGGAGGAGTAGGGTTTCTGATGAAGAAAGGGGTGAAGTGGCATGAAATCTGGAAGGGCAGATGGGAAGATGATAGTGAGATGAATGAAATACAGTGGATAGGAATAGAGGTAAATTAAAAAAAAAAGTAGCGATAGGTGTAGTGTATGTGGGTCGTAAGGGGTTACCCAATGAATGAAATGACCAGATATATGATGGGATGAGAATGATGATAAGTGATTTTCAGCAGCAGGGCTACCAGATTATGATAGCTGGGGATTTTAATGGACACATAGGAAATGGAATGAGTGGAATTGAGGGAAGGGGTAGTGGGATCAATGGAAATGGAACCAGGTTACTGAATTTCACCAGGGAATTTGTTCTGAGGATAGTTAAAAGGGATGTGCAATGCAAAGGACATGGGCATCTGGACAAAGGTGGACAATAATCGATTATATTCTAGTAGACAGTGAAGTATTTCAAATGACACAAGGATGCGAAATAGATGAGGAAGGTAGATTGGATATAGGCAGTAACCATAACAGGATGATAGTCTCGATTAACATGCAGTGTCAAAGAAGAAGCAGAAGGGGGAGTTTCAAGAAAGTTTCAATTGGAATTGCAGGAATGGAAAATATATGGGAGAATGAAGCAGGATTCCAGGAAATGAACGGGGATCTGATCAGAAGGATTGTTAAGGTAGCACAGGAAAAGATAGGTAGAAAAAAAGTCCCAGTTAAAAGTCTGGGGTTTAGAATAGACCCAGAGCTAAAAGGAGCCATAAAAAAACAGAGCTAAAAAAGAACATGTAGATTAGACAGGAAAAAAAAATACCTCGAAGGCATTACAGAGGAAGCTAAGAGACGATATATAGAATGTAAAAGGAATGTAGCAGGGAGGAAAGTAGAAAGAAGAGCCAGCAATAATGATCAAAACACAAAAATAGAGAATCGGGTGGAAGGGTCAACCATCTTTTGGAAACAGGTTAATCGGGGTAAACAGAATAAAGCACAGGAAATCACACACAGAGGGAAACGGACAGATAACAAGGAAGAAATACAGGAAGCTTTAAGGGGACATTGGCACAAAGTTAATAATCCGCACTGAGGTCAGGGAACAGTACCAAGATGTTAAACAGATCACGGACAGGATCAATGGGATCCAGATATGTGTGGCAGAGTCAGAAGTAGAAAAGTTAGAATAGCAGTTGAGGAGATGCCATTACACAAAGCTCCAGGACCAGATGATATATTGTCGGAATACATAAAGTGAGGGCCAGAGGAAATTGAGGATAGTTTGCAGCTGCTTTTCAAAAGGGTTATTGAGAAACGACAAGTACCAAAGGAACGGGATAAACTCAGAATTTCATATATTCCAAAGAAGGGCCAGGAGGCCAATTGGACTAGTGTAGGGGTATTGCCATTTCATCAGATGTGGGAAAAATATTCAGTATGATTATGTACAGGAGACTAAGTAGAATAGTTGAAAGGTTTGGACTTCTGGGTAAATTCAGAATGGATTCAGAACAGGTAGAAGGGTAGGTGATCACATTTTCACATTGACCTAGGTGTTAGAATTGCCAAGGCAGAAGCGGAAGAAAGTCTTCATGGTTTTCTTAGATGTGAGGAAAGCTTATGGCAGGGTATGGAGAGATGCCCTGTGGGAAAAAACTTAGTGGACTAGGATTTGGTGGGAACTTTCTAGAAATTCTGAAAGTATTGTATAAAGATGTAGACTGTACACTCTCATTAGGAAAGGTAGAATTAGAGAATGCATGCCTGGATATAGGTCTAAAGCAGGGATGTGTGTTGTCACCGATTTTGTTTGCCCTGTATATTAAGGAGTTAGGGGACCAGTTAATGGAATGTAATAAGGGAATAAAGGAAGCTGACCTAAAATCCCAGGTATATTTCTGCAAATGACATTGCATTGTACTCATGGCAGAGTCTCAGAAAAAAACTACAAGAGATGCTAAACATAGCAGTGGAATACAGGAATAAATGGAGGTTAGAATTTAGTAAGGATAAGAGTAAAGTGATGACTCTTGGGAAGAAACCAGATGGGAATAAAAAATGGAGAACTGGGCAGTTCCCAGTTCCAGAAGGTAGGGAACAGTTAATTGAAATCGGGGAGGTTGATGAGTATGAATACCTAGGTGTGAAGATAAAAGCAACGGGTAAAGGCATGTTTAGGTATCAGCTGAAGAAGATTAAACAGAAAGTGAATGGTACAAAAGGGATGATTAAAGCTACTGCACTGAAAAGTTTCAACAGAGCATACACAGCAAGGGTATTATGGGATAAAATTGCGATACCAGGGGTGCTATATGGCTTAGATGTGATATCAATAAGTTAGGGAGATATCCAGGGAATGGAGAAATCACAGAATGAGATGGGGAACTGGATACTGGGAGCACCACTGTGTACTGCAACAGAAGCAGTCTCAGGAGGATTAGGATGGAATAAAATCACAGACAGAATTGCCGAAGCAAAGCTTAAGTACTGGGGGTATCTACAAGAAGTGAATAAAGACAGGTGATGCAGGAAAGTTTACGATGAAGTAGTCAAAGAACAAACAAGATGGATCAAGGACATAAATAAGTTGGCAGAGAGATATGAATTGAAAAGGATATGAGTAGGTTGATGACTAGGCAGTGTTTATAGGTAGGACTGTTACAGAGGGCTGGAAGGAAGACTGGAAAAGAGGAGTCAGGGAAAAGAGTACATAAAAAGAGTACAAGGTACTAGAAAATCCAAAGAAAAGTGTGTTGGGATGGAGGGAAGGGATCCAAGCCCCTTTTTCAAAGTACGACACGAGTGCTCAATCAAGAAAAGAGAAAACAGAAGTGGACAACAGAGAGTAATGGTAAATGTAAGGTATTTAGACAAGAAGCAGATGAGACAATGGATCATTGGCTGTTGTGGTTTGATGCATATAGAGAGATAAGAGAATTTTTCACGAAGTTGCACCGGGAAGACTATAATAACAAGGGTCTAGACGAGGTTCACTGTTTAGAGGAAGAGGAACGTGTAGCATGGGTTTTAGGTTTGAAGAGTGGCTTTCTGGGATGCACGGAAGGTACTAAAAGTGTACAGGACCACCTGGTAGGGTGCTGGGAGAAACGAAATGAATTGATAGGGCTTGATAGCGACAGGGTAAATTAGACTTTCAGAGTGCAGGGAGGAGAGGGAATGGTAGTAGCCCTTATTAGGGCTCCCATGGGACCCCCCATGGGAAATGCCTGAGCCTTAGAGGCGGGGATAGGGTGTAAGAGGGAAAGTTTTTTTGGGGTGGGGGTGGGGGTGGACTACAAGCGATGAGTGTAGGGGAATATATCCAGGACCAGGGGCCCACCCACCACAGCGGTGAGAGAGTGTGTGGTGGACCCTTTGCTTCAGCTCTGGTCCTGGAAAACATGGCTGCACCAGCTGATTAAGATAACCATGGTTTCCTCCACCTCATCTATTTTTTTTCTTTTCTTTCTCCCTCCTTTTCCTAGGCCACCTGTGTCACACAGGACCACAGCACAGAAGGGGACAGCCCCATAATAATAATAATAATAATAATAATAATAATAATAATAATAATAATAATAATAATAATAATAATAATAATAATAATAAAAGTGTTTCTTGGCATACCCGGCAAAAGAGAATGTTGCAGAATCAGTGCACCGCAGGGATAAAATGTCTTTGTTTATTAAAAGTGTAGGACCGGCTTACCTGTGCAGTTAGATGGAATGAATTACCTGTGCTGACTTCTGACTTCCAAGTGACAGTTTCAGATATCGCGTTGAAATGTTCATATGCTACCGTATGACTGCAATTCCAGGTTAAGACTGCAGAGACCTCAATTGAACCGTGCATGAACCCTGTTACACAACTAAATTTAATGCTTCCCAGGGCCTGGGACCTGATATTATATTTATGGTCAAGTTATTGTGTAAATGAGTTCAGTTCTTGCTGGTGTGGCTCAAGTTGAACATCTCGATGACACTTAGTAAAGTCGAGCTACTTAAATACTACTCTAACATTACTTTCACTTTCCAATGAGCTCGGCTATTTCATATTCACTCTTTCAGCGCCAATCAGGTCTTACGAAGATCCCAGATTCGTATTCCTCGTAAAACGACCTTTCATTCAAGTACCAGTATGCCTATAGCTCCAGGCAGAATAACCCAGGTCAACAACTTTGCTCGCCATGCAGCCAAAAAAGCTGTTGACTTAGTCCAAAATTTGGCACTTAAAGAGTTAATGTACCAACAGGAACCAAAGTAAGATACCTGTATTTTGGAATAATGATCATTCCACGTGAACTTATCCATACAACATCTTTCACACAGAACTTAACATTTCTGGTAAACATTGCATATGGCATGGTCTTGTTTGTAACGCGGCAAGAGTTTCGCCAGGGAATGACAGCTTCGTGTCTAATATGAAGGTAGCAAAATATGGAACTTCTTGACTATGTTCATCAGATAGCTAGTTCTGATTACATATAATCATATGAGATAAAAACAGATACAAAATAGGGAGGGGTCTCCTGAATCAAAGGGGTCTGAATTGAAGCAGTGTTAAAAGTGCAGAGGGAATACAATACAGTGCTAACCTATACCTTAGCTTACAATTCCTGACATAACTATTAAGAAGCATACTTTGTGTGAAAGGACGCAACATAATGCTCGAATTAAAATTAATCTCTAGTAATTTTTCCCCATTCTGTTAGTGCTATCGACACCGATTACGTGCTCTGGTTGTCCCTCTCTCCCTGCTTGGTGCTGTGTTCCTCCGAGGAACGGTAAGTTGCCTGGTCCACTGGTCTGTTTTACTGGTGAACCTTTACAACAGTCGTCTTGACAAGTCACATAGCTGATATGACACTGCGTGACATTGAGACAACTAAGTATTACAGTTCTTTGGGAGGGAAGTCTAGTGAACTGTGAGAGTTCAGCATTGGCAAAACGAGCCAGGTTGGCAACAGATCAATCTTGTTAGAAATAGTTTCGTCTCTTCAGTAGCGTCAACTAGAATTTGCTCTCCCATACCATGTTCATCTTACATTGTGTGACCAAACACAGGGAATTTAGTGAAAGGTGGGCCATGTGTGAAGGTCCAAGTAGGGGAGTAAAAGGCTCTCTTGGAGCATCTAAGTGGTCTTTATGAAGGCTTCATGGCAGGGGCAGTTTGCATATCTTCAGTGCCACAGAAATGATATCTGTTACCCACTTGGTGTTTACTCGTACCTTGCAGAAACATAAGCTTTACTGTATGCCTGTCTGGATCCAGTAACTAGGTTGATGTCAGAGATTAGTTGGGGTTGCAGTTCTCGTGGGACTGAGACCTCAGCTACTTTATTCTACAATATGTAGGGATTCTAGGTTGTAATCTTCAACAAGAAGTTCAAGTGTGCAACTTGTGGTAATGCTGGCACTTCTGGTTTTTTGTTTTGGTTTTTTCTTTGCATCCGAAGGCTCGGGTTGTGGTAATTTTCAGATGGCAGCACTTCTCATGGAAATAATTGGAGCGCCTTTTGTTCATGCCTCCATACGTTGACGTCGGGGGTTCCTGCTTAGGTTCCTGCTCAACCCACAAAGGGACAGGAATATGATTCTAGCTTAATGGATTGCAACAATTGGTATAGCTTCGAGTTGTCTAATGTCTGCTAACATTGAGGTATGACTTTAAGAGTTATGGGAACAATGAGTCCTTCCTGAGGAGAAAATTTTCATGGGATATTATTAGTTAAGTTTTAATTGTATATGGTAATGCAATATCAATAACAGATATGTAGATTTCAGTTTTTTTAATTAGAAGACAGTTCGCTCTGGAAGTTTAAAAAAAAAAAACCTTGACGCGCTATTAATTTTTTCTACGCCTATACATCAAAAGACACTAATTTTCAGGTATATATAATTCACGGATAAAGATTAAAAATGAAACTAGTTCCATACCTAATTGGAACTGAAAAATTATTAAAGGAGTATGAGATTTAGTGGACGATGTGATTAAAAGGAAGGTAGATCTTGATATGTTAATAGATGGTGCCTGTTGGGAAACTGTTTTTACTGGTATGTTAATATACAATTTCTCCTCAATACAGTAAACATTCCATCATAGAATGGTACATACGAATTATTGATTATGTAAATTTAGAATTGAGATAGTATTTTAAGTTCATCTTGTAAAGAAACCATGTAGCATTGATATTTTTACAGAACAGTAGTAAAGGAATTTTGCACAAAGTATCAGACTGGATATAAAGATATCACTAAAAGTAATAGCAGGCTTTTAATAGGAGTTCAAACCGGAAGGTATGCAGTGTTAGTCCTTTAGTTTTTACTAGCCACTCTTGTTATACCCGTCATGGAAAAGAATGACAAATTTTGAATATCTTGAAAACAGTAAACAAAATATCCTGACAATAGAATATGAAATTAGGGGCTAGAGGTCCCCAGAAATATTCCATTGCACTTTCAAAGGAATTGGCCAGGCGGCTTTGAAAAACATTTTTTTCAGCATTTTACCAAATATTTACCATAATGACAATTATAATCATTGGACCATAACATTTGGACAAACTTGGTAGAGACTAACCTGAGGTGCATCTACACCAAACTTGAGGTGAACTTGCTTGACGATTTTAGAGAAGTTGCCGAAAATGTAAATTACTGTTTTAATCCCATTAACTTGCATAGTGCTCAACAGAAATGCATGCATTAACCACCAAGTACCTGAGTTTAAAAATTCTTAAAAATCAGGGATCCAGAGTGTCACCACCGAATGAAAATATGCTTAAACCTCCGGCCAGCTAAATTTCCCAAAAGTTAAAGAACAATCTCTCTTACACTTTGCAGCATAAAACAAAAAAGCAACAACACACACACACACACACACACACACACACACACACACACAAACACACACACACACACACACACACATTGCTTCAAAAATTAGAATAAGATTGCAGTACCAGCTGGTGAACAAATTGACATCTGGAGGTCCAAAGAAGTGTCACTATGTAATTTCGAAGGAATTGATTAAGCAGTTTTGAAGAAGATTTTTTAAACCTTCTAAAAAAAAATAAAATAAAGGAATAAATAAATAAATAAATAAATAAATAAATAAATAAATAAATAAATAAATAAATAAATAAATAAATATTTAAATAAATAAATAAAATGAAATAAAATATCAAAAATCATTAAAGGATGGCCATTTCCAACGAACCTTAAAGACTCCACCATCATCGCTGAATTTTAAGTCTGAGCTGAAGCTTATACAAACTCCTCCCAGAAGAGGAGTTTGTATAAGCTAAGGCTTGTTCTCAAATCCTTTTTCTCTTGGAATAAAATATGCTTAAACCAAGTAAGTCTGATTGACGCTTTTGGAGAAGTAGAATGTGTAAATCCCCATTGACTTGCACACTATGTAGCAATCAACAGGAATGTATGGATTAACAGACAAGTACAAGAATAAAAAAATGGATTAAAATGAGGATCCATAGTATCACACTAGTGAATAACCTCGTTAAACAGCCTACAAGCTATACTTCCACCAAGTTTAAAATGCTCTAATTGGTGATTTTGGAAAAGTCAAAAATAGCGAATGCACACAAATATTCATAAAAATTAGAAAAAAAATGCAGGGCTACCTGTTTACAAGTTATGGTCTATTGGTCGTCTTGGAGATTTGTTCAACTCTTTCCCAAAATGAAAGAAAAAAAAATCCACAAATCACTGGAACATGACCATTAGAACAAGCTTAGTAGAGGCCAAATCAAGGTAGTTCCACTTTAATTTTGAACTGGATCTGACTGACGGTTTTGGAACATCCGAAAATGTAAATTGTTGGGAAGTAAAAATGAGTCGTACATTGGCAATCCTTTGCTGGGTATATTCATGATATTGGTTTTTGGTGTATCTAATATTCCTGTTACTCAAGACATATTATGTGCTATCTTATTTATGTTGGCATTTCAACTTAAATTTCCATGACTTCTAGGTCCTGAAAATAAAATTCTATGACTCTCTTAATATCTGAGCTTGCTATTTTATATTTTTTATCTAACCTACACTTTTGACAATGAAAAATATAAATTTTGTTTTGGAGAAATTTAGTGGTAACTTATTTGCTGTCAACCAATTATAAACTTTTTCTAATTAATGTTTATACTTTTTTATATATTTCCATAATTATGACCCCCGTTAGTGAAATTAAAGGAACAAACGGAATTTACTTTCTCTGTATCGTCAGCATACAGAATTAAACTAAATTTCGAGGAAGCCAACAGCATTTCATTCACGTAAATTTTAAATAAAAGTGGACCCAGGACAGAACCTTGGGCTAGTCCGGTAGTTATAGATTAAACATTCGGTATCATCATATTGAACATATTGGTACCAGTCAGTAGACAGCCACTCCGTAATGACGCGACTAATAAGGAGAATACTGTGATTCAGAGTATCGAACTCTTTCGATAATTTTAGATAAATAGCTTCAGGTATTATCCCTGAGATCATAATCTGAGGGATTTTATGTATAATCTCTAACGCAGCTGGGTCAGTTGAATGAAGCTTTTTGAAGAAGTGCTGACTTTTATAAAATGATTTATTGGAATGGCAATAACAGTAGTTGAATAAACACGACTTGTTAAAAATTGTCGAAATAGCAGGAAGGAGAGGTATTGGTCCGTTATGATTCAATGATGTATTATCCTCTTTTTTCGATGGAATGGTAGCACCTTTGCAATTTTAATTTGTCGGGGAAAACCCAGGTTTAAATACATAAAGAACGAAAGAGAAAAAAGGAAGAAGGAAGGAAGGTAGGGAGGGTGGAAGGGAGGAAGGAAGGAAAGAAAAATGAGAAAAGGTCGTTTAATGTAGGCTGATAAGCTGGCACCAGGACTTCCTGTATGGTGCAAACTTGGTCAGGTAAAAAGAAGCTACTGAAGAACATAATTTGAGAAACAACAGAACAATATAATTTGAGAATGGATCTGGCAATGCTGCATTCATTTTTGCATTCCGAAACTAACCTATTCAGCAACACAACATACTGCAACCTGCATTGATAGCATTTTTACATTTGCGTTTCACATAAATTATACTAATTTGAAGAACATATAGGCACCTAAAGGAACAGATGGATCAGAACAGGATTTAGGTTGTTACTCCTTTATTTTTGCTTCGCCCAGGCATTGACCTTAGTTTTAAAGTCGATTATAATTTTGAAGGGAAGAAACTTATTTGTCCATGTTGAATTTTTAGCGTCAAACTGGTACTTCTCAAACAGGTAGGTGGTGTTCGTTTAAATTGTTTGCAAACCAAACACATTATATCCTGAAAAACACCCTAGCATATGGCCCTTTTGCCTCTATTTGCATTTACATGACCATTGTTATGTTCTAATGAATTGATGTGGTATTAAACACACAGACACACACACACACACACACACACACACACATATATTTATGAGTGTGTGTGTGTATGTGTGTGTGTGTTTGTGTGGGTGTGTGTCTGTGTGTACATATACCTATTTTCCCGTCCATAAATTTTACTTTAAATTCTGGGTTTTTGTGTTGAAATGAAATTTTGATTTTGCCCTTTTGTAAGCAGCTCCTATTAAATTTGTTACAATTCTTTTTTACTATGTTTATGTTTTCACGTTCTTCTGTAGAAAGAAAAATAAGAGAAACAAATATACAGTGTGTTTGTCTGCCTGTCTGTCTGTCTATCTGTGCGTATGCGCCCGGTATCATTTCCATTTTATTCACGAAGCTTGTGATGTAATATGCAGAATGATGGACATAAATGCCCAGCTCTGTATGGTATCCCTAATGCATAAAAAGTGACCCAACATCACATCGCCAAATAGAGACAACAACACGTTAAGCTGGATCACGGTCCTGAAAAAAAGCTTTTTCGCACAACATCGTGAATGATGCCAATTTGTGATCATAATGTGTATGTTAAACCGGCCATAATTGCATCGGTACATCAGTGATATGTGACAGAACGGGACTGAATATCCTAAGAAATATAAAGAGTTCAAAGTGAGTCATACCAGAGCCGGTCCGACCATGAACACAAGTGCAGACTCCACACCCTTATCTCCCCCATCCTATCTTTGTACATATGTAATGAAGTCAGAAGAGTCTATGATAGTGCAAAGTACAGACGTGTTCCTGTCTCATTCCTTCACAAGCGTATTATATGAAGCTTAAACTCTAGCAGAAGAACCTACATACCTTCCGACAATATATGATGATATCAAATATACGAAATTATGTAATTTTCCTTAACATTTTTTGTATTCCATAGGAGACGAAATACGCTGGTTTTCAGCAAAGGCTTGACTGTTTTATTCTTACCCTTCATATTTTGTGTCGTTTTGACAGGGAAAAAGTTTACAAGAACAAAACTTCAGCTTTGAAAAAAAAATGACGAAGAAATTGGTCACGTTTTGCTTCCTACAGACCCCAAGGTTAGAGTTTTGCCTGAAAGGTGAATCAATGTGGTGTGTTTCAGAAGCGTGCTCCAAAGTCAATCTTTCGAGGGAGACATAGTGATGGCATTTGGCAAATTGGCATCAGGCTACATCTATGCTCATTTGCTTGCCCTCCAACGTGCAACTTGCTGGATGACAACATAATCACGAACGGACAACTGGATCTGTTGCCATAACAGATCACATGACTGCTGTCCTGCGCTCTCCTCCAAGGTAACATGGTCGTCGTGGGCGTTATTGCTTTGCTAAAAGAGCTGCAAAATGATTCACTTCTTTCCATTTAGCGCTTTGCTCTTAACAAACATTTTAACTACTCATTCATCCTAGGATCGAAAAAACGCTGTAAATTGGGAGTTATTTTTGGCTTCATACCTTAAACTTTCGACGACGTACGACTTTCAGGTTATGGAAAAATGTTTAACTTGTTCTACAGTACAGAATTTATCTAATAGTGCATAATTCCACCATTTTTGGTAGTCTTGGAATAAAATAATATGCAGTAGGCAAATATGAAAATATTAACATTATGGGAATAAGGTATCAGGCGGGATGCAGTATATACTGGCGAATAAATTTGATGTGGTATAAAACAATATGTTACGGCCACCAATGTCAAACAGCCTATGTACCCACCTGTCTATTTATTTGACAAGCGGGTACACAATCTATTTTATAATTTTGCAGCCAGTTGGAGCCACTTTGATATGAGCTGGAAGGGAGATCCAGCTAACAGTGCCTCAAAATGACATCCTGTTCTTGGCAATGATAAGATGATTGGGTTGTACAAAGAGAGGAAATTCACAAGCAAATCTTGTGTTATGACAGTGGGATGTATTGGCTTTACGAAACTGGAGGAAATATAATCTTGGAGTCAGTTGTGATTTGCTTTATAAATAAAGACATTTAAATGAAAGTCCCTTCGCTCTTGGAGAGTAAGCATATTACACATATTATGGAGGTCAATAATAGGGGTATGATGGTCTGCTCTACGGGTAATTCGTAAGGCTCGACTTCCAAGAATTTGGGATTTCTTTTTTAATTTGCAAAAACAGGTATGCCAAATGATGTCACAATAGTCCATGTAGAGCAGAGCAAGTGAATTGTAAAGTACAAGTAAAGGAGACTTGGGTAAATATGTGCTTGATTTGCCCAACATGGCTATCCTACTATTCAATTTCTTTGCAATGTATTCAATATGATTTGAAAAAGACAAAAGTTTCATCCAGCATAACCCCGAGATATTTGAAGATAAGTACTTGTTGGGTGGGTTCGTTTCCAAGATGAACGCTGACGGAGGCTGATCTTTGATGTTCAATTTGGTGTGACAAGTAACATACATTTGGTTTTCTTTGTGGTACAAGTCAATTTGATTGCCCTGAAACACGTTGAAACATTTACAAATTCATTATTCAGAACAGACTCGATATCATAGATTGATTTGAAAAAACAAAACAAGACCGTGTCACAGCATATAATGAAATATTACAAATATTGAACACTTCCAGAAGGTGGTTTATACAGAAAATGAAAGACAGAGGTCCTACGATAGAACCTTGGGGTACCCCGCAATTGATGGCCCTCTCATCTGACTGAAAGCCATCTGCTGCGGTGACTTATTTTCTTTTAGAAAGAGAAGAGTTGAATCACTTTAATTCAACATTTTTATTGATACAATAGGCTTTCAGTTGTTTGTTGCAAAATATCATGATCAATGGTATCAAACTCTTTTTTATGTCGAAAAAAGTATCCCGTAATACTTGCTATCATCTGTGGCCACGTCTAACCATAGGAGCTGACGCTAGTAATTTGTGTAGCCCGAAAACAGAACAAAGCTTGTCTCCAAGCGCGTATGCGCAAACACTAGGAAGGGATTGGAAATGCCATACGGGAAACACCTTATTAAAACAAGGTGAAAACAAGGTGCACAAATATTCACTGGTGCACCATTTTCGCTGACAAAACTTCGCAGTGCACGCAAATCACTTTAAATGCAGATTTCAATTGATGATTTATTTATTCCCGATTTTGTAAAAAAGCGTTTAATGCCAAATTTAATTCAACCATTTTAAGCTCATTTAATTCATCCAATTGCCATGGGTCGCAGACGCTGCACCGTGTTTGTTACTGGGCCAGATCTGAGTAATGCAACCAGCCGATGAACTCACCGGAAGTTAAGGTGAGTGGTTGATTCTCGTGGGTCGCTAGGTTAGTGGCCAATCAGAATCAACAACTGATTGGAACACATCCAATCAGCGCATAGGTATTTACAACAGCGATTACCTATGAACAGTCAAAATTATGATTAAAAAAAATGCAAAGCCAAACCCCGCAGCTCGCTCACTTTTCCAGCTCGGTAATTTACACTACAACATACACGTTATCATAGAACCGAGCTGTGCTCAGTATTATCCTTTGATTTATTTTCATCTTCATGGCTTTTTTCCAACGATGAATGATACATTTTAACACTATAGGTAACTGTAGACCTACCACACAGTACTATGTTCGCCTGTTAGTGTCCCAAATTGTATCGGATTACATGTCTTCACTCAGCAAAGTTCAGTTTTAATCGATTTTGGATAGCAGGACGCGCAGGTCTTTTATCTTGAAAGGAACCTTTTAATACATGGTACCCGGTAATTGGACTTTTAACATTGTCATTTCCTCTCAAGTTGACTTTCCCGCCTAATATTAGATATGCGTGGTTCTGTTAGGCCTACTTATTATATGACGGCCTGTTGGTCTATCTTCCGACTTCTTAGATAGTGTTTTCCCCATGAAATGTTCGCCGTTTCTCCCGAGTTTCACACGTGGGACTTGAAAGTTCCAAACTTCTAGGACCCCAAAACATTTTCTTACGTGGATAAAATAGTGTGCAGTCATGTTAATACACATCAGTCATATGATGTTATTTAACTATTTTAATCAATGTCAATTTTATGCCTTTATTTCAAAATCTAATTTACTGAACACTAATATTATTACTGGATAAAATTAAAAAAAATAGTATCCATGCATCGTCATCTAGTTATTAATTTGGTGTCAAAAGTTATTCACCTCATTACACGTTGATAAATTATGGTTGAAATGCTTTACTCAAAAATTGTGTGTACATGTTTCCGAGATGCATTTCTAAGGACCACGGAACAACCGCCTCTCAAGCCAACAACCTTTGGCCGATATACGATAAATGTTTACATTGTTATATACAACATGCAGCTTCAGGGAGAATCACCCTTAACATGCCAAAGTTGGCATGTTTAGAAAAAACCAACCAGGAAGTTTCCATTATTTACTCCATGCACTTATGTTCCCATTTACACGCATATGCACAGAGGTTTTATGATGATAATGACAGCGAAGACGATGATGATGATGATTATGATCTTGATAATGGTGGCGTTACAGTGTGTATAGGCTGTCGTTCCAGCGTAAGTGACCTATCTTTTTTTACAGACAAAGACAATTTACGTTTTATTCGTGCGATGTGTATGTTTGTAGAACACATTATTATTCCCGCTTTAGCTCTCTTTTTGAAAGGAGGAGGGGTGTGTGTGTTGCATTCTACTTTTCTTTTGGAGACTCACATATATACCTTCGATTATATATATATATATATATATATATATATATATATATATATATATATATATATATATATATATATATATATATATATATATATATATATATATATATATGGCAACATATGGAGCAAATGAGGCCTTCGATTTTAACTGACACATTCGCGTCAATCCCTTCCTTAGAGAAGCAAGGCCATGTCAAAATAAACCCAAATAAGCAATGTCGATGTATTGGTACAGCACATCATACTGGCCGAGCCGAACACGTTATATTGTATTATGTATCTATTGACTGTTACCGATCGCACTGTGACTTTACAAATTTTTGTCAATGCTTTTTCACTGTATAATGACACCCTTCCTGTTTAATAGATGCGCAGTTGTGATATTACGACATGATATGTTATGTTGAAGATGGGGGGGGGGGGGGGTGGCTGAGTCTTTTCACGCGCATTAGCTTGACCAGTTTGTTTACTTTTAAACATAATGAAAATTTGTTGCAGTCTGCAAGTGTGAGGGCTTTTGAAACGCTGTTCAAGTACACCTCCAACACATGCCCAAGGTACACGCACCAGTGTTGACTAAATGCACTTTATAACATTGATTTCATTACATTGCCTCATCAAACAACATAAAATCAAAATGAAAGTCGTTTTAATTTCTTCAAAGAACAGTACGTACTGAACATGCTTCTTAAACTGCTGATGTACTCCCTCTGGGAAGGAGCAGCTGCGGCATCCTGCAAGCAGTGCCTCCAATATAATTACTTCTTTTCGTCATTAAATTATATAATAGATGACTGTATTGAACTTTTGCCCTAATGACCGCATACAAGCTATATATAATCCATATATATATATAATATGTATATATATATATATATATATATATATATGTATATGTATATATATACATATATGAATATTATACAAAACCTTCAATGTATGGATGATATATATATATATATATATATATATATATATATATATATATATATATATATATATATATATATATATATGGGTGGGTGTGTACAGCTCAAAACGGAGTTTCTTTGCTTGGAGCGATGAAAAAATGTTCCAACGACATCATTGTATTGCCTTCAGGTCACTACTTTCTCATGTGTATGTTAAGGAGCAAGGAACATACACACACACACAAACACACACATATATTATATATATATATATATATATATATATATCATAACTTTCGTACTTGAGTCTATAGTCATACAGTCTACACCTGGTAAGTTATGCAGTTTATATAATTAGATTCGAATATCAACTGTCCGCATAATACATAATTTGTGTTTGCATTTCACACATTTATACGTTTATATCTGTGGGTTATTCAGCGTATCCGATTGATGAGTCAGAGTAAGGCCCACTACTGCAACCCTATAGGGTTATGACAAGAAGGCATGAGTCCATGTTTGTTGTAGCTAATAACGGCCTCAAAACATCTTCAAGCACAACTGTCACTAAAGTGATCTTGCCCCATTGTTCGAGTGTGCCGTACATAGCACTAGGAACCCAGAAAATGTCTTAATGGAAAGTTTGAGTGCAAATAAGGTCTAACTTTCTCTTACCCAATTCTGGTAAGACACAGTAAGATGCTTTTCTCATGGTGCCAGACAAGGAGAAAGTGGTAAGAGGGAGTAAGATGTACTGAAGGCAGGGCTAGAGGTAATTAAATTTGGCAAGAGGTAGTAAGACATGCTTGTTATGTAACAGGATGTGAGGAGAAAGTCAAATACTTGGCACTATGAAAGTAAGATGCAGTAAGGTGTTCTTGGGGCACTTCACAGAGATTGCTTATCACAAAGAGGCTACTGTGTAGCCTCCTTGCTTATCAACAGGTTTGAACTCTGCTGGATGGCTGAGTAGGTCAATATTAGAATGTAATTAGCAAACACATGTGTATTAATGACACTGCAGGTCAAGTAAAGAAAGTACATCTTATATCAGTATCCATCCTCATCATATATTCATTTTGCAAAATTTATGAAGCTATATTTTTTATGCCTGTGGATTTCGGCATTTGAATTACAAGTATGCTCAACTTGATGAATTTTCACATAGGTGTATATAAAGATACCATACTATTAGACAGTTTTGCTTCCTGTTGCATGCATTATAAAAAAGATAGACACTATGTTGCATGTGACCTCATATAGGGTTTACAAGCTCATTCATCCAACACCTTTGTCATCTGAACTGGGCTAAAACAATGAATGCCCACTCAAGCATATATGTATTAGAAGATCAGAAGTGATATAAACACTGACATCTTGGTGGTAGCTCAATTTGTGCAGATGTTATTGCATCTGCAAGGGTAACAGACACTTTGACAGACATGGCGATGACAATATAAACATCTTTTTATCTGTCTGTCTGTCTGTCTATCTATCTATCTATCTATCTATCTATCTATCTATCTATCTATCTATCTATCTATCTATGTCGCTTATTGTGTCCTTATGTAAATATTGTTGATAGTAGGTATGAGTGGTAAATTGACTTATTATGTCTCAGTGCAAACCCAGACTCTTTCTTTCTTTCTGTCTGTCTGTCTGTCTTTCTTTCTGTCTTTCTTTTCCTCCTTGTTGTTACTGTTGATAGTTGGTGTAAATTATTTAATGGTACGTACAGTGGTTTCAACCATGCAGGAAGAAACTAGTTTTCTTCCTCCATGTATTTAACCCTAGCTGAGATCAGGAGTACTGAGATATTACTGGTCTCAGTTTTAACTACTTTATGTTAGTCTGTCTGTCCCTTTATGTTATAGGTGCAATTCCAGAAGAAGTAAAAATAGGCAGGTAGACTTCAAAGGCTGGACTCGCACAAAGTGATAATAACTATAAGGGGGCCATGAAACTGACCCCTTCTGCCCTAAGAATGTCCAGTGAAACCTTATAATGACACTCAGATATCCGACATATTCAATATAATGATACAAATTTTCATGGAAAAATGTCTATTTTCTTTGTTATTTGACTCATTTATCTGACACATTTCTTGGGGAACAGATGGTGTCATTATAACACATTTTCACTGTATTAAGCAATATGGTTAGAGAGAAATCAATATGAAGTACACATTTTCACTGTATTAAGCAATATGGTTAGAGAGAAATCAATATGAAGTAAGAAGACTGAATTTCATTGGGGGGGAATTCATAAACAGCAGTTCTACTTATTTTGGTATTAATATTTTCAAGACTGCTTTGATACTGTGATTATTATTTCCATCACATTAGTCTGCTTCATATGAAAGATACCTATTTGATGATGTAGAATCTATGTTGGTCCGGATGAGTATTAGTCTTGAACAATCCTAAATCTTTTTTTTTCTATTATTCTTGTTGGTCACTCTGGCCCCTAAGGAAAGAGTCAATCTACAGCTATACTGGGTCAATAGGCAAATGAAGTCAGTTTGGTCTGTGTTAAGCCATGTAAATTTAGTAAAACCTATTCCTAGACACATTGAGCACAATGCAGTTATCCACACCAATATATAATTTCCTTTTCTTCTTAAATGTTAATATACTTATCTTTGTTGGGGATATATCCACACTGGGTACTTTTTGGCAGTCCCAAGAGTGTTAACTATACTCATATTACTATACTGCATAACCCTGGTCTCACACATTATGATGTGATAACAAGATAGCCGTAATGAATCTCAACACAATGTACTTATCAAGGCAGGTTTCGTGTGGATCAGCTGCAAACTTTGTGTTGTCACCTACACTTCCAGGTTGCTAGTCAACAAGTTAGCCGCACAAAATGCAGAACTAAGTCACGTACAAAGCCAAGTAACATTTTGCGAAACTCCATGCATATTAAGTCTAACCTGGGGGTGGGAGATGGAGGGTTGCCTGCAAAGCAGGCTCTGTTTTTTATGTTCTTATTTTTATGTACATCTTTGCTGGAGGTAGAAGGCCTGCTTCACAGACAAGTTTTTTTTGTTTTTTGTTTTGACAAATGAATTGAATTTTGTCCCCCACCCCACCCCACCCCAGTTGATGAGCTCACATGATCATTGACCATCTCTTGACTTAAATGATCATGTGCAGTGACCTAATACTTCAGTACATTTTGTTGTGTTAGTATGTAAAACTGCCGCCAAACAGACCAATTTCTGTGATTCCCCACACCACTTCTGAAGTAGAGATAATACAGAGCTTGGCGATTTGCTTTTAAGCCAAGTATGGATGCTCAAGCAAGAAAATTATGATCTACTGTAAATGTGTTTGATTTGCATGGTATTAAATTGCGCAAAATTTAAAAATATATTTGAGCGAGAAGGAGGGGGAGGGGGAGAGAGAGAGAGGGAGAGGGAGGGAGAGAGAGAGAGAGAGAGAGAGAGAGAGAGAGAGTTAGTTTACTCATACATTGAAACCTCTCTACAGTGGGCACCCTTGGGACCACGGAAAAGTGCCCACTACTGAGAGGGTCAGCCCTTCTGGGCAGTATGGATGAGTATATGTGCATGTACTTGTACATTATGCACATGAACATGTACAGTGTGTACATAATATAATTCAGGGGGATGTGTATACATGCAAACTGTCTTTGTTCCTTTATTGCATAAAAAAAATTTAACAGATGCTGTCACAAAACTACATGTACATGTCCCCGTGAACTAAGACAAGCGCTAAACTGTCTCAGTATTGGCTATGAAGAACAGGCTTCATCTCACTGATTACAACAAAATAGACATAAAAGTGTCCACTGAGATGACACAAATCAATGCACTGTTTCAAAATTCACTAAGTTGTGAAAACAGTCATTGAGGACTGGAAGACCATTCTTTGATGGGTCAGCCAACTCAGCACTGTATGAAAGTCCAGTGCCTGTACTCCCCTCCCCCCTTGGGACTGATAAGCCTAGCAGACTCATTGCCTCAGGCAAAAACAGACCAGCTGGGACATCAGTCTTATGGTGCACTGGCTGCTCTGTCCAGCATTGTAGTGGGAACTACATGTATAGCCTGCCTGGCTGCATGGACCAGACCTGTCCCTGCATGAACAGAACGAGATTCTCTGTATTTTATTGAGAGCCTCACACAGTTGTTGGTGAGCCCCCCCCCCCTCCCCCCCCCCCCCCATTTGCAACTAGACCCAAACCTTTCAAATCATACACATAGCATGCTTGGATAGAAGGCTGCCTGTTCGACAGGTTCAAGCTAATTTATTATGAATGCAAAATGGTTGCCTAGCACCATGGAGCTAAATGCAGCTGTAACCAGCAGTAGAAGCCCTGTATGTGTACTGTTGGGAAATTCAGTGAATTTAGCATACATTAAAATTCCCAAATTTTTGTTTGCATGCTACTGGATTTGCCACATCTCTCAAACCATACATGCTTAAGTTAGAACTTTGTGTCTATCTGCATTAGTTTGGAAGATACGGAGCTTTTAAAATTTTAATTGCCCCTAACTTACATAAATTTAAACATCATGACTATCCCATGCCAGGTACTCAATTTCACTGGTGGGTCAGTCACTATGGCAAGTTTGGTGATTTTTGGAGTAATGGTGTCTGAGAATAACTCTGGATACATTTGCTCATGAAGAAAAAAAAGAAAAGAAGGAACAAAAGAGAGAAAGAGTAAAAGAGAGAGAGAGAGAGAGAGAGAGAGAGAGAGAGAGAGAGAGAGAGAGAGAGAGAGAGAGAGAGAGAGAGAGAGAGAGAGAGAGAGAGAGAGAAAGTTTGGGTTTGCACCCATGACTCAATTTACCACTCATACCTACTATCAACCGTGATGGACCCATGGTTACATAGGGACACAATAAGCCATATACGTGTGTGTGTGTATACACATATATAGGTTACAGACTACAGTTGTGATTGGCTGGTTGCGCATCCCAACGGAGATAGTTCATAATTGTGAAAATACTGAGTTTTCAGCATGCTGTAGCTTCTGTTTAAATAAAGTTAGCTAAGTCAGGTTTGCTGCATCGCAGAGTTGCTTCATTGGTGGTCATATAGGTGCACTGTCTTCCAGGCCAGGTGGGAACTTTATGGTGGGGAAGGACAATGATGTGACCCTGGCAAGAGCACAGTTCATACACCTGTATGAAGCTGACATCCAGGTGTTGTTTCGTATTTCAATTATCACAAATTAACGAGCTGGGAATTGTATGACAAAAATCCGTCCATATTTTTCTGACATTTTTATCTGTTAAATGCCGTTCACGGAATTTCAAAATACCAAAATGCTGATTTTTTAGACTGAAAAATGCTAATATGAAAAATAGAAGGATTTATAACTGTGGTCTGTGGCCTATTAGGGCTAACTCTGTATGTATTGGGACTCACATGGTCATGTTGTTATTCTATTATCGGCCATCAAGCAAGTTAAAAATGGGATGTCAGCACTTTTTGACAGCTGCCTGGACAATTTTGAGTGATCCTAACAACTTTTACATGGATGGAGCATGCAAGATATGGTCCTGGGACTGTAGATTACAAGGCAAATGGTTCGGGCTGTGGTATTGTGTAGCTCAGGCAGGCTTATGAAAGGAGAAAAGAAGTTTTACACCCACAGATCGGCTGTGAATATCAAGTTTAACAGTCTCAATTTTCTAAAAATTCATGAAGTATCACATTTATGTCACAAATCATTGTGCATAGATATGTTGCACCTATCAGTGGAACCACACTGCATAAATAATAACAGGATTGGCTGCAAAACATTTAGCAAGTGCACAGGCTATGCCTCCTTTGCTGACTGCTTGGTAGATAGATAGCTTCCATAGCCCTTTGTATTTAGTGATACCTCACAGGTACCACACAGGTAATCATATGTGTGTATGAGAAATTAACAATGCTAATATGATATGAATAAATTATACTAATCCCGTTGATATGAAACTTAGTGACCCTCTGTTTCAAACTTTCAATTTTGTGGCATTGTCATTGTAGGCCTACAGCCTCCATTCATATGCAGAGCTGTTTATACAAAATCATGTCAAAGTGATTTTTGGCATACCAGAAAAAAAATGCGCATTGTCTGTCAGTAGAGCTGTACAAATCTTAGGTAAAATGTAAATTTCTTTGTTTTTTGGTTTTGTTTTTGTTTCCCCCCCCCCCCCCACCCCACCCCCTTTTATTTTTATTATTATTTTTTTTTGGTACACAAAAGCTTGTCATATATGTGTGTCATTTGACTGGGGTAAATCATTTAAAATCAGGCATGCTGACTTTGTTGAGCTGTTGAGTTCATCAGCATATTATTTTCACATAAATGAATAAATTAATATCCATGAATATGGATGACAGCACTTATGAACTGCAGATTTTATAACTTTTACCAAGTTAGTGTACATAGGTGGCAAAACATTTGAACTTCAACATACAACCACATATAATTATAAGAGTTTCAGAAAGTGAAACAAGGGGAAAAAAGTTAGCTTCTATTAAACACTTGCCTGAAAACACTTGCGCCTGATAATTGGATTGATAATTGGATGCTTTTCAAATTTAAAATCAGAGCACTTGTGAATACAAATATGCATTTATGATATTGGAGTAACTGTACAAACTTTTGTCATTTTCTTTCTAATATGTGCAAATACACCAGAAACCATGTCAATAAACCACAACTTAATATACAGTCTACTGCAGAAAAAAAGGCATAGCACTATTGGTTTGTGGAAGCTGGATCACCCAACTGCCCTCCTAATGTTCAAACAAAGGGCGCGTTAAAATTCCATAATTTTAGTACCAAAAAACATAATTTGCTGAATACTGCTACTCTAATCTGTGACCTACTGGTCTTAAACTGTGCACTTTGATGGGCTAATAATGTTTAAACACTGAAACTGTACCATTGTCTGCCATAATTCAGATTATATCAGGAAAATACTGGCATAATGACTAGTATTAGATGCTGACTTGGTGTAACTGATACTCCCCCCATCCGCCATTAATGCCTCAGCAGTGATAGATGTCATATTTTTTGGAGACAAATGTTACGAATCTATCCATAAATAGTAAAAAAATCACCAATTTCACCTAAAAATTCATAAAATTTTAGCAATATATTCAAATTTGGGGTTAAAATTAAGGGGTGGGGCATTGTAATTTGATCTCTCATTGTAAGGGCAGGACATGCAGGCAAGTGATTATGGGTTTGCATCATAGCCCATTGTGTATCGTATTCATATTGGACAGAAAAGAATTGATTGGATGCAATTATATAATTTTCCTCAAAATTTTAATTATTTTATTTGTCATAAAAACTGATTTTTCAGATTTAAAGGTTGCTTGCAAAAAAGTTGATATTTTCTTTAATATTGAAGTTTGGTAAAGTTAATGCAAACCCTTTGCAGAAAACAAGTTGTGGCTTCAGTTAAACAAGTTTTAAAAATTTTGATAAGTCTATTAGGTTACAGACTACAGTTGTGATTGGCTGGTTGCGCATCCCAACGGAGATAGTCCGTAATTGTGAAAATACTGAGTTTTCAGCATGCTGTAGCTTCTGTTTAAATAAAGTTAGCTAAGTCAGGTTTGCTGCATCGCAGAGTTGCTTCATTGGTGGTCATATAGGTGCACTGTCTTCCAGGCCAGGTGGGAACTTTATGGTGGGGAAGGACAATGATGTGACCCTGGCAAGAGCACAGTTCATACACCTGTATAAAGCTGACATCCAGGTGTTGTTTCGTATTTCAATTATCACAAATTAACGAGCTGGGAATTGTATGACAAAAATCCGTCCATATTTTTCTGACATTTTTATCTGTTAAATGCCGTTCACGGAATTTCAAAATACCAAAATGCTGATTTTTTAGACTGAAAAATGCTAATATGAAAAATAGAAGGATTTATAACTGTGGTCTGTGGCCTATATTGCCATCGCCATGTCTGTCAATCTGTCTGTTACCCTTGCAGATGCAATAACTTCAGCACAAATTGAACTACCACCAAGATGTCAGTGTATATATCACTTCTGACCTTCTGAATCTAATATATATGCTTGAGTGTGTACACACTGTTTTAGCCCAGTTCAGATGACAAAAGTTTTGGATGAATGAATTTGTAATCCCTACATGAGGTCACATGCAACATAAACAGTTTATCTATGCATGCAACAGGAAACAAAACTGTCTATGGTATCTTTATGCACCTATGTGAAAATTAGTCAAATTGAGCATACATGTAATTCAATTACTAACATCCACAGGCATAAAAAAATATAACTTCATGAATTTGGCAAAATGAATCGTGGATATAAGATGAGGATGCATACTTATGTGCTATGTGTTTTCTTAACTGGACCTGCAGTATCTTAATCTTAAATCTGTGCTTAATGCACATATGTTTGCTAATTACATTCTAATTGACCTACTCAGCCATCCAGCAGAGTTCAAACCTGCTGATAAGCAATCTCTGTGAAGTATCCCAAGAACACCTTACTGCATCTTACTTTCATAGTGCCAAGTATTTGACTTTCTCCTCACATCCTGTTACATAACAAGCATGTCTTACTACCTCTTGCCAAATTTAATTACCTCTAGCCCTGCCTTCAGTACATCTTACTCCCTCTTACCACTTTCTCCTTGTCTGGCACCATCAGAAAAGCATCTTACTGTGTCTTACCAGAATTGGGTAAGAGAAAGTTAGACCTTATTTGCACTCAAACTTTCCATTAAGACATTTTCTGGGCTCCTAGTGTAGTTGCGGCAACCAAGTGGGCGTTCCATTTCAAATGTGTGTGTGTGTGTGGGGGGGGGGGGCATATGTACAAATTTAGGGTAAATATGGTGTGCAGGGGTGGCAAAAGAGAGTGATATATGCAAAATGAGTATGTATGTATGTATGTATGTATGTATGTATGTATGTATGCATGTATGTATGTATGAATGTAAGTATTTGTGTGTATGCATGCATGTATGTATGTATTTTCAAGGAATCATCACTTGAAACACAGAGTATTTCCTTCACGTGGCTGTCTGCTGTTGTTAGGTCCAATGTGCTTTCATTAAAAAGTATGTCATATTATTCAGTTGTTCAGTGCATAGCATTCTACATCTGAAGGAAAACCAGCTGAAGCCCTCAGAGCTATCTTCATTATTTGTTTAACTAATTGATTTAGTTATTAAATTGGGGGGATATGTTACACAAGGCGATAGGATTTAGCATCTCGGTGTGAAATTTCAGTAATAAGGAAGGTTTTTTTTAACTTATAAGCAACCAGTCATAGAAGAGGATGCACCATGGAAACTAAGGTACAGCACAAATCGTATTTTCGACAGTCGTGTTTTGATAGAACTATGTACAAGTTGTGGAAGGATTTTCTCAATCATTCTTTCATGTTTGAAAAAAATTAACCTGGGTCCAAAACTGTAGAAAAAATTCTTGTAATTATTAAAGAACTCAACACAAATGGTTAAACAAAACAAGACGCCTGTGACTACTATGCGCAGCTGGTCATGGCTCATTGACCTGCTAAAGATTCATTAAATGGCAACCAGAAGGTCATGCCTGATTGGCAAAATAAATGCTCAAGTTTACATTAATATGCTTTAGCTTACTGCGTTAGCATGTACACACTCAAAGATCATTTTTAATTTCATAAAGTAGTTTAAAATAAGAGCAACGCCATTTTATGAACAAATTAGGTATGGGGTAAAATTAGGTACTTTCTTCAAAAGCTTGAGGAAATGCTGCTTGTAGGTTTGTGGGATACTTTTAGAGCTTACAAAGATATATAAAGAATGCAAGCTGCTGCACTATCCGCTGAACAAATTACGGGCTTGGTATCAGATGTACCTTGCAGTAATTGGCCAAACACTTTGAAATAAAAGACTGTTGTAACATTTTCGCAAGAAAGAAAAAATATATTCATAGCCTGTTCACAAGAGCATTTTTTAAAAGTATACCTACGATTTTAACTTAGCCGCACACCTGCCATGTTCTACATCACATGAACTCAGATTTGTTGTGCTTGACTGTAACTTACAAGGACTTTTAACGAAGAATGTCATTTGTACATCAGTTTGGCCGACTCCCAATCATTGCTGTGGTCTACACTTTCTGGCACTACTTTGTTCACGTTAACTGCCCGTGTTTATATGACATTATGTGTTGATTGAAACACGTTTCAGTTGGAATAATGAGACAGGCTGTTCCAAAATTCTTCGTTGTATTGGGGGGCAGGATCTCCTGAATGAAAGCTCTTGTTACAGCAGTGTGGTCACTGCTCATGGGTGAGCTGGTAGAACAATCTGGTCTTATGCAGTGTAACTGTATTATGGACCTTTTCATTGGCTATGTTTGTGAACTTTTTATATAAAGTTACTCAATGTGCACTTGATCATAACATTAAAAATTTTCTTTTGGACAGGTAAATTTCTTTCATAAGCCACTTCTTTTTATTTTGATATATTTGAAAGACATACCATGCCACTGAACCATAGTTGACGTAATTATCTCTTTGTTTGAGGAAACATGCTATCCATCAAAAGGACTTTCGTGCTTGTCCTGGTCGGACTGATGTATTCTATCGTTACGGTAGACTGCAAGACAGTACCTGTTATGTCTGAATAAACTCTTGCTGAAGAATTGGGTCTCTATACCCTCCCAGTGGATCCTAAGCTCAAAGCTGTGGTTAAATCCTGCATAGGACTGGTATGTTTCAAATACCTGGATCAGACGGAGCATAACGAGGATACGCAAACAGAATTCGCAAAAGCTGCGACCGTTTTTATATATTCCAAATTTATCTGCCCTCCTTTATGCGGTATGGTGGTCGATGTTATCAAAAAGGATCCATAATCAAGGTAAAATTCTTTTAATAATATAGGATATGTGCCTCTGTAACAACCACCGTTTATCCCATGAAAAGAAAATAGCTTTCTGCACGAGGCTGAATAAAAATCGTAAAAGAACGCGCGCACCCAGGCTAAAGGAAAATGCTCTCATAGTGCATCGATTGCATTCAAGTTTATAGGATACAACGTATTTCTACATTTGCGTTGGCCTCTTACTGAAGGACGTTTGGTACATGAATGAACAAGTCTGTTTTTCATCCTTACAAGGGGACCATGCATACAGTTATGGTATATGGATGAACAAGTCTTGGGGACTTTATATCCGTTGCCAAAAACTTACGGGCTGATCGAAAATGCTGAAGGTCTGGGATTAAAATCCCTGTCGGTACACATGATACTGTCTTTAATATTTACAACAAATAAGGTTTGATAAATTTGGTTGAGTACTTCATTTTGGCCTGCAAAATTAAGCCTTTGGGAAAACCTGTCTTTGGTCCCTCCCCCCCAACGTTAGTTGATCAATATGCAAACATATGACACGTAGGACTACACTCCCTCTCATCAATTGCAGTCATGACAATTTGTCTCTTATTCTTTCAGAAATAATGGACATGGAAATCTATACAGCCACAACTGCAAAATTTTGTCAGCTTTTTTAAATCGCTCGAGACCATTTTCGGTTAAATTCTTTGCGATGAGAAGTCCCACTCTTTTTGGAGGAATGGGTGCGCGCATACAGCAGGTACCGCTGCATATGTTTTTGGTTTGTTTATTTATAAAAGCTGTTGCAGAGATATTTGTGTTTGAGACGAAGTTCTTGGCTCCTGTTTGACATGACGTGAAGCCTTTTGAAATTTATGTTCATGTGATTTGGCAAAGTAACATCAGCGAAACCAGAGTTGATGCAGTTGACGGTATATCTGCCAGCTGAAAGTTGCACTGGAAGCAGCAAATGACTGGAGGCAAGCAACAGGCCACGACACACAAAATAGCTTGAGACTCATACAATGTACAAAACGTCCTTTCGTATATCACTTCACGACATAAATCCTGCATATGTGGTCCAACGATGACACCTGTACAAATGACAACACAATAATATATCCAGGTCATGCTGAAACACATTTGCAGAGGTGACTCTTCCTTGCTTCTACGAAGCTATATGTCGATCTACTGTGCTACCACTTTATAATAATACACATTTCAATGGGCAGACGTTCACTTTGTTTCTCATTGCGTACTATGACAGGTCAAATGTTTCCTCACCTTTACATAATTATTGATTGAAGTAACGGGTAGTCGTAGGAGGAATTATTGGAGCAATGACTGTTAAAATTCTGTTATGGTACTCGATCGGCACGCGTTCAAAATGATAGATTACACGTCTCTGTATGTGCAATGAAGTATAAACCTATTGACCACCTCCCGTTGGGCCCTGGGGGAATAAATGTGTTCTGAATCTATTCATTTAATGTCAACTCTCCTCTTCACAGTAACAATAACCGTCAGCAGTACAAGAGGGTAAGACTGTTGGCAAGGCTTAATGATCAGATAATGCACCGTTTCGATTCTCGACTGGTTCGTTTATACTTTTCTGTATCGCACACTATAATGACAACGGCATCTAGTTTGTTCAATCATATGGTGCTCTTTCAGGTAAATACCATCGGTCAATGTTAGTAAAATGTGTATGTGTAGATGAAAAGGATACATTTGGTGCGCCCGGGGAGCAGGGGTAGTAGTAGGGGTGGGAGTGGGTAGAATTTGATTTTTCATGTAAGGACCCTTATGAAAATTGTAAGTTAGTTTTCAGTGAGGGCTCAACTAGTCTTCAGTTAGCTGTTGAAAATTCCACCCAGAAAGATTTGAAATCAAGTTTTCAACTTTTATGCTTCAGAGGTTTGTTCGATTTCAACTTACCCCTTACTGAAAACCAGGGCTTGAGGATTAATTGAAAACGAGGACTTGGAAAATAGGAGAGTTAAAAAATAGGGCTTAGAAAAAAACGCATCTGTACTGGCTTTGTCGATATTCCAAAAGTTACAATCTGGTTGAGAACTATAGGCCCAGTATAAACCAGTTTCATACTAAAGCATTTCCTGACGCCATTTGGACCAAGATAAGCGTCAGCTGCAGCAGATCAGTGCGTAATTTGTTGCTTTTCTACTAGTCTTGGTAATTCATAAGCATAAGAAGGGTACGTTTGTTGCAATGATGTATCATGGAACATGAAGATGCCTCATGATTGTCACATGCCACGTTACAAGTCTCTTATTGGAAATATACCCTAAATTAATATAAACGTTGGTATCTGGGCTTGTAGCCTATACCACTGTACACCACACGCAGGTTCCGAGGTAGATAACTGTATTATCCACAAATCGAGATGAATGAATGGTAAAAGGCATGTGCTATATTCATCTTGTTGTTCACAGAGTGCAGTATAGGCTTATTTCCACTTCTGGGTTCAAATACAATTCTTTGCTGCATGTCCTTTGTGTGTTTATTCTTAACTGCCACTTTATACAAACGAGATATATAAATGGAACAGTTGAAATCTCTACCACGGATTTTTCAACTGCAGTTGAAATCCGTTTTCAATGAATGGCTTCATTTTCAATTAGCGTCTAGTTGAAAACAATTTTATTTTCAACTAGCGGCGAGTTGAAATCTCTTGAAATCCATTTTCAACCATAAGGCGCCGTTTTCATTTTCAACTGGCGGCACACTAAGTTGCATGGTTTTTCAACTAGCGGCTAATTGCAGACTAGTTGAGGGCGAACTGAAGACTAGCTGCGTTTTCTAGTTGAAAACTCTGGTTTTTGTTTCGTAAGGGCAGGGCCCTATGGATACTCAATGAATATATTCTTATTGTGATAAAAAGATGTTGACATGTTTTGAAAACGAAGCTTCTGTACATGTTTTGCAAGGAGCAGAAAGGTCGAATTTTGTTGTTCGTTATCCAGTACAGTTAAACTTCATCACGTATGAATGTGCAAAAATCTCCTGAACATAGAAGTGGTGGTAATTGATCGCTATCATACCTTAGTAGTGTAACACTCTTTTGCCATAATTATACATTTTAGGAAACTACAGCGAAACATGTGGATCTGCATCTTGTGTGTCATTGGTCTGGTTTGGTTCTCACCTAGTGATGCTGCAAGATTGACACGAGTGAAAAGATCCCCCTTTTTTGACATTATACCACCCCCGCCACTGAAGGATCCCAAGGATAACGATCTATGGGAGAGCTGCGTCGACTTGCTCTGCATGCGGGACCGAGACCAAGATCTAGACATGTCCAGCGTCTTTGCTGTCCCTAAACTTATTGTAACACTTCTGTACAAAAACATCGTCTGTGTAGAAGCTTGTCGATACTTGGTGGTAAATCCAATCACTGAGTGGACTAACCACCAGATCAAGTTTGACTGACACGGACATTCGAGTCTGTAAGTTCTACGTTTTGCACACTCCTATATTTGGTATTTTACCAGGGGCCTTGCATCGAATTTCAATGCATGCTGGGCTATCAATATTTGTCAGAGGATTGAGCAGAAAGATAAAACGTCACTGACCAGTAGGCCTAATTTAATATTTAATGAAACAACAAACGCCAGTAGACGGTGAGACAGTTCTTGACCATGCACATTTTTGTGTTTGAGGATTTTGTAACTGAGTCTCCAAGAGTGTCTTCAAAATAGGCAATAGGCCTATGTCCCTATTGGTAATGACAAGCGAGGTCAACTTTTATTACTGGTCTGGCAAGGATCCCCCAAACATATTTTGCTGTCATGACCAAGGATGCCATTCCTTGTCTCCTATACTTTGCATCACTTTATTCTTGAAATAGGACAAAGGGCACCAAACGTTACACTTTTTTCAGGTGAGAAAATATGTACTAATATGAATCATATCGTTCTTATTTACAAGAGGTCAACTATTCATGTTCATACTGCCATGCCGTCACGTTCTGATCGTTCTTCCAATAAAGGATGGTAGGCTACTTAGGCTATTTTTATTTTCAGTTGTGCAAGACGTAGTTTGCCGCAGGGGGACCACCTCCAGTGAGGATGCAAGCATGGAACCCGTCCTGGAACTTTGTTGCGCTCCACATGTCAGTGGCAATTTGGTCGATGTCTCGGTGCACACTGTCTCGAAAGACTGTACCCCTATCAAAGCGGATGCTATATTGGCCTGACTGCATGTGAACACAGCGATGGGTCCATGCAGGCCAGCCAATTTTATTAACTACTAGTGGTTCAACAGCTCTCTTCATTTTGAGTTGCATCGCGGTTTTGGTTTTTTTCTCTTATCCTTTTTCTATGGTTGGACTAAGCCCTATCACGATTACTATCATTAAATATCGTACTACACCTAGGTACTTTTATTTTAGATATCATGGCATTTCAACAAAAATATGTTCCTATGTGTCGTTGTTAGCATTTCATGTTAATTTTTTCTTCTGCCAATATTTGTTTTTGCAAATTTGTACGTCAAGATTTAGTTGTAATTTGGTAAGCAAATAAACATTCATTCATTCATTGCCGACCAATTCAACTTCAAACAGAATCAATATAAAACTTTGAGGCTATTTATGCAGGCCATGAACAAAAATCGAATTTGCAATTGTGTATAAATTAGACGTCTAACCGATGCAGAGGAGTAGGCCTTAATCTCTAACATTATGCCTGACGTGCACAGGAACCTGCATATAAACAGACTTGAACCAAAATCGTACAGATTCGCCGAAGCGGGCTTATGCTTGTAGACAGAGTTAGGCGTGAAATAAAAGGTTTACAAGTGTTTTCGCGAGTGAAATCTAACTAAACGCTGCCAGCATTTGACCCTATACTGGGGAAATTTCTTAAACTAACTAAAAGTGAGTAGGCCATGTTGCTCATATCGAACAGTTACATGCGGAAACACAAACTAGTTTGCCAAAGCTTTTAAAGTGATCTCAGTTTGGGCATGTGGGTGTTTTCATTACGTTTCTTTATATGGAATGGGCAAATCCCTTGCCCAAAACACAGAATAACATTGATTTGACAACATCACATCAGCTAGGTACAGCAGTACAACTCTGCATATATTCCATTTTATTTCCATTGCAATCACTTCGCTCATATACCAACTTCACAAAAAAATTTATATGCGAGATTAGTACATTCAGGAAAGTTATAGCGAGCGTCACCGAGCTCTTACCATAAACACAACAGGACATAACAGAACTGCATATTATCCAATCAGAAGACTACTCAGTATCTAGTCATTGGACTCGATCTGCCTCGTCACCCCTACTGCGCATGCGTACATGGCCGCCTCCCTTGCTTTTTTGATGCATCCCGGCCAATTTCCACAGTCTTATTTAAACCAAAGTCTCAAACTTACCGGACTTTATGGAAATTATGTCAATAATTTATGTCACTTCAGAAAACTTGGTCGATAAAGTGTAATAGCGAGCGCATGCGCGCTCTCATGGATACGTTCGTAGATGATATGTGCTCCTATCATGCTGTGGATTGTATAGCACTACCTCTCGCCGCTAACTAGTGAACGAGATTTTCGTCGTGCGCAGCGCCATTGCGTTTAAAGCATTTTTTATTCATCCCAGGAAATGTCCACAGTTTTATTCACACCAAAGTTACAGATTTACCAGGCATTGTGGAAATTATGACATACATGTCTTTTCAAAAAACGCCAATAAAGTGTGATAAATGACAACGATTCATGAAATGGCATTGTTGGAACCTCGCCTGCCAAACACACTTCTGGGGCTGCAAATGGGTTTCTGCGGGCAAGAAAAAGTTTCCAGACCCCTGTGTATAACATTTGTTGCGCATGTTGCGTCTTATCTTAATTAATGTCTTCAGACCGTACAGTCACCAGGTCACTTCTGCAGGCCTTCCAGATCGCAACTCACATCATATCAATTAGCGGCCCCAAAACGACTTGTTACCAGCTCGGATTTGGTGTTGGCGGATCGTCGATCCACACTCGCCGCTATGCACGATTTCAAAGTTGCTTACAAATACTGACTTCACTGCATAAAGAAAGCCAAAATTTAGTTTACCACGAGAGCAAACATTAAACTAGTGGTGTAATGGAGTATAGATTTCAAAGGAACCTAGGCATAGGACGTGTCCCTGGCTGGAAAGCTGGAGGAACGACCGCTCAGCCAGGCTGGGGTTTCCCGACGAATTTCGTCACACAGACGGCAGACTATAGACCATTATTACGTAGACGGGGCATCTAGCGGAAAAAGGCGAAGGTACATCGGTAGGTCGACCTATCGATATACTGTTTATTTCCATTGTAATACCTGCCTGTTTAATCGACGTATTTTTCTATTAACACTTTCTTTGCTTCTATATGGTGAAAATATGGGTAAACAATTACTTCCGCATTCCATGTGGGTCATTTAATGTTCATCTTAATGCCCGTTATATCATTCCAAGCTCAGTATCAGTTCGGTGTAGCAGCAAAGCCATAGCAAGGATACTCGATATAGGCCTAAAGCTAGACTGACTGCAGTCGAGTTTGCAGCTTTCATTTATTTCCATGCTGTCTTACTGCTGCCAAATACTGACTAGAGAGTCGGAAAAGCCAGGGAATATTAATCTGCGAATACTGACCAGTGAGCTGGCAAAGCCCGCGAACTCGACTAGTAGGATCCTGACGGTTACAGCCTTGGCCGACAGATGGCGCGCTACCGTCTAAAATCTGAGACGGCAATCCCCCGGGGACAACCACCAATGCGAAGCCCGGTCATTTGACCTCCAACCTTCACCTTCATGTTCTGAAAACAGCATGGCTGGTACAGCTGCAGCGAGAGATATAGGCCTAGTGCGTTTTGTAGCAGAAAAAATAGGCCGACCAGACGTTTCAGATGTACAGCTGGACATTATAGATCTAAGCAAAGGCCAAGATGTATTTGCGTGCCTACCAACAGGTTCGGCAAGTCGCTGACTTATTTTGCAGCACCTAGGGCCTATGTGTTTCAGTGGGCGAAAACAGCTGTTTCATGGAGGAACCATGCGAGTTTGTCATCGTGGTATCCCCTCTTGTTGAACACGTGCGAAGTTGCGGTTTCGGCCATTTCCAACGCCTGTCAGCTGGCAGTCAAAACATGACCTGACATGACCTATTTTAATTACGGCCTGCCCACGTTAGCGGGCCATCTGTTGGCCGCGGCTGTAACCGTCCGGATCCTACCAGTCGAGTTCGCCCGCTTCGCCGGCTCTCTGGTTAGTATTTGGGAGCAGAAAGAGAGCATGGAAATGAATGAAAAATTTAAAAAAAAAAAAAAAAAACAAAAAACAAAAAAAACCCTGCGAACTCGACTGCAGCCAGTCTAGCCTAGGGCGTATAAGGTATTCTAAATGTGCCACCTTTGGTGATAAAAGCCAGCAAGTACCAAATCCCATGTAGGTCTAAGTAGCCTCGAAATATTTATCCAGTTACACGATCATATAACACTGCCACATGCTGGCATTATAAGTCACTGGTCGTGATCAGCGTGGCTCAGGCGTGACCTGGATTCATTTGCATACATCGAAATTCCGGGAAATCAAGGGATCCATCCTTATCACAAAGAAGTTGATTCGCTGCTTCATCTTGACAGGTGAGGTGGTGAGATTGCATGACTTTCCGGTACAGACCAATAAACTTTTTGGTATCACTTCTGCAAATTTTTCTAAGATAACATCTGTAATGATTGTCATTAGGAATGGCTGATATACTACTCACAAAAGCGGACATTGAAGGTGTTAAACTAGGGGATAGCACTCCATATCAGCTGCGTGTTCAAGTGCTGAAATTTTGGTTGGCTTGCCGCAAGGTTTATACGTCAAAACTAAAGACAAAAGCTCAGCTTGTAGAGCGGTGGGTAAAGGGAATAAATAAATAAATAAATAAATAAATAAATAAATAAATAAATAAATAAATAAATAAATAAATAGTTGAAAGAGTGAATAAATATTTATTTTTAAAAAGAAGCATTTTATTTTTTCCGTAAATAAATAAATTAACAAATAAATGAACGAATGAATGCATGAATGATTTTTTTAAAGTCTGTATTATTTTCAAAATAAAATGGTCATCTATCATGACAATGTCAAAAGCTGGAAGAACAAAGCAAGTTGCATCTCAAATCGCTTTGAATGTCAATAGATCAACCTTCTTTCTAAATCTGCATTGTTAACTGAATCACTTCAAACCCACCTTTTACAGGTGGTATATGTTGCTTTGCCTTTTGCTCAAGTGTGTGTGCCAAAATAAAGGGTCATAAAAATTGTCTTAAGGCGGTGGGAAACCCCTGAAAGTGTCTTCGCTTTTGAGTTGAATATATATATATATATATATATATACATATAAAGACTATATCAATTTTATGACAAGGGTTCAGAGAATAACGAGTAATCTGCAACGAAAACTCAATCAAAAGTAAAAAATTGCTAAATAAACAATGCGTTTTGTGAGAAAATTTACCTTTTCTCCATTTTTTTTTATCCTTATCTCGAAACATATTCAAGATTTTTTTCGAATTTTTGTCTCCTGTGATCAAGAGATATATACAAAAGTATGTCAGGTTTTGTTGATACGTGCATTAATTCTTTCCAAGATGAAAACACAATGTCTGGAAAACTTTCAATTTTTAAAGGGCCATTCAATTATTTTGTACAAGCGGTGAGGGGGTCGAGAAGACAGTATGGCATGGGTACAAGGGGGGGGGGGGTGAGTAAACTTTTTAATTTTTTAAGGCACGTGGAAAGATTCACTGACTGAGAATTTTGAGTTTGACAGTAAATTCAACGAAAGTTATCTTCTGACACATAGTGACAGGTATCAATTTGTTTCGCCAGCATTTGGGTTTTTCTGGTTTTGTTTGTTTGTTTGGTTTATTTTGGTACTACATGTAGGCCTATATTCTTCTTTTTCATTTTTATGATATAATTTTTATTGTTTTAAAATATTTTCATTTATTTATTTATTTATTTATTTATTTATTTATTTATTTACTTATTTATTTATTTATTTATTTATCCATTCGTTTATTTATTTATTTATTTATTTATTTATTTATTTATTTATTTATTTTTATTTGTTTATCTATTTATTTATTAACCTGTTTATTTATATATTTATTTACATAAAATTTATGTATGAAGATATATATTGTATTCAGCACATTATGTTTCAGCACTTTATCGTCTATTTATTTATTCATTTTTATTTATTATTTTATATATCCATTTATTTACTTATTTATTTATATATTTATTTACCTGAAATTTATGTATGAAGATATATATTGCCTTCAGCACATTATGTTTCAGCATTTTATCGTGTACCTATCTTATCTATCTGTCTATCTATCTATCTATCTGTCTATCTGTCTGTCGGTCTGTCTGTCTGTCTGTCTGTCTGTCTGTCTGCCTGTCTGTCTGTCTGTCTATCTATCTATCTATCTATCTATCTATCTATCTATCTATCTATTTAAAGTGGTGTCTCTCAGTACAGACGTTTCTTGATATTTGCATTGATCATACACAGGGTCTCACAGCTGTCAGGACTCTGACAAAGACATTAAACCTCCTTAGGCCTTGCATTCTGTAAATCTGTAGAAATAAACCTTGAGAAGAAATATTCGCAAACAAATCTCCATATCAAATAATACACACGTGAGAAAATGTGACAAATACGCCAATTGTGATGACTCTAAACCGTGACTATCATTGCCAGCCTGCCTGAAATAAAACCATACCGAATCATAATATATCATACATCGAAAGATGAAAAATGAACGCTCCCTGCATATATGCCGGCATGCATATGAAATCCCGCGAAAGAAGGCAGTCAAGCGACAGATGGTGAGCCAAGTTTCAACCTTCGTTATAATTAAATTAACACTTTGTCAGCACGGATGGTCAGCGAAATATGATACTAATTTAGTATTCCTTTGATATATCAAAATTTGTCCGATAAAAAGTGTCCCTGTATTTAAATGCTAACTGGATACGGTCACCTGGGTTGCGTCGTCTGCACGCTATGGCTGCATGCCGTATACATACTGTAGATTCATTGAGCGATTTTATTTTCTTAAGCCAACTATTGACTTTTTTGTAACATCAAAGTGAATTTAGACAGGAAACACACGCAAAATTAAAGATCTGGGCGAATACATGTTGTAAACAATACCATATTGTGCAAAAATACGGATGCTTTGGTTGCCTTTCTGCGCTGCCATTCCAATGCCATGTCACTTGATGCCGGCTCTGGAGGTTCGACCTATCGATTTATAGCAGCCGCTAGATAGGCACTTCTGCGCATGCTCGTGGGAATGGTGTATACACGAAGAAAGAAAGGAAAAAAAGGGTAGTGTGTTGTTGATTTACAGGCGTGTTGCGGTGCTGTTAACAGCCCGTCTTTTTGCTCCGATTCGTTGATAATTAATAGTAAAATGTGGTGTATCTCCAGAAAGGCGTCATTATTTGCAGGGGTTGTCTAGGGTCTTCATTATGATTTTAAGGAAAATGAATTTATCGATGCTTGTACTTGTTAAGTTTCGTTTACCAAGTTAGGCCTACAAATTACATTAACGATCAGTATATTCCAATATCCTGTTACAATGATTAATTGTGGTGGCACGTGACACTTTTGTGAAATATAAGAAGCGAGTGTTTATACCTTCCATATAGTAGGCTTATAGAGTCCTCATTTAAAATATTTCGGTGACCACAAATGCCAACGTCATATTTATACCATGATTGCATTTGGCAAATGACCTAGGTCAACTATCCTTATATGACGATTGACACCGTCAATTTCCAAAGCTTGAACCGGATCTATTTTAATGAAGCTAAAAATAGCGTCTGCACCGTGTACGTGTGTGTGAGAAAATGACAACAACTAGGCCTATGGCTATGGAGCTCGATATATACCTAGACGATCCGGAGATGTTGGAATTCATAAATGAAATGGAATACAATGTTCTTAGGCCCAGCACTGAAACAGAATTGTTGACGGCGAACAAGAAACTGTTGCTGCGCCAAATGCCTGTGAGTTGGAACGGCACATTGCTAGCAAAAGGAGTTAAAACGCAGTAAAGGAAACTGAATCAAATGTTCGCAAACTTGAAAAATGGCTTCGTAAGAGAAATGAGTGTAGAAAGATCCAGGACATTCCATCTATCGACCTTGCCAATTTGATTGGGGGTTTCATTCTGCAAGTTCGGAAGCCTGACGGCTCTGAATATGAGCCTTATACAAAGCTTGGCTGCCACAGAAGCATTGATCGTTATCCCCTGGAACATAATTGTGGTCTGTCGCTTGTTACGTCACCCGAGTTCAGTACAAGCAAAGCACTGATGGAGTCCGGATGAAAAGAACTAAAGGCATGGGTAAAGATAACAGGCCTAAAAAATCAAAAGTGAACAAAACATTCTGTGGTCAACAGGTCAACACTGGGTTACCAGTGGCAACGCCCGGGTTAGAAAAGGGAACATGGATCTTTCTTTCGATGTGAAAGGGTTAACCGTAACCCTAACTGTAGGGTGCAGCCATCTTAGATTCACACGATCGCTGGCGACCAATCTGAGCGGAGGAAAAGTTCAAATGCGTACGTTTGGGCCACTGCCTTTCAGCGAAGGAAGAGTGGCTCATTTGGAATCGATAGACTCCGCAAGGAATTAAATGGTCAAAGTCGGGTTAAATACTTCAGACATTTCAGTTAGAAGGCAGGGATCGAGAGACTGGATTGTGACACATCTTTCGGTATTATATTTGGGTCTGTTTGTCCAGAACCACTTCCCAGTAGTGATTACCCTATTCCGCAGTCCGAACTCTTTACTCTCCATAAGCTAACCTGCCCCTGTCTAACCTATATACATATGGAAGTACTATTGTCCATATTGAACACGTTCCTCTGTAAAATTCTGACGTAGACTGCATTAGCCGAAATAAATCATACGGTCTTCAGCAGATAACTACTCAGAACATGTTTCGGAGCCTATTACCCATACATGTCTCTCTGAGTAGCGGCTCCTTGTCTAAGCCAAATATTCAGCAAAGAGAACCGACATAATAATGAATAAATATGAACGTGGCAAATAATGAATTAGCTAAATACGTGAAGTTGTGCTTATAAACGCAGAGCTTCATTATGAAAGAAGAATACCTGTCAAACAAACCATAGTTACTAATTTTGTATAGTACAGGTTCAGACAAAAAGGTATGTGGATTATGCATGTCGAGGAAGTAGAAGGTGTTTAAAACGGGAAAGCAACATGTGGGACGCTTTTTGGTTTTTGGTTTTTGGTTTTCTCCCTTTTAACCCTAACCAGTACTTTCGGTAGACATTGTCTTAGGTGATCAGTATCTATGGGTTCGTATCTACCAGAATATGAGGACAACCATTCAGCTGGTTGCCAATGTAGGTGAAAACAAAGGCCACATGGGCATGTTTTAACATGCACACCTGCCCCCCCCCCCCCCCCCCCCCGCAACAAAATGCCAATTTTGTAGAATTGTACAAATTTTCACACTTGCTTTTGTGAACATAACGGTTCCGGTTTGGCAACCTGTTTACCATTTTTTTTTGTTTTGGAAGCCAATATACAGCTGCAAAAGTGAGTCACAGATGTACTCCAATACACACAATTTGAGCCTTTCAGTGACAGATGGCTGCACTTTGCAGTCTTATATACACCATCGGCTAGCTATCCTTCAACGGCAGTAAGAAATATGATTAAAACTATGCATGGCATCTAATACAGATTCAATAGAAGGCCCTGTAGTTTTAGAAATTTTAGCGCTTGAATTCATTTAACAATATTAGCGCATCCACGTGATGCGCTATCTTAAAGTCGCTTAAATATCTATGCAAAAAGAATGTTTGCACAATAGAACCAGAAGACTTTATCGGAGTTTAAGAGTTGTATGGAGACTTTTCGGACTTCCGGTCAGCACTTTGCAAGGCTGTCATACAGTGGCGATACATTTTTTTGCGTCTTGATACATATGCTGGTCAGGGGCGTACTAACAGCAGGGTAAAATCTCTTCGGCAAGCATGTGACCCAAGGCGGGAATGGGGCGGAAATTTCTATTTAATATTCACAGGCTTTTACAGGTGACCAGAGTGCAAATTCGTTTATTTGGCGGTGTGAGGCGTAACACACTGCATGTTTACAGGCACTTCCTGCTGAAGTCATTTTAGGTGGTGGATTTTGATAAAGCACAGGCATCAATATGCGCTAAATTAAAACTGGCTAAAATTTCTATTTTAGGTGAAAAATGCATTTGCGTTAAGTAAAGTGTGCGCTAAAATTTGAACAACTACAGTGTAAAAATATTACCTGTAGACCTACTTTGGTACTTGTATTTGCTAGGCAACGGAACTATGCTTCAGCCATCATCAGGGCACATGTACCAATTATGTAGCTTATCCATCCAGAAATGACACCTCCTTTGGCAAACTCATTATCTTTTAATTTCATTGGCGTGTTTTGAAACGTAGCGAATGACTCTAGTTAAGCTGTTTAGTTTACTTTATGGAGCTGTTACTTCAGTAATAAAAAAAGCTTATTTACCAAAGCTAAATATATGAATGTGCTCTCCTTCCTGTCAAGTTCCTTGTTGCGCCCTAGGTGGCAGCACAGGATCATAGTTACTATGAATACTTCCTATTTCTTTAGAGCTCCTTAAAATAGACCTTGACATAAATGCCATTCTTCTGTGACAACAAAGTGGTCATAGGCTGCATATAAAATGTAACCATCAGGTGGTATGCCTTTGGTTGTGTTCCATGTTGCTAGGATTCGTCAATGCACAGAACCCTTGGAATTACCCAATGGACACATCCCATCCCATAAACGACCCAGGGTTAAGACTGCAAGTGAGAATGCTTCATGCTGTGAATCAAACCATTTTGCTAAACTGATAATGCTTTGAAAACCATAGATCTAGAAAAAAACGCCTACATGGAACACAAAAAACCGATAAACATGTAACAGGAACTACAACCACCCAGGGTCAATTGCAGTGTACCACACAATTTGAAATCAATCTCCTTCAACAGATGAGTTTGCATTGACACAATCCGTCATAATCAAGCATGTACCACGGAAAGCTTTCCAACAAAAAAACTACTTGTCTAGAATCAGGAAATACAATTCTGAAAGTTATTCCCGAGTACATGCTAAATCGAGTTATTGATAAACACATCCAGTTGAGGATTGGCAGATGTCTTTATCGGAAAGGATAATTCACTCACCGTTCAAGCTAAATGCCACATTGACTCATTATTACTGAGACATTACCATGAGCCCGTGCAGCACCATGTCTGCTACTGCACTCATGGAGCAGCACAGGCAGCTGTCTTTGGGTCCCATGTTATAACTGCCTTATCAATAGGATCGTACACAATGGTATAAGATATATATTCATATATTACATGGTATCAAAGAAATACAACAGTCCTACCAGCCAGGCGAGAATCGGCCCCTAGTGACTGCATTAACATGTGTAGACCTTGGCGTGTCTGGACCCTGATCCTCAATTTTGACTCCTCCAAAACAATCATTCAGATCCTCTTAGAGCTTCGTGGGATCTATCTTGATTGAATCTCTCCCGAAATTGTTTACATAGATGGTAAGTACTCAAGTGATTCGATTATTTAATGAAGCGTGTAACTTTTTGGCGACTTCTGAAAAAATATCTTTCTCCATAAATGCTTAGCCAATTGACTCAAAATTATATAGAAATGTTCGTCCACATGCATATGACATAACATCATCTGTTGGGATGCCATCCCTAAACAATGTATAGCATGCGATTATTTGAGTGTTCAAGATAAATTACACACATATGTTGGCCGTAATGAATGCATTAAGAAAGATTTTTTGGTTTACAAAATGGCTGTGTATATGGGTAGACGAACAAGTCCAAGAATCCTTATAAATTACCGAAACCAGAATCTTCTGCCTCAGGGCTACCTTTAATTTTTAAGGAAGTTTTCAAGGCTTTCGCACATTTCATCTATTAGAACCCCTCAAGATCGTCCCAATACTACAATCCTCATTTACAAATCGTTGGGTGGGGAATCCACAATTTTCACAATGGCAGCCGAGTTTATGGGTTAGTCCCGACTCGATATTTTGAAAGTAGTATCCAAAATCCAAAATATATGCGTGATTAGTGTGAACGGTGGGTTAATTTGTCGAATGAATGTAATGTAAAATATAATGTATGACTTTTCCAGTGTCAGCATTACCTAAAAATGTAGATACAATGACTTGAAATTACCAGTTGTTGGCGGTGGTGGGCCCTAGAAGAGGGAAAGTGTATCAGACACCGAAGTCGCCCTAAGGCTATGAATTAAGTGCTCTTGTCGGACCTGCCAAGCGCCCTTCCTGAGTCAAAGATGCAGCCTAATGGAGAAGGTTGCCCCGATAGCGGATGCAGGTCCAAAAGTACCAGCCGGTTTTTATATAAGTGGTAAACAGATGTTTCATGGTATCCTCATTTCTTTCAGATATTAAGTATTGCTGCCCGCCCGGTTGCATCACATAAAACATTGTTTTCAACAGTCACGATCATTTGAATTTAACCTCGATGACGGTGGGTCTAGAAATTGTTAACATTTAAGCTTTATTTGGTCATCCAACTTTAAATCAAAAGATAGAAAACCGTGCCACTGAACTCGAACCTTCCAAGGTTATGATTCCGGTGAAAAGGCACAATCACTGATTATATCTTCAACTGGATTTCACAGCTACACAAGTGGCTTGCTTATTAGATGCAGGCAGGTGGCTCAGTGTAGCATTACCACTAAATCCATCTTATAGGTGACTACAATAATAAAATGTAGTGTCAAGGTCACTAGCAACGATAATGATATATCTGTTTACCTCCATAAGCTACAAGAAGGCCTTGAAGCCTGATGATTCATTCATCAGAGCTCGTTTCGCGTCTTCCCTATTGACTCGACGACTTCATGTTAACTTAGCCCCAATCAGCCGTCAGGTTGTTGCTAATCGTATACCCTATACAGGGCAGGCCAGGGCTTGCCTTTTCAGGACTATGGCAGCAACTCTAGATCGAGTTAAAATACTAAATGTTCTACTAACATGCTCTGCAACCCCTATCAGTATGTAAACAAGGTACATCTAACATTGTTGCAGATAATGCCTAAACTCTTCACAGACATAACCAACATATTTACCCCAAATATGTTGGAGTTTTGACAATGTCAGTTCTGTGATATGTTTTTATCCATCTGGCTTATCTTATCATTTTGCTAATCATATCATACATTTACCTCATCTGGCCAGTCGTTTTTCCAGTGCCGTGGTGGGCAAAACATCGCTATAAAGCAACAGTCATATACATAAATGGCTGTACATTACCCCAAACTATACAAAAATAGATGTTCTGATGAAAAAAACCCACAAAAAACCAAAAAAAAAATAATAAAAAAAAAACAAAACAAAAAAAAAAACAAAACAAAAAAAAACAAAACAAAACAAAAAACCCCAAAAACAAAACCAAAACCAAAAACAGACCCCCCCCCAAAATGATTGTCTATTTGAATAACAAAAATCTATTCACGATGGACAAGACAGCCTTTTAGTTTTATTCAAACACAACACAAAACCTACATTTGTTTTGAAGACAATCACTGTAAATATAGCTTCCTGTAGTAAAATACAGAGCAGATAAGCTAGGTATTTCACCTGAGATGTGTGTAGGCCAATTTCAGACAGGAAAAGTTCCATCATATGAATCTGCATTGATCGGTAATATGGGCCCAGCTTTAAAATTAATTTCAGTTTTTTTTTGTTTTCTCATGTTCATTCTACATTCAAGCTTTGGTTTGGTTTAAACATACTTTTATTTAAAAAAAATAAACAATATGATACATATGGAAGGTACATGCAATTTGGGAAGATGGCGTGGCCTGATATAAATCCATCTCGCAGAAGAAGACGATCACAGGACAACACAGGACGCACAGGACCCTCAGGAGCAGAGAGAAGAGGCCAAACACAGATGAGACAGACAGCGGGGCAGATGATTGTACAATACTGGTGGTATTAAAATGTCAGTGCACTTACAATTATGACTCGGGATAAATTCATTGTACAATGTAGTAAAAATAGATTGCATAAGAAATAAAATATCGAAAGAAAAGAAATAAAATAAAAATGAAAGGACATCAGAGTAAGTCAGTGACTTATTAGCCAACACCAGACGGGTTGAAACGTTGGGTGGCAGAGATAAAGTTATCGACGGATGAAACTATTTCGATATTTTCAATACAAACACCATTAGGGGACCCATAAAGAGATGTTTGTAATGTAAAGGGAGCATACTGTGATAAACCAGTATGTACGTCAGACCGAAGAACCTTATATTTAGGACAATGGAAGAAATAATGCCACGCATCTTCGCTAGGTGAGCTACATGAACATTTTGGGGTGTTCTTAACACCAATGTTGAAGAGGTGTGAATTTAGTTGACTGGCATTGAAGCAGAGGTAAGAATGTTGAACAGCTAAAAATTTAATTGCCAAAGTTATACAATTCATCAAACTTTATAGGTCGGGCCGCTGGTTGAGCTATACTTTATTTAAACTTTTGAATAGAGCCAGAATTCCGTATTTCGAGAGGTAATTGATTCCATAACCGAACAGTTGATCGAAAGTAAGATTTATCGAAAAGGTCAGTACGAGCTCGGAAATGAGGAAGATCAGATTGCTGACAAGTGGTAAAGTTACCTGTATTAGGAGAAGCCGTAAAAAGATAGAGCATACTAGTGTAAGGTTATGGACCAATTTGTAAATTAGGGTTAATTTGGAAATTTCCCTGTGTTTGGTTAAAGTTTACCATCCAGTTTCTTCATATAATTTATAGATTCTGGTCCCATGCATTGCACCAGCGACAAAACGAGCGGCATTTTATTGTATACATTCCAGTTTTTCTTCGTCTTGGACCCTACAGCCACTCCATACTTGATTACCATATTCCAAAATAGGCCTAACGAAAGAAGTATAAATGGTTTTCATTCTTTTCCGATTTAGAGTGAATTTCAAACTCCCCATTATATTAAATTGAATGATTTGTTTGATATGTCAGTAATATGGTCAGACCATCTTAAACCAGAAATATCGTCACTCCAAGTTGTTTATTTTGAGCCACATCTTGTAAAATATGACCGCGAATTAGAAGGGGGGTTGGTGGGACGTGACAAGGGTGAATTAGTGTTTCTGCAAATAAGCATTGAATCGGTGTTCAGAGCATTATATGTGACAAGCCAATCTTGACATCACTACTCAATATTAGAAAGGCCCATATTCATAGTTTGAGCTGCAGTGACAGGTTTATCAATAGTTAGATAGAGTGAAGTTTCATCAGCAAACATTTTTATGTTAGATCGAACAATGTTCACAAGGTCATTGATATAAATAAGAAGCATTAATGGTCATGGAACGGGGCCTTGTGACACGCCTGCACAGATTGGAGCCCAACTAGTTGGTGACGGTTATGCAAATAGTCCAAATACCAATCATAAAGAACTCTAGTAATACCAACTTTCCTTAGTTTACGAAACAGACCAGCATGCAAAGCTTTATCGAATGCCTTACTGATGTCCAGAAAGATAACAGGAATTTCTTTTTGCTGATCAACAGCTAGGCATAATTCGTGTCAAAGTAGTAGTAATTGATTAAAAGTGCAATCTCCCGGCATAAAATCGGGCTAGTGAGCAGATATAACAATATTATCTCAAAAGAAATTGAAAACATTCTAAAAGTTATCTTCTCGAATACTTTTCCCATACAAGTAAGTAATGACACAGGCCTATAATTGTTGCATAGAATATCGGGAATTTTTTTTACGAAGAGGGGAGACGTTGGCTTGTTTCCAAGCTTTAGGGAATTTCTTAGTAAACAGTAAAAGATTGAACAATTTTGTGAGTGATGAAGAAATAGCAGGTGAAGCTTCCTTGAGAAGTTTTCCACTTATTCCATCGGGACCAGATGCCTTGCTTGTGTCAAGACTTAAAAGTGTTTCAAGACCTTCAGTTTCCGTTGTGGTTATCAACTCAAGGATAGACTCTGGATGATCGGTGATTTCAGCTAAAGATGCAGAGGAAGAATCGACTTTATATTGTTCAAGAAAGAAAGCATTAAATATTTCAGCTTTTGACAAACTGTGTGGCCTATGTTCGTCATTATGAATAAGAGAGCTAATGGCTGGGGACTGGTTTCTATTCATGAAATGTTTCACAGCGCGCCCACAACATTCACTTGGTCGATTGGAACTATTGACACCTGCTTTCAATTTATAATTAAAATCTTTCTTAGCAAGTTTCAGGTGCTCTTGATAATGATTACGTAATTGACAGAAGGTATTCAATAAAGCAGGTTCGAAGTTTTGATTGTTTGCCTTGTCATCCTGTCTTTTGACACGACGTTTGAGGGGCCAAAGACGGGAATTGTACCATGGTAAGTCCGACGGTCTAACTTTAATATGTTTATTTGGAATACAGCGTGTAGCCGCATCCGTGAATAATTTAGACCAGGCATTACAGCACACATCGATATCTTTAGACACGAAACAGGAAGTCCGGTCGAACTCTGTAAGCTAGGTTTCAAAACGATTACAGTCTGCTTTGCTATAGTTCCACATAAGACGTTTAAAAGCAGGATTCCTTTTTGACGGAATGATAGGTTAGCTGCCACAACGCAATGGTCACAGTTTGATATTGACGGAAGCACGCGAATTTCGTGTAGATAGTTAGGAGTATTTGAAAGTGTCTGATCCAAACAGGATGCTGAGCGTTTGGTTATACGGGTAGGTTTACTTACATTCAGAGTAAAAATATTTGTTCGGGAAAATTGATCAAATTTTAACCGTGACTGCGTGAGAAAATCAGCGTTTACATCGCCAGTCAAAATAATGTTTTTAATACTTGTGCTGTTAGCTTAATCCAGGCTTTCCTGAAGTTTATTCCAGAAGGAAACCAATGAATTTGCTGGTCTGTAAACAACGCAACATAAGAATTTGTTATAGTGAAGTCTAATATCGCTCCACAGAAGTTCTATGTCGGGTAGCTCGTGATCACTACCTCGAGATACATGTAGAGATTCGGAAATGTAGAGAGCAACACCATCACCAACTGCATTAGAATGATCTCGTCAAATTATTTTATGCTAGCCAGGTAAACTAAGATCGGCAGGAGGAGGAAGTTGGAGAAAAGAGAAGTTTCTGAAAGGGAGATTATGTCAAGTTCAGGTGCAAGGTCTGTAGGAATGAACCTCAACTTATCTGCAGAAAAACCACGCATTTAGGAAGGAAAGAACAAAATGTCATATAAATGCTGTCCAGGCCCATGATTTAGGTGAACATCACCAGCTAAAAGTATCAATAAGGGACTCAGGGCTATGATATTAATAATTCTAAGTTGGCGCGGTAAAAATAATGTATAGAAAATAAAAAAGAAATCTTTTCTTCTGTCTACCTAAAAATTCAAATTCAGGACAATTGCTGCAAGAAAGAGGTAAGTGCACATTTAACAGCTGAGGTTCACAATTGGAACAAATCGCTCTTCTGGCATAAGTTCCGTATCACAAGTTTCAATAATGTAAGAAAAAAATAAAGGCTCCCACATGATATAATACAGATATTTGCACGTCACCTTGGACGTGTAACAAACTATTTCCAATATAATGTTTAATTTGACAACCCATATCAGCTAAAAACACAAGAGATATAAAAGCACAATATTTACTATCAGCATTAATCTGAATTATACAAACACTTTGAATATAGCGGAGGAAACGTTATAAACAATGACACACTTTTCAGTGAGGAACCAATGAATGAAACAAAATGTATACGTAATTACAGGAATGCACATATACACCGCTCCATTGCTTAAACACAAAAAGTATCCAACACGTCTTGGCTTGAATTGTGTTGCAGTCGACGCAGCAGTGAACAACACTTTCCGAGTAGATAGACAAGCTGCCTAGAGTCCTATGTCAAAATGAGAGTAGAAAAGGTTTGACTTATTAATGTTGTACCATACACAAGTTTTAGATATACTTAGAGCATATGGGCAGGAAATATAGGTGTACTATGAAACACAAACATCAAATTCAGGTGTGAGCAGTGTGAAAACCTCCAAAGTGATTATGAACTTAAAATTTACGTAGGTGCCCAACTCATGCACCAGTATTTGTATTCAGGCGGATTGTGCAAAAGTCTTTATGATAAGCACATTAACAGCAAAACATTTCAACCCCATTGTTTAGTCAAAAACCAAACAGATCCCCCAAAGTGCATTATCAGTAAAACCCAGACTTGTAAAGAGGACAACCCAACACATAAAGTGACACATATTACAAAAAACGGATCTTGCATTAGAACATTACTTAGCAGCAAAGATCAAGGTAATTTAGCATTCCTGAAGGAAATACTGGGCCGTCGCTACCCGAAGGGATGCGCTGACAAAAACTAATTTAGCAACGAATAGTATTTGTCTTAACATGAATTAATCCACACATTGATGGTACAGGAGCACAGACATTTTAAGCTTGGCTCATCAACAGTTTAGGTCAAAAGATACATCCTCATAATGATCAAATGTCACGAATCAACCAGTAAGGTTGAAATATGAAACAAAGTACAACAGCGAAAAACCCTGTGAGACGTTAGCAACATGATAGTCAACAGGATAGATACGTATATATATAAAGTATCGGTAACATATCACCGCTTTTGGAGATTTAACCGTTTCAACACTTAGCGATATTCCTGGAAAGATAAAAACAGTCGCATGAAATAATGTTTCAGATGACCAATTATAAGATCATACAAATGTCACAGAAATACTTCCAGATGTAAATGTGAAGTTAGAGAGTATATAAGTTAACTCCAGACAACATATGTATTTTTCACTGCTGCAACCTCCCAAGATAATGCTACAGTTTCCCTTGCCGGCACTGTAAGAAAATTAGGGAAACATCTCAAAGACTCCTCTAAGCAAAGCAAATCCTGGTGGCGAACCGTGAAATATTTTCTTTAACGCAATCATTCTTCATGTACCTTCTATTGTTCAAAATAGAAAGCCTGTTTCGGATAGTAAAAGTAAAGCTGAAATTTTCAATTCTTATTTCTTACAACAATGTCATGTAGATTCCAGAACAGCTACTCCTCCTGGTGTTACTGATGTCTCTAACTCATATCTCGATTCTATTACCATACTTGAATCAGCAGGTCGTGAAACTCTTCTAAGCGTGGATACGTCAAACACCTCTGGCCCTGACGGTATCAGTGGAAAAAGGAGGCTGCTACAGCAATCTCTCTCTCACTTACCAAACTTTTTAACTTGTCTCTCCTAACTAAATAGTTCCCATCTACATGGAAAAATGCTAACGCAAGCCCTTTACAAAAAAGGCAATACAGTTTATGTCCTAGTTATAGACCTATCTCCCTTTTAGCTGTGTTGGAAAAGTGCTTGAAAACAAAATGTTTTCAACCACGTTTTCAATTTCTTCCGTGAAAATCTTATTATCTCTACTCACCAATTGGGGTTCATACCTGGTGATTCCAAAAAAAAAAAAAAAATCCATAAATAACTACTTACACGTTATCATCAGCTATGCCTTGCTCTTGATAAGCAAAAGGAAGTTAGGATCATTTTCTTAGACATAAGTAATGTTTTTGATACAGTTTGTCACCCTGCCTTACTCTTTAAACTGAAAAAAGCTGGTGTAACTGGAAACCTCTCTTGGTTTTCTAATTATCTTTGTAATTGTCGTCAACGTGTAGTCCTCGATGGTATATCTTCTTCCTGGGGATAAATCCAAGCCGGGATAATCCAGGGCTTCGTGCTAGGCCGAGTAATGTTCCTGATTTATATTAACGATATTGTCGACATTGTTCAGTTAAATATTAAAATGTTTGTTGATGATACTACCCTTTATCTAACGGTGGAAAATCCCGTAACTGCAGGTAAATCACTAAACTCTGATCTATCTGAAACTCAACTATGGCCAAAGATTGGTTAGTTACAGTCAATGATTCAAAGACCGAATCTATGCTTGTTTCCCATAAAGTTTCATCTATTTCCCATCCACCTATTACCTTTCAAGGTCATGTGTTGGGAGACATGAATAAACATAAACACCTTGGTATCATTCTGCGCTCTGCTTTATATTGGAACGACCATATCTCACAAATTATATTTAAAGCTAACAAATTGATTAATATTATAGTGTGTTTAAAATTTATTTAGTCCAACACTACAGTTAATTTATTTGTCCTTCATTGGACATATCCTTGAATATGCTAGCCCAGTGTGGAGTGGCTGTACTGAATCTGATGCTAAAAAACCCGAAAGTGTTGAAATTGACGCCGATCGTATTGTGACTGGTGCAATGCATGGTACCAACATAGACAAATTATACAAAGAACTTGGTTGGCAATTATCATGTCAATGGAGCGACAGCTTAGTTAATTCTCATGTATAAGATAATGAACAAGCGTGTGTCCGAATCCTTATGTTCCGTAGTTAGTTACATGGATGTGCCTTCTTTCCATACTCGCCGTCCCTTTCAATTTCAGTCATTTTCTTGCTCGCACCGACTTGCTAGACAAGTCTTTCTTCCCGCCGACTGTTAGACTGTGGAGCCAGCTCCCAATTCAAATTCGAAATTCGCCTTCCGCTCAAGTATTTAAACGTAAAATTTCTGAATAAATGCCTCAGTCAACTGATTTCCCTCAGTTGTTTAACTTTGGAAATAGGTTTATTCCTATACAACATATGCGTCTCCGCTTGGAGCTAGTCCGCTTAATTCTCACTTATTTAAAATTGGGTCAAAGAATCACCTGCTTGCACATGTAGCTCACACATTGAAGATATATTTCATAATTTTTTCCTGATTGGTCACAGTGACTTAGGGCACAGTGGCTCAATGTTAAATATGAAAAACCAATATAGGGGCACAGTGCGTCAGGGTCTCCCTGGGCACAGTGGATCACTTTTGTGATACTTGAACTTCCATGAGCTTCAGGAGTTTGGCTTTAGTGTTGGTATATTCCTCAAAGAAAACCATTGTTTGAATGTGTATTTTCATTTTTCAAATTAATGTCTTCCAATTGTGAAGTGAGTAACTGATCCACTGTGCACATTGTGATGAGGCATTCTGCCCGATGGGTGGGGCACTGTAGCTCAGCTGTAATCTTTTCGTTTAAACGACCAAATCTCAATAATTAACATGGATAATCAACGTTTAGTAGTTTGTCGTCAAAGCTAGAAAAAGTATGTATCAGATTAACATGAAACTTAGCAACCAACATTAAAAGACAATGGCAGGGACAAGAAAATAAAATGCCTGAGCCACTGTGCTCCGGTTTGGCCTGCCCTCATTCTTCTCTAATATTTAGCGTTGCTGCATGCAACATTGCCTCACTAAAACAACCATGTCCCCTTGCATTTCAACCTGGGTGAAAGGGGGTTTAGAACTTTTGAACTTTGAACCTTTATTTGGTCATCAAACTTCAACTCAAAGATACAAAACCGTGCTGTTGAACACTAACGTCGTAAGGTCTTCATGCCTACGAGAACAGTAACTGATTCTATTGTACAACTGAGTTTCACAGATCCGCGAGTGGCTTCCAAGTTATATATAAACAGGTGGCTCAGTCTAGCATCATCATTAAAATGCAACCTATTTTAGGTGATTATAATCGTTGATCTAGCTTCAGCGTCACTAGCCACGAGAATGATATATCTGTTCACCTGCATGAGATAGAGAATTGCCTTCAAGTCCGATGGTTATCCCAAATATTTGGAACAAAGCTATTATATCCCCGGTACCTAAAGGAGTAGATTGGAACCCGTACTTACCCCTCTCATATAGAGACATTAGTCTGCTGTCGTGTATTTATAAAGTTTTCACTGGAGTTATACATGCAAGAATTACAAGTTTTTCCAATGACATGAATATCATTAATGATGAGCAAAATGGATTTCGTAAACAGCGATCATGTAGAGATCACATATTTGTTCTAACGCTATAATTCGGAATTGAAAGGTGAATAATTAAGATACTTATGCATGTTTTATTGACCTGCACAAGGCTTTTGATTCGGTGGATCGCGATTTGTTAATGTGGAAGCTGCTTAATTGTAATGTTACCGGTATGCTGTATAAGGCAGTAAAATCGATTTATGCTAGTACGTATTCATGTGTAAGACTAAATGGTTTTACTACTGATTGGTTCCCCTCAAAATACGGCGTACGACAAGGTGATACGCATTCCCCAACATGGTTCAACTAGTATCTCATTGATTTTATTGATGAACTAAAAGAACAAGAGTGTGGTGGTAATATTGACGGTAAAGTAATTGGGAGATCAATGTATGCAGACGATATTGTATTAATTGCAGAAAATCCAAAAAGATCATAAACTATTTTTAAACCCTGGTGTAGTTAATGGAGACTAAAAGCCAACATAGATGAAACAAAAGTTATTCACTTTCGAAAAAAAGGGAAAGCTGGCCACTGGATTCCGATTTAGTGTGAATAACAAAGTGATTGAGAGAGTATCTTGGTATTTACTTAGATGAATACCTTGACCTGGAAAATACTAGTAACTTTTTGTCAGAAGCTGGTGGCCGTGCTCTAGGTGCCATTATGTCGAAGTTTCAGAAACTGAAGGATGTGGGTTTTAGAACCTATACTAGTCTGTATAACTCTGGGGTGGTGACGGCTACGGACTATTGTTTGGAGGTATGGGGTTTGGCAGGTACGAGCACTGCAACAAAATACAAAATCGTGCCATGCGGTATTTTCTTGGAGTGCACAATAAGGTTCCTGTTTTAGCCACACAGGGAGATATTGGGTGGATTACGCCAAAGTATCGTAGATACCTGAATATGTTTATGTCCTCGAACTACTTGGTACCTATGGATAATGATAGACTAACAAAATATATTTTTGAGTGGGATCTGAGGCAGAATAATAATAATTGGAGTGCGGAATTGGAACTCCTTTTTTATTCTGTTGACATGGCGGATATATATGAACAAATGGGGCTTTGTGATATAGAGGCTGTATCAAGAAAATTGTTTTTGTTATTCCAAAAGGAATGGAAAGATAGTTTGCCGTCAAAACCAAAGCTCCACACATATGTGGAATTCAAGGAGGTGCTGGAAACGGAAGAATATGTTAAGAGTTGTTTGCCACGCAGTAAAAGGTCCATTTTAGCTCAATTTAGAGCAGGCATTTTGCCAATAAATATTGAAACGGGCAGATATAGAGGGATACAGGCTAAAAACAGATTGTGTACAATGTGTGATGATCAAGTAGTTGAAGATGAATTTCATTTTCTATGTAACTGCCATTTGTAAAATGATCTCAGGGAAGTTTTGTATATTTTAGTTAAACAGAGAAATAGTGATTTTGAAAGTTAAATCATGGAGGAAAAGTTAGTTTATCTAATGACAAATGAATATTATAACGTTGCAAAATATCTTAATAGTCCTTGGAGCAGAAGGAAGCAAGCTCTGTATAGACTCGTGTGATAATTGTGTTTATTAATTCTAAAGTGACATATAAGCCAAGGAGGCTGGGTGCTTTTTATTTGACATTATATATTATATTTCATTGCTATGTATGCACATGTCACTTTAATAACTAAAAATATACATACGCACATATACATTAATCAGAACATGTTTCATGTCTTGCCTATTAACCCGACAATTTCACGTGGACCTACCCCCCCCCCCGGCCAAGCGTCAGGTTGTCACTAATCCCATAATCCTTACAAGGTAGGCCATGGCTGGCGATTTAAGGACATGGCAGCAACTCAAAATGCAGTTTCAATGTTAGATGTTCAACTAACGTGGTCTGTACCCACTATCAGTATATAAACGAAGTATATAAGTCTAATAGTATTTAAGATAATGCCTAAAAAGTCCTTTCAAAGACATAACCGATACATTTACCGCAATCTGTTGGACCAATCGTATTGGCTTTCTGCGAATTTTTATAATCCTGTTACCTCATCTGGCTAGTCGTTTTTTCTATTCCTGTGATGGGCACACCATCGCTGTAAATCATTAGGCAAATATATAAAAGTTTTAACGGTGCCCTGAACTCTACAAAAATCTGTGTTCTGGTTGGAAAAAGACAGAAGTGATTCTGTGAAACATATGTTCCAGACTCGGTCAGTAACGAATTATGTGATGGTAAAAACGATGGTCTGTGTTTGTCAAAGTGCTATTTTCTCCGTGCAAATGCTGGTGTTCTGGTTACAAAATGCTGTTGGCTGCTACTCTCATCCTGCTCTGTGGTGTTATAATGCTGCACTGAAGAAAGCAGTGCAGCAGCATGACAGTTGCACAGACCAGCACGAAAGCATCATCTTGTAGCCGCTGGTTTTTATGTAGAAAACATAAAAAAATAATTCGCAAGTATAATAAAATAAATATAAACGTACTCTCTATATTTCGTCATGGCAACATATGGCATAGAGGTATAAACACTTGGGACTAATATGCAAACAATGCGTACTTTTCTGTTTACAAAACTAATGCCGATTGATTTTTTAAAACTACATCTCAAATAGGTGATATATGAATAATTTATTTTGTTACAAAATTAAACGAGAATTCATTCTTTAGACATGCAGGATACACTCACACATCATGAGTAGGACTAATTCTGTCAAACATTTCAAAGGATATTATGGTGAACAAAATGTACATTTGATTTGGGTTTTTTCCCTAGTTTTGTTAACCTCTTTCTCATATATTATACCATGTGTCATTGAAATAAGGACGATTAAATATTGAATAACTGAATTAAAGAAGAAATAATCGTGTTTGAAACAGTTGACAATTACCATACAATTTGCAAGATTGCACAATATGTTGGTTGACCCACACATAGAGACCAAACAGGGTACACACATTGGTAAAGATGGGAATAACCTTGCCATCCAGAGAAGCCCAAAAGCGGAAAGTGGATGGGACACAACAGAAAAGATAAACCATGTAGAAATATAATTATATGAAGGAAAGACTATGGAAAAATATAACTGAATCTATATAAATATGTTAGCTCACAATTAGAGCTTAGATTCGGGCAATACACAAGCAAACAAATATGTATTCAAATAAGTCCGTTTTTTGGCAGCTTTTATGTTATTAGACTGATATTTGATGTAAATATATTGATACAGATATACTCCTCTACCAGTCCTGCATACTATCTGGAATTCGATCCCATCAACTGTTCCAAATAGATCATCGTAAGCCAGAAGAGCACTTGAAAACTATGGTTGAATTACCTTTTCTTTATTCACTCACATCATCATCATAGCTGTCGTCTTGTTTGTTATTTCTTAACTTTATTATTACATTAGTGATATTTTATCGCTTAAGTTATTACCACCACCTGGTGCATTTTAAATATTTGTATTGGCACTCGTACGATGATTTACGTGGGGATTTACCAGCTCTAAGGAGTTTCCGTCCCCAGGTTTATGTCTGCGAAATATGTGCAGTATTTGCTTATGAATCAAACAAATCATTAATTCGATCTTCCGTCATTGAAACTCGATAATATCTTGTATCCAACCTGCAAGAAATGCTGTAAAAGTAATGTTGCTGAAAAATATATTGCACGTTAACACAATATTGTGTTCCGCTACTAGTCTGTGGCATGATGTAAAATAGGAGTTTATGGACTGAAGGCTGGCTATGTGGTATTATGATAGGACTCTCCCACAAAACAGACCTACATCCACAGCATCCTCGGCTCTATATGATCTCCCAAGATCCCTCCCGACGGGCGCCCTCAAAAGAAAGCAACAATTTAGGAGGCAACCGTTATCCAAAATCCAGCCTTGGCCATACCATGCTGCTGACCAATTTAGAAGCTCTGATTCACGAACAAGTGTCGAATTGTTAGGTGCATGGCCTCAATTAAATGTGTGTATTGAACAGATTGAATCTGTTCAATTTACAGGTGTTAAGATCCATCAGAACATATCAACGAACATCCATGTCTGCTACATAGGGATCAGACTTTCATGTATGTGTGGTATCCTTAGTACGCTAACAAGTATATTGCCAACAGGCGTGCTACAAATGGTTTACAATTCCTGATTTTTGGCGCATTTTAATTCTGTCATAACCTGCCTGGGGATTCCTTAATTGCATGAGATTAAAACAAGTACAGAAAGAAAGCAATCAGAATAATAGGAAACAGTAGCTATTTCCCACACGCCTCATCCATTTCTGAAGAACCAAACTAAAATTATTGAAAATAGGCGACTTGTTCAAGTTATTCTGTTATTAATTTATTATAAATACAGTAACAACACATTACCAGCTGACTTTAATTATTTTCTCCACATATATCTAATGACAGAATTCAGGCTTACATACTCAGCACAGATTTAATGACTCCTGTGGGAGTATCCAAGTTCTCAGCCCGTAAACTTCCATCAATTTCACAAATGCCATAACACGTCAATTTTGCATATGCCGTAAAATACCAGCCCTTATGAATGCAAACTACTTACCATCTGTTGTAGGATACACGATGGATACACATTCTTTCGATGCATCTAGCAAGTATGCAAATGAATATATAATCAATCACTATGATCCTGCCTGTAAAATGGCAAACTGTTACAGTTGTAATGTTGCAAACTGACTTATATTTATTTTTTCTTGGTAAAACATATTGACTCGTCTAATTTACTTCTTCTGATGGAAATTGTCCTTGTATATGGCTTGGGAAGTACTATATGACTACCAGTTTGGCATTCGTGAACTTAAATTTCTCAATAATGCTAATTTTGAGAGAAATGAGCATATGGCCCAGCCTGTGACAGTGATGTGACCCTCGCTTCCCCCCGCGATTGCTGGGCGTCAAACCCGTGCTTTGAAGCGGCAAAGTGATATGCATGCAGCGTATTTGTTTAGCTATATAACCGCATAGTCCTGCGCACCGGTGCTGCGCAAGCACTCAGTTTATTCTTCAGGTGAGACAACTCACGGAAACAAACAGTCGAAGGATAACTGGCGGCATCAGATAAATATAATTCAGCTACCTTTTAGGAAATTATTGCAAAGGTGTAATTTTTGTGCATATTACCAAGTGAAATCAGTAGAGTGACAAAACTTTCAGCAAAAATCGAAAGGTATAGGCATGGGTCGTTTGATCAGCATGGAACATCGGACCGCTTGGAACCGCAGATTTTCTCAGATAACCCGCACAAAGATGAAAACTTTTCCAAAAATATTGTTATATCTTTTGCTGCAAGAAAGTATATTTGTGTAACCCTTCCTGAATCAATATCCAGATGCAGATTGATTGTGAAGCTATTAAAGTCCGTTTCGTATTTCAACAACGGAATACAAATATTTGATATTTAATTTAATTTTGGTCACCCTGGTAAGTCGTTTTGAATGGAAGTATGTCGGAACCCAGCCAGACACCGTGAACCAGACCATGCGCCACACAGCCCCAAGCTGGGACTGTAGGAAATTTGGCAGAGATAACCCAAGGTGCATCCCTAAAAACTTAAAGAGAATCTGGCAAATGTGCTTGGACAAAAAGTTGGAAATATGAATTTGACGATGCAGATCAAGGACCATAAAATGAATTGTTTTTTTTTTTCTTTTTTGACTGACAAGTTAATCAAAATACTTTTGTAAATGCACGAATTTGCACTTTTCTGAAAAAGAACACCTGGGCGACTTTATCCCTTTAGTTTCAGTTTTTAGCAGTTATTTTGGTATTTCAGAAATATTTTTAAAGAATTCTCCTTAAAGCGAAAGTATGATAGACAGAAAATCCCTGATATTGCATGATCATAGCCAAGAACTTGGCCCAGTGTGCCCTCTGCAATAAGCAGCTTATCCAGTGTATTGTGTATGCTGATGCCGCACTGGATCAAGTGTTCATATCACATCTTATGCATGTGTAGGCAAGGCTTAAATGTATTTCAATCTGGATAGAGTCACAAGTTAGAATAGGTTATTAGGGATCCTGTTACGCCCACAGATTCTCAACGACAACCTAACGAAAAAATAGCCAAAAGTTGAATTTAGGAGAAAAGAAAAGAAGCATTATCATTTCGTGGTCCTTATAATATTACACTATGGAACCAACAATGACCAAGGAGACCTTCTGCACTGGCGTGACATTTCTGATGCACCATACGAACCAAGTTTGACATGTTATTAATTGCAACGACCATTATCACAGTATTGCTTACATTTGCGAAAAAGAACGGTTTATATTTTATGTCCGGTCAAGCAGGATCTACATGTAAATACACTACCCACACAATTGCACCAGTGACTGCTTGTTTGCAGATACATATAACAAAGCCCATTGGACTAGGTTGTGAATGGCCAGCAGGCAACTTGCCCACTGGCCGGGATTTATTAAAGGGGATTGAAATGAAAAAAGGACAATTAAGTGCTGCCTTTGAATAGAGGAGGTGCCTGACAAACTTTTAAACCCCCAGGTTTTCTACCTGGTCACCAATACAGGACACCACTCTAGGCAGCCAACCAACTATATACACTTAAACTGCAAAAGTGAGGGCTCAAAAGTGCCACAAGGACCATAGGTGTTTGTATTCGTACAGAATAAAATAAATTCACACAATACTGTCACACTATGCTATTTGCATCAAGTCCTGTACCTGTGGTAAAGTCCAGCAGCAGTTGTGCAATGGGTTCAAGTCCATTAAGAAAAGACACCCACTACATATTAGGCAAGAGCGTTATCAGTCCGATCCATTTCTAGTCTTGCTGGACCTGTGTGTCGATTCAAAACGACCTCCATTGCTGAGCTTCCTGAGCAACCCCCAACGTAAACAGTCCCCGGTATCGACGCATGAGACCAAGGAGGCTCTATAGTGTCTATTGTAAGGAATAGGGGCTTGTGTTGGGAAACGGCGCTTGCAGTCCCCATTTATGCCCCTATCCCCAAACTATCATCTTTGGCTGAATTATGTTCCCTATGATGTGTACACTTATGAAAACGAAGTTTGCCATTCCAATCTCGTGTGAGAACAGCGCCTGCAGCCCCCAGGGACTGGAATAGACAACTCCGTTACCCTTATGGCCAGTTGCGCATGTCCATCTTGAGACAGGGTTCAGGTGAACCCAGGCTCAAGTGGAGCTTGAGATTCAGTTGAGTTGCACAAGTTAGGTAATATCTCAAGTGCAGATTGAAGCCACACTTACATCTGAACCTACCCCTGCCCTGGTTTGAGACTGGGATCACAATGAATGTTTTCATTGAAAATAAAGAACACAAAGTTATTCGGCCTTAAAATCAGATACATCATATCGTGGGTAGTTCCTGTGACATAAACGTGGCAAAATGGCTGATTATCTGGAAGTGTTGGATGATATTGAACGAATTGAACGAGTTGAAAGAATCATACGTAGAACTCCTGTTATTAGAGACAAGAGCAACCCTTTTGAAGTTTATGATGATGAAGGATTTTTATACAGATATCGTTTTACAAAGCAAGGGGTCATGGATATTATACAATTACTGGAAGGGAGGCTTCAAAATGTACAAGTGAAAGTGTCATCAGTGCCACCGTTATTCCAGTTACTGTTGAGGTTGCAGTTTTTTGGAAGTGGCACTTTTTTAAGGAATGAAGGCGATATATTTGGACTCCATATCAGTACGGTCAGTCGAATTATAAGAGACTGCAGCAGAGAAATAGCATCACTAAGTGGGCAATTTATTTATTTCCCGAATGCCAGAGAGGCATTGAAAATACAAGAGGAGTTCTACACTATTGCTGGACTACCAGGGATTGTGGGCGCAATCGACTGCACACACGTACAAATTTTGTCACCAGGGAACAACAACCATGCAGAACTTTTTAGGAACAGAAAGGGATATTTTTCAATAAATGTCCAAGCTATTGGTGACCACCAGTTCCTTATCCGTAACCTTGTGGTTCGTTGGCCAGGCAGTACACATGATACAAGGATCTTGATAGCAGCGAAATTCGTGCACAATTTGAGAACAACGAAGTAAATGGAATTCTTCTAGGAGATGACGGTTACCCATTGCGACAGTACTTAGTCACCCCATTGTTACATCCCGCTAACAGAGCACAAAGGCGGTATAACTATGCCCACTGTCAAACCAGAGTGAAAATACAAAATTTATTTGGGGTTTGGAAAAGAAGATTCCCCTGTCTTTCAATGAAACTACATTTAAAGTTAGACACTTCCCTTGCTGTCATAGTGGCTTGTGGTGTACTGCATAATATAGCCAGGAAGAACAAAATTAAACGTGAATCTGCTATATATACTAGTCAAAAAAGGAAACGCAAGTTTTTCTTTAACAGTGCTGCCCAAAAGTTGCGTTTCTTTTTTTGACTAGTATATTTGAGTTTTCATGTAATGGTGATACGAAGATAACTTATAGCAATTATAAGCCTTTTACCTCCTTATTTCTTGGTAATGCTTAAGTAAAAATAAATGTAATATGCTTTCTTGCATACAAACTGCATTAATGTTATATTATACACATGACAAACTTATATAATTCCAATAAATTTATAATAGTCATGATCAACGATTGGACCATACATCTATATGATTGAAAGTATCAATTTTACCATGTGAAAAGCCATGTTTAATACAACAAAACAAATATATTGTATATTTAAATAAACATTTTTACCAACTTCGTATATTTATAAAAAATGAAAGGATCTAATTTGAAAATGTCCTGTGTGTATGAATATATGAAATACATATATGTGTTATCAATAATAAGTAGTTAACATGTTCTTTATTTCTTGTGCCTCATTAAAAAGGCTGCCACAGGCCCCTTGTGTTATCAGTTGAACACATGGGTACAGAAGCAGTTGGAAGGGTAGTTGTACTGGTTATTGGTGCAACTGGTGCATCATCAGGGGAACGGCTTCTCATAGGCCTACTGTTTGTGTAGGGCACATTTATAATTCTGTTTATGTTATAAACATGTGCATGCATCCCTTCATTATTGGAGAAATCTTCAACTTCACCAAGCTCTCTCAATAGTTTTCTCTTTTTGAGTTTAGCATTTTCCTCACTTCAAGTCAAAATACTCATTTTTTTCTCATGTTGAATCTTCGCATATTTTGCCTTCAGATCAAGTAATATCATCTTCTCTTCATGTTCGATTTCAGCTACTTCCATGAGACGTGACTTCACTTGCTCCTGAGCACCGACAGGATGCTGCCTTTTCTGATTTTTCTGCACCGACCATGTCGTACGTTTGAAGGACTTGTCACTTTGTTTGTCATTAGATTCTACAGAACCCACGGCTACTTCATCTGTTGACTTGTTAGAAATATGACATGATTAAAATTAAGGCCAGAGCGTCTTCACCAACACAGGGTGTATATGATGCACAGAGCAAACCGTCCTGTGTAAAATGTGGACATGTGTCAGCATATTGCATAATAATAATAATGGGAAACGGGGACAAGAAGGTGTGGAACCTGGGGTTGTGTAACCTGCACTTGAGCGAAGCCTCTGCACACTACCGAGGTAGTAAACAACTCCAGCTTGAACTCGGAGTTAACCCGGAGTTTCCCAAGATATAACTCCAGGTTCAACTCTGGAGTTAAGATTGAGTTTAAGATAGAGATGCGCAACTGGCCATAAAAGTCTTAAGTACCAAAATAATGAGATCATAAACTACTTTATGTCAAAGGGATTCGCACGAACGTCGTACCAACGTTGTGCAACTTCCAACGGCCAAAGAGTTTCAGCGCCTCGCCGAGTGGCAAATCCGCGCCGATTTTCAAACACGCACGATTCGATCAATTTTTTTTTGATATTGTCGCAAGGGTTTCCACACTCGTGCAAGTATTTGCGTCGCACGTGTATATCTACACAATGCAAGTCTTTTAAGCCAGACACACTGAGATGACCTGAGATTAGCCACGATCGCTTGGGTGCTTGTATATCTTATAAAAAAAATCAAGGGACTGGATTCAATATGACCTACCGTACTTTTAATTGCTTTGGCGCTGAGTTTGTTCAAGTGACCACCGACCTCGATCACATGATCTACATGTAGCATATTTTGATTTCCAGCATTGTTCTGATTCCTGTCACATTATTTGGTAACAGTTTTCCTGAATTACATGTAGGCTTAACTTTGTGAAGTGTTAATTTTGGGTAGGAGGCCCATACTGCCTGTTGACAAAACGTGCCCTGTGCTAATTATTATAATGCTCAGGCTTGCAGTCTATTTGACAATTATGTGGTGAACTTGCTTCATTGCACTTAAACAGACGCAAAATATCGTTCTCCCAATCTCTTCCTAATATGATAGATAATCGCGTGAATGTGTCCAGTCCTAGGCCCGTATTGCGGTAATCCTAGTGTAATGAATCGCATAGATGGATTTCTTCTTCCCCACAAGGCTAGGCGTTGCTTCTTTTTGTTAAAAGACCAAAGATTTTTTGTCCTGGGTGGGTCTTTACCAATGTGAGAAGAGAATGTGCCCCCAGTCTCATAATTTTGTATGTTTGTAAGTCAGGGATCCACACAGGTGTGACACCACTGTTGTACTCTTCAAAAAGGCGATATTTCCATTTCAATATTTTTTATTCTGCCACATAAAAAGGGAGCTATAATTCCATATTAAAAAAAAAAACATACATTTTACAAACATTAAGGGATGATTTCCTACTTTGCTGCAAGTCTATTTAGGTGCAAAACTACCGGAAGTACTTTTCTGCTTTACCGCCGTAAGAGGCCTGAATAAAATTCAACATTCACAATCAGTATCAAGAAAGACAGAACAGACTATGTGGTAAGTTTGATATCATAATTAAGAGTATACGGCCTGGTGCATCAGAATACTTGTACTTATTTAGTGATCAACTTATGTCATGCTTATCATGAACGAACATGTGGTGTTGGTTTGATTCGGTGATTCCGTCACGTAAATACATACGTTTTCAAGCTGGTTGCTACAATTTTACAAGTTATTTGTTCGTATTTCGTACCCAATGCTAAAAGTTGAGTCTGTTTCAGAATTTGTCAATCTTTTTAGCCATATCTAAGGGTCACCACACACTAGGGAGCGAGATTACGCGATTTATCGTCGCATCCCAATCGCAGGTCAAAAAAAAAAAATCGCATCATCTTGCCCGCTGGTCTGGGCCATATGCGTGCGATGAAGAGATTTTTTTTCCATCTCCTCGTGATCGCAACAGCATCTCATAGCCATGCGATGGTTTTAGGACTGCAATAAATCATCGCATCATCGCGCTTCGTCGCCGCTTATCTCATACCGATCTCCAGTGGCCCACACCAAGGAGTGCGATGACGCAATGTTTTTTAGTTTCCGCTTTTTGCCAAAGATGGCGCTTTGGTCGTCTAGCAGCTGTTTAAAATTCTGACCCACAGACGTCGCTACATGAACTTCCCGGCCTGTCACTTTCGCAAAACATGCCTCTGACACATTGTTTACAGGGACCCGTACTGTTGTGGTCAACTCTGGACAAGCTGGTATGCCACCCAAAAAGACTGCACGTAGGCCTAAAAAGGCCAAGACGGTCCAGAAGATTCGGAGGGCTGGAAATAGTAAAACACCTGTGAAATCTAGGCCGCAGAATAACAGTAGGAGTGGTTCTGAGACTGAATCTGAGCCAGGGAGAGCATCTCCGCCTATTAAGACGCCGGGAAAATTCCGAAAACTAGAGGACATGCATGGTCATGGTAACAAGCAGAAAAATCTACGAAAACATGGACAGATATAAAGGCCTTATCATGTTTAAAAATCATTGAAAACAATTGTCTGTGTGTTTATTTCCATAATCAGGTACATTGGTATATTAAACCAAAGTTCTTTGATTACTTAGTTTTAGTAACGTATTCTGGTGAAAAACAACGTGTAGAATTCATTTTTACTTTATTGTTAGCCATGCCTTATTATTTAATTAAGGATGCACATACAAGCACTAAAATGGGAGTACCATTCGTATGACATATTTTCAATGCGTGAAAAGTATATACTATTATTTTGACCAGAACTTGGTCAGTTGTCTTGAAAGGGATAGCTGGCCCATTGTTTAATGATGATACTAACGAAAGATAGAGAATGTCGCCCCCCAGTGCCCCACCCCTGCCATGATTATTAATGAAACTTACAGTCAAGAATTCTTTGTAGAGATGTAACATGGTGGTTCTTTGCTGCTCAGGGTCGTCACGCCTTCGCAGCCATTCATGCATCCAAATTCGCAGCCATTCATGCATCCAAATTCTCTTAGCTCTTCTCTTCTTCCTTAGCTTGGCATTTAATTTATACATGATCAGCAGGCCCATATAGGACGTTGACACTACAATTTGTTGCGCCGTCTTTAAAGAGCGTGTAAATAGGTCGCATACACAATTATAGTGGGTCACCAACAGATGTCACTGTATCCATACAGTTGCAAAACCACCTTGTTTCATTTGCTATACAAATGGGCCTACGTTGTGGTGGACTGCATTCAATCTCGGCTATTGGCGAAAATCGCGCGCACTGGTGTGGGCTATTGGAGATAATCTCTCGCACGATCGCAATCTCAGTGATGTGGGCAGTTCGCGATGGTTATCTCAGGGCCTATGCGATGAGGAGATTTTTCATGCGATCGCCATTTCGTTCCACGCGACATCGCATCAAAATCGCGTCGCACTATCGTGTTAGTGTGTGGGGGGTCTAAGCCATTGGCCTATAAAGTAATGGAATCACTTTTTTGCGTGGCGGAATCATATAACTCCCACTGTTTTTGTATATACTACACCTGATGCCCCGTTAGGCCTACGTATACTGCCTCAACTATTCTACAATTGACAGTATTCCCCACACTGAAAATTACGATGAGCATGATTTAAAGGTGTACTTTTGATTAAATATTTCTACAAATGTTGCTGTAAATATTCAAAGATAGTTAGAAAGTTTGGCTTCATTAATTTGAGAGATTTTAGACTTGCATGTTTTGCTATTTAATTTTATCCTTTGACATCATTCTGTTTAATATTCACCTTTCAGATAGTTTAGGCTGATTTTCTTTCTGTTAGGTTAAACCCCTAGGGGCTATAAGTAGCAAGCACCTATCCACGACAGTTACAAGCTTACCTAATTGTACTTGGTATCTTGATTGCATTTTCTTGGCTTTCATTCTTTTCTGACTTGCCTTAAAAATTTAGCTTTTAATATGCAAAGGTTGTTAAAAAGCTTGGCTTCAATAATGTAAGGGATTTTAGAATTGACTATTTTGCTACTTAATTTTATCGTTTGGCATCATTCTGCTTAATATTCACTTTTCAGACATTTAGGCTAGCTTGTTTTCTGTTAGGTTAAACCCCCAGGGGTCACAGGTAGCAAGCAGCTATCCACGAAAGTTACAAGCTTGCCTGATTGCACTTAAAATTTGTTTAAGGAAAATTATGTTTTGATAGCATGTTTTTTTACTTTAATGCTAATGACTTTCATTCTTTTCTGACATGCCTAAGTACACATCAACTCACTAGAAAAAAAATAGTTTTGACGTGTTTACCATATGTCATAAACCTGACCTATTATGTTGAAACATAGACTCAGGGTTGGCAGCGAAATAGAGCTTTATTGAGACTTTCTAAGTGAGGAGTAGGTGTCATTATGGGATTTGTTTTACATTTCTGGTGCAGGTTGTCCATTGTTGCAGTACTTGTTAGGATTTGTACAGGTGGTCTAGCCCTAACTGTTTATTTTAACAATCACTGGGACTCAATATAATGCCCCAGTTTGTTTCTACTTCAGTTCTACACTGGCAGGTGGTTTATCTTAGATAAGCTATCCAGCTAGAAAGGGTACAAACTGGTTCAGGGGTAAGTTAAGTTGTTCGTATGTTAACTTGTACAATACAAATTTAGTAATTATGTTTGGTTTGACAGGTATTCTTCATTATAATGAAGTTCCGCATTTATAAGCAAAACTACAAGTAATTACCTTATTCATAATTTGCCACGTTCATATTCATTCATTAATAATTTTGGTTGTCTTTGCTGAATATTTAGCTTGGACAAGCTATTTGCATATCTCGCAGAGAGACATGTACGAGTATACGCTCATAAACATGTTCTGAGTAGTTGCGCGCTGAAGACTCTTTAATTTATTTGGGCTAATGCAGCCTGTCAAAATTCTACAGACGAACGTGTGTAATATAGGAAATAGCACTTCCATGTGTAGATAGGTTGGACAGTGAAAGGTTGGCTAATGGAGAGTAAAGTGTTCGGACTGCGGAAGAGGGTAATGACTAGTAGGAAGTGGCTCTGGACAAAAAGACTCAAATGCAATACAAGTACAAGCCCATTGTCCTTGTTTCAGTCTTGGTTAAAGTGAGTGTATAATAATGTAACTTCAAAATATGTTACATGATACAGACTTGTTGGTTCTTGGCCATTTGCAAGGTATACCTGTATGGTCAATTCCGGAAAATATATTTTCCAGGAGGCTTAAAACAGCTTTTATACAATAAAACACCAATGGACAGTTACAGTTTTGAAACTAAGTTCAGCTGTCCAATGTTTGCAGCTAAGCATATAAATAGTAGCAGGTGCCTTCTGGCAGAAATTGAAAACGTTTGAATGAACTTTTGGGGGGCCTTATGCTAGTGGAATTGTCAATGTTGTGATTCTGTCACGACAAAATGTGATTCCGTCAAATGATGTGTTTTACATTTAAGTCAAGATCACAATAAAGTAGTTTGGTTTTCATCACAATGGTGATATTTGAATATAAAAATAATTGCTATTGTAATACATGGCTATTTTTTTCTGCAAAACAGTACACCGGAGGCTAAACTTTTCGTTTAGTTGTAATTGAAATTTTTAAGGTCTGGTTTTTGTGATTCCGTCACGCAGGCAATAGTGCTAAACATAGTTCTAAAAACACGTGCATATCAAAGTGGAATGATAAAGTCTGTAAGAGCAGAAAAATGCTTCCAATACATTATAATCGTAGAAGACATATTGTACATATTGGCGAGAAAAGTTTGGTCAAAGAAGAAAATATGTCATATTTGGTGCTTCCGTCACGCTGGAATTCATGCGAAGACTTTGGTGTCGTTTTGCGAATTTGTGTCTGCCTTTCTGGTGTAACCATAATCTCAGGACATGGCGACGTGTTATTGACATCGTCCGTTAATTTTGGTTCAGTTGATGGTCGAACACAACGAGTTCTTCCTTTTCCACGGCCACAAGGCATCTTGTCATATCAAGATCTCACGTTCTCCTCTTTTATGACTTAGACACATGGTCACATGACAGACAAGAGCACCCCCCTGTATGCTAGTTTCTAAACTACAACAAGCTAAAACACCAATCGGCTTGGACTCGCACGACAATATAAAAAAAAATCCTTACGACGTTAGCACGAGTTTCAAAGCCGGCGCGATTTTCCGAACTCGGGCCGGCGGTGGGACACATTGAATTTACGCCTGTACAGGCGACTTGGAACACTCGCACGACGCACGTACGAGCCCAAAATCGGCCGGCCGGCTGGTCAGTGTGTTAGGGCCCTCAATCTGCCTACATCAGTATTGAAGTGTTCTGAAAGCTTTAAATGCAGACTGTAGTGTACATGGCTAATTGTATTTTCATTCCATATACGAAAACAGTTATGACCCGCCACAAAGGAATGTTTTTCTTTAGATTGAACCACATTTTAAATAACTGAAGCTGGCAAGAGGGTACATTTTCTCTCATTACAAAAATGGCGAAGTATCACAAAATTGTGTAGAGAATATTCCTTCACCGAATGTAACACGTTTGAGGGAAACCATAAGGCCTTCCGGTTCATTAGTTGTATTTCTGAATATGCCCAAGGCTTTGAAACTGGTAGAGTTTATATATATTGTAATTTGATACCTAAAATAATTTGCCTCTCTGGTTCGTGTAGTAGAGAATAAGGGCAATTCACCAGAATTACATACTATAGAGTCAGCATATATTAGAAACGACTGGAATATCTTTTTTGACATATAGGACGGCATACATAATAAAACATATAGAAATGTGTGCATGATGCATGATCAAATGTCTATTTTGCATCCGCTATTAAGATGCAAAAATAAACACAGCTTGGATGTAAACCTACAGGGGTCGTTTGTTTTGCTAAACCTCAATCGAAACAGTTGTTCTCTGGGCCAGTTTAAATGTGAAAAAAAGGGACGAATCCTGTACATACATATATATATATATATATATATATATATATATATATATATATATATATATATATATATATATATATATATATATATATATATATATGTGTGTATATATATATGTATATATATATATATATATATATATATATATATATATAAAGAGAAACATTGTCAGGATGACACTAATGAGGAAGAATATGAAGACATATGCTATCAGGAAAATGAACGTTTCCTGCAGTCACAGTATTGTTATAATCAATGTAAATCTCACTATTGCATATGTGGTCCATTTTATGTACACACCGTGGCTTTTGTCCCAGTTGTAACAGTATCTTTGCGGATATTTTCGCGGATGGCTACAACCCAGGGTATCTGATGGCACTGTAAATGTATTATTAATGACACAAGAAGCGTCTTTCGGAAAATCGGGGCATCAGCAGATATTTTGATTTGTCGTCACCCGAACGTTCGGTCAATGTATAGATCCAAAATGGTCATTTTTACCGGGGAAGTGTCTAATTCATGTTATCCGAAGTCTGTTCGTATCTATGAAGTAAGTTTGCAGAATCAAATAAAATATTGCTCTTATGGAGCGCATTTACAAGGCATAAGATGCACACTCATGTTTAAATACTCGAATGAGTGTTTCATCCCGCTGAAGCGTTTATGCGATTGTACATAGGACTGTTATAGAGGGACCGATGAACACAACTATCAAAATTCAACACGTTTGTAACATGTCCCTATCTCTTCCATTGTAGACATAGCCCGGTTTGTTTCATTCCATCATAAGTATATGTCGTAAATTTTCAAACTGGATCCACTTCTTTGGTGATAAAAAGCAGTGCCACAGTCATCCTTGTCCTAAAAGATGCACATGCAGAGGAGGGATCATAAATTGCCTACAAGGTGGTATTTTAGAGTTACTATTGATATCTAAACTAGCCCCGTAACCAATATTAACTAAAATAATATAAAGGTAATGCCTCCAACGAAACTATCAGCATAATCGGCAATTACGTTGGACCTTTCAAACAGTGATGTGATAAATCTTTATCAAGAATGGCTCAACAATATACGTAACTTAATTTACATTGAATTTTGAAAGAACCTACTTCAAAACATTCCACATGGCATATTTTGAAATTTAGAATTTCAGGTCAAAATTTATGTTACTGGAAACCCAATGTATGCTGTACAATTTACAGCTTTTGTTGGTCTGCCTCAATTAAAATGGATTATATTGGATAGTCTAAATATTCACTTCATGGAGTCAGATGAATTTGATCGTATCAACGTTGCATATTTGAATCTATCAGATAGCAATATTGCTATTATAAACTTGGCATCATTCATAAATTTCCAAAACCTGCAGGACTAAGTATAAATTGTTTGTTATCTGTGTCACGTGTGAGTCTAGCCCGTTTGTATCCACTCCAAACAATGAAAACTAACCATTTTAAAATATGCTGCCTCGTAGATAAAACTGTAGTTTGCAAACACAGTGAAAGGCCGACATCTTGCAGTTGATCACTTGACCACACAGTCATTAAAAATGTCAGCGCCGTAGTCACAGCCCTTTGCTTGTTAAGCATTTGTATTGTATTTCTAAAATGTATAAGTTTTTTCCACAAATATTGCATTTTTTAAACAAGCTTCCAGTATGTCTGAACTTCATGCTTGGCACTTACATTTGAACCATTCTCTTTGTACATGTTAAATATCGTAAAAATTATATACTTCCTGAATTATATTGACAGTTATGCACAGTTTGCAAACTGACATTCATAGTTTCGTATATTGTTTGCACACTTTAAACTACTGTGTTCCTTCTTATGACATTTGATCAGTTTGCTGCTGTAGTTTTCATCTTTACAGTTACTCGAATGAAACATGCACTTTTTACTCTTCTTAATTTTTCTGCACTCTGAATAATAAGTATCTTTCATTACATGGGTTACACTGTCTAAATGGCCAAATCATATTGGGGGTGGTCTGTGTTTTCTTATTGACCTTGATTTATATATCCGAAATTGGCACTTTTCAGACATTATCGTTCTGGTGGTTTCTTTTGTTTGGTTACGTTTCTGTCGAGTTTGTTATTTTGGTATCATACTTGTTACATATAAGAGCCAAAGAACTGGTCACCAAATATTGTTGATCTTGCATTATCGTCATGTTTAGAATATTTGAGACATCAGTTCTGTATTTTGGCTCTGTGTTCCCTTTATTTTCTCTTCAAGGAAAAATGTGGTTTATCTCAGGAATTGCAAACTTGTATTATTATACTTTTGCCAGTGAATGCATCCGTTGATGCATTCTTTGAATGTAAAGGTTTACTTGCTCAAAGTTCGTTCATTCATCTCTTTGATTTGGTCAAGTGTTTGACAAGCATACAAAAGATGCTCCCAGCTGCATTACACTCACTGTCTGCAATTGTTGAATTTAGCAAACTAGAAGTGTAAAATACAGTTTTGATATGAATTGAACTGATTATATGCTAAGGGTACAGGTGTTTTGTCTAATTTGGCAACACAAAAAGAGATATTGATATATGCTTTCTTTCTTATAAGTTCAATGTTGTGCCATGTCTCTTGGCAGCTATGACAATGAATCTACTCTTCTCATGTCCTTGCAAGTACACAGGGAAATTTAAAGTCAGTCAGAATCACAATACTTTTATTTGACTTTTACAGGAATAAGTGAGCTCCCACAACACCCAGGGTTCGGCAGGGTTGAACTGCAAAAATGCATCAGGCTCCCCCAGAAAATAATGAGTGTAATAATACTCGCAATCACCCCTGGAGGGTGGCACCAGAGGCCTGTGCGGCAAGGGTTTACCAGCTAACAAAAGCCACCAAGTCATCCAGGGCAACACCTGGTGTTTCAGCGATGTCCTGCAGCATGTCAACCATGGTCTGCTGCCCCTCCTCTGGCAACACATGGCTCTGTGCAGAGCTGTGACAGTCCCAGAGGACATGTTCCATCTGCCAATATGTTTCCTCTGGGACTCACGTGCCCATACACAGACCTCATGACCATGAACCAGGGCAGGTGAGCAGCACTGGCATATGGAGGCATGTCGGGGACTCTGGGTTAACACATGGAGCAGGTCTGCATATGATCACCCCTGCAACTGTGCTTTGAGCAAGTAAACAAGTGGTCAAGCTCTTCCTCGCTAAATTGGTTAAATTTCTGTACCCTCGCATGAACAGCTGGGGGAGGGTACCGCCCTGGCCACTCACCAAGTTTTGAGTCATCCTCTGAGGGCATGGCTCTAGATTCTACGGAGCCCAAGGTATACTCTGGGGTGCCCTGAAGGGGCAGGGATTACAAACAGGGCCCAGGCTCAGGTTTGTATCTTCAAGATCTGAAAATCGATTCATGGTACCAGCAAAAGGGAGCATTGTGGGGGTAGGGGGACAAGAACCTACATAGGAACCCAGGCTCATCATAGCCTAATCTGGCTGTGGGGGGCACAATACAGTGGCCCTGAGGAGGGTTATGTTGGACCCCCATGATGGAATGCCTGGGCCTGAGGAGGAGGATGGGGGTACACTCTCAGGGTTGTTGGCGTATGGCCCAAGGAGGAAGGTGGGGGTTCACTGTCAGGGTCGTCGACCTGTGGCCTGAGGTATTGTCCTGGTACAGCTCCAGACCCTGGGGACAAATTGTCATCTCTGGAGCCACAGTGTCGGGTAAGCAGCTCTACTGCAGTCAAAACAGGCTCTAGAAGGGTCAATATTTAGTCATGCAGAGGAGCACTATGTTCGACAGACATACCCTGCAGCCAGTGGCTTCTTGTCAAACTTGGCCAAACATTCTGGGACCTGGACTGGCACATTTGTGGCATCATTGTAAGGTAAGGCTATATCCTTAGGACTCTGGTGGCTTCTGTCTCATTGGGCAACTAAATTGGCCTTGCTTGAGAGTTCTGGGGTGACAATAATTTCTAGTCCTCTCTTGGATCAGATGAGATCATATGCCCAAAAAGGGAGTCAGCAGATTTGGCAGTCAAATCCCAATGGGGGGGGGGGGAGTCCAAATGCAGCAGACTGGGTGGGGGCTCCGGACATTCTGTTGCTCTCATGGGGCTTGGTGAAGGTAAACATGGTTCCTGTGAACAGGGTGGTGAGCCGGCAAAAGGCTGCAGTACAGGGGGCCATATACGGGGTATTCCATACATGCTGGTTGGAACATGCTGGCAAGACCAATACATTTTGGATGCGGGGAATTAGTGGCACCATGCACATGCTCCCTTAAATGTCTGAGTCCTGCCTCTAGAAGCTCATTGAGGTGTGCTACTTCTTCTTGCTGGGATCCCATAGGGGTCCACCATATGCACTCTTTTATGGGACAGGCATCACCTGTGTCACTGCAATAACCAATTGCTGTGTAATGACCTAGATTCATGTCATGTTTTGCAAAGATACCTCCATATTCCCCTGGGAGGGCTGCCAACTGCTCCTGTTGGCTGGCATTTAACTGATCACTAGTCTTCACCAACATGGGTCTCGGGTGTTCTGCAAGATCTTCTACCTGCACAACAGTTGGGCATGGCTGACACTCGCCCTGTATGTGCAGTCCCCCATGGGGGTCCACCCCCGTTTGAGGATCTGTCTCTAAATTGGCACCATAGCTAGAATGGAAACACTCATGGTAGGACATGGAGCGCTTTGGTACTTGAAGGTCTGGGCCCTCTGAGGGTTTCACCTCCTTCTGAGACCCAGTTCCTGGGTATAGCAATCCCTTGCCTGGTTCAGCCTCTAAAAGGGGGCCCACACATGTCTTAGTTGGCAACACCACCTACTGAGAAGAGAAGTTAATCATTGGTGTGCATATCTTTGGTTTCATGTTAACCAAAGAGACTGCAGCTCAGACATCTTCACGGAAGTTGATTAGTTCCATAACAGCTACCATGTTATCATCCGGGCCGTCAACCTGTCCGGCGACCAAAGTGTCTGATTCTGGCTTAAAGGCTACCTTCTTCTGTAGGAGTACCCTGCTGATCCTATAACTGGGTCTATCCATGACCTAGGTCAGTACTCGGAGGTCTCGACTCCAAAGTAGACCCCAGGCATGGATGACGGCAAGGTAGAACCATGGCTCCTAGCTAGTTCTGAACTTAACATCAGTCTAAGGGAGGAGAAAGGCCTGATATTGGTTCTTTCATTCTCAATGTATCTTGGGCAGAACCCTTGACTCCTACCTGTCCATTTCCCAAAGGGGTTGTGCACTGGATGACTTAGATTTAGGGCAGTCCCTCTTCCAATGACCTACTTACCCTCATTCAAAGCAGGGTTGGTCCCCCTGCAGGGGCTTCTGGCTGGTACGCTAGGCTGTTCCGCTTGGCTTGGTGCACAGGATGGAGGTGATAGTGCTACTTTGTGGTCCAGAGCTTTTTAACCTCATCCATGAGATTGTTCACAATCTTTCCAAATTAATCAGCAACTGAAACTGCTTGAGATGCTCATTAAAGCTCTCCATGGTCTTCCAAAGTTCCCCGACACTGGCTGCCAGTGTATTTCCTCCAACCCATATTATTTCCATTGGATGTTCGTTCTTCCCATGGGGGGGGGGGGGTTGTCTACTGGAACAAAATGCACCTGTTGTGCCTGCACACAGGCATCTCTTTCTTTTCCAACAGTGGCTTGATAGTGATATTTCCTTGCATGCATGTGCCACAGTGCCTCTATCAAAGTGGTAGTATCTGTGTTCATATCGTCATATCCACCCTCTGACTCTAGTAACCATGCAAAAAAATGTGGTCACTGTGCCTGTTCCTAAGTCATCTCAGGTGTGTCTGGGTATGCAAGAGGCACAAGACGGCATATCTCTGCACACTCCTCAGGGTTTCTTGCCCTAGTGGAGCTCATGGAGTTTGGACCACAAGGTCATATGTGGGTCATTCATCCCAAAATGATGCTGGAGTCCCTCTTTTGCCTCTCAATAGGGGAGTCGACCTTTGGAGGAGAGGGTGCATAGGTGCCTTATTGCACTGCCTCACAAGCTTTCAAAGAGGGCATTGAGGCAATCATGTGCTATCCACCCATATTCCTCTGTGACATTTTTGAATGGCACTATAAAAGCTTCCCACTCCATAGCTCCATCATAGGTTCATATCTTGCACCTCGGCCCCCCACGCTGACTTTCATATGGTTGGCATGGTTCTGGCCCATGGTTCATCCAACTCATTTTCATGAAAGTGGTTCCCCTCGTCTGAAAGATGCTCAGCTTCCTCCAAAGAATGGCCTGAGGTTGTGGGCCCAGGGGCCATGCATGATGTCTGATGAGCTGTGCTGGGTTCCTTGGGTGAAGTTGTTCACCCTTGGACTTCCCTCTGAAGAGTAATTTGAGCCATAAATATTATGTAGGCCTGGTGAGGGATTAGGTGCCGAAGTGGGAGGTATGGCTGGCGGTGTTCATGGAACAGTGCTCTGATTTGAGAGGTGCTGGGGCACAGGTATTTGCATGTCAACTCCTGGTCTGGCACCACCTTCATGTGTCTGCCCCATTGTTTTGTGTAACTGAACCATTAACAGCTTGATGGCCTCAAAATCTCTGTTCTGTTGTTGGTCGATCTGAGCAAGCTGTCGCAGTAGGGCCACCATGGTTTTCCCCATGTTCCCCCCACAGGGGTATCTGGAGTTCCCTGAAGGTGAAGCTCTTGAGCCTGCATCCTCTTGCACATTGGTAGCTGAGTTGACATGGAGGCTGGTCGCATGGCCCCCACCTGTGTCATGGTCAGGGGAATTTCCGTGGATTCAGTGATTCACGCTGGTCTCCCAGCATGGTCTCCCATCTAGTTATAGGTGGCATGTTGCCTTGAGAAGGTTGCCAAGTTTAGTTCCCCGAGGAAAATGGGTGGCAAGCAGGATATCTTTGCACCAAGTATGCTCACTTAAGCCTACTCAAGAAATATACCTAAGAACCTTGTAAGGTATCAGGATTGTCTAAGAACCCTATAGTTCGGAATTTCACTTTAAGATATCCAAGAGACAGGGCTTGGTTACTCAAGAGCCCTGTGGTTTAGAAACTTGACTTAGAACCTGCAAAAACTAAAAGTTTCTGAAGAAACCTATTTCATGATATTCAGTTACGATTGGTTGCTTCTGAACACTACGGTTTGGAATTTTCACCAAGAACCAAACAACCGAGATAATTGCTTAAGAACCCCTTTTGAATGGAAAATCAATGAAGAACTTCCATTAAATTTTGAGTGGTTGCTTTAAAACCCTATCAGATGGAAATTCAGTAAGGAGTAAGGAACTTTCAGTGGATGTGGATTGGGTGCTTTAGAACCCAATTGTCTGGTTTTCAGTCTCAACTCTCGGATGGATGGGCTTCGCTATAGAACCCTATGGTTCTGGTATTCCACAAGCAGCCCAAAAAATAGACGCTATTATTTAAGAACCCTATTAGATGGAAATTCAATTAAGAATACCCAATGGATGTGGATTGGTTGCATAAGGACCCTATTGGTTCAGGTTTTTCACTTAAAACCCAAAAATAGAGGTAGTTGCTTAAGAACCCTATTAGATGGCTAGGACAGGCTGTGTGTCCATGTCCAGGAATGAGTGCGCAAAGTAAAAGTAGGAGGGAGAGAAAGTGGCACTCAGACTGCAACATCTGAATCCGTCTCCTGAGGGACGGTGTATATTAACGTGCTGGTCAGGCAGTGTACATTAACCTGCCAGTCTAAACAGAACTTTCACCCGGAAAAGGTTAGTTATGTCCAGAGATTGAACGCCTCTTTGAACTGATGGGAAATAGGGAGAGTCAAATGCATGCACATCAGAACACAATCATCGATCAACAAATCACATAGAAACGTATGCAAAAAGACCATGCACACACTTAAAACAAAAGAATACAACTCTGTTCCGACTGCTGTTTATCTGAAAACGCGCAGTGAAAAGGCAATTTGCCGTGCTCGGCACGTAAGTTCCACCATTTCTGGAACAGCCCTAGTCACAGAATCATGCATGCCTCTGAGAACGGAAACTCAAGTAACTTTATGATCGGACATATGTCCGTACAACTAGACAGCGGATGCTACAGACTTTCCTCAGTAATGAATTTTCTGATAGTCAAAAAAGCTGATCTCTGTTTGTCCAAGTGCTGGTGTCATGGTGCAAATGCTGGTGTGCTGCTTAAAAAATATTGTTGCGTGGTGCTTCCATTCTGCTCTGTGCTGCTATATTGTTGTATTGATGACAGCAGTGCAACAGCATGCCAAGAGCACAGACCAGCACGGAAGCATCATACTGTAGCCACTGCTTGTAATGCAGAAAACATAAATAAAATATCCACAAGTATACACTCTACATTTCATAGGTCCAAATGTAGCATACAGGTATGAACATTGGGGATTTACACACAAACAAACTGTATTTTTCTGTTCACAAAACTAATGCCGATTGCAATTTCATTGTATTATTAGGAGGGTGACCGATGTGAGTAGTCGAACTATGATTTTTTTCTTCTTTCTGTCCTGTTTAATCCAAGTCATATTGTGTAATGTGAGTACGAATATATATATATATATATATTATACAACATCTCAGATAGAAGATATATGAATAGGTGATTTTACTTTCAGAATTGAGCGATAATTCATTCTAAAGACAAGCAGGACACACTCACGCATCATAAGCGGGATAATTCCGGCAGCCATGTCAGAAAATGATATGGTAAACAAAATATACATTTGATTCGATTTTTCCCACTTTTCTTAACCTGTTTCTCATATATAAAACCATGTGTTATTAAAAAAGTGACAATCAAATATCTAGTCATCATGAGTAAACATTCAATGCAAGATATATGCAAACTATAAAAAATTACGTCTACATGGCAGTTACAAAATTAAGAATCATTGAATTGTGTGAGACATACTCGTGGTTGGGACAGTTGACAAGTAATATACAATTTGCAGTATTGCACAATATGTTGATTGAGCCACACGTCGAGAATAAACAGTATACACGAATTGGTGAATTTGGGAAAACCTTGGCATGCAGTGAAGCCCCAAACAAATAGTAGAGGACACACATGAGAAAAGAAAAAACCAAGTAAAACTATAATTCATGGTTGTTGTGAAGGAAAGACTCTGGACAAATGCAATTGAAGCGATGTGAACATGTTAGCTGACAATGAGAGCTTAGATTCAGGCAATACACGAACACACAAACAAATAATTATTCAACAAGTAAATTTTCGGCATCTTTAAGATCATAATATGGGTATTTCATTATTTGGTAAAGACTGGAAAAACTTTGCCATGCAGAGAAGCCAGAAAGCAAAAAGTGGATGACACACAAGAGAAAAGAAAAACACAAGTAAAAATATAATACATGGTTGTTGTGAAAGAAAGACCCTGGACAAATGTAATTAATTCGATATGAACATATAAGCTTACAATGAGAGCTTAGATTCAGGTAATACACGAACAAACAGAAAATATTTATTCTGCATTTTCAGTATATTTAACATCATAATATGGGTATTTCGTAAAAAATATATATTGATACAACTGAAGTCTTCTGTGAATCCTGCATGCTATCTGAAATGAGATCCCATCAAGTGTTCAAAATAGGTCCTCGTTGTATTGTTTTAAGCGGAATCTAAAAAAGGACTTGAAAAAAAAATTGTTCAACAACCTTTTCATCATCATCATCATCATCATCATCATCATCATCATCATCATCATCATCATCATCATCATCATCATCATCATCGTTGTCGTCGTCGTGGTTGCTGCTCTGAAACTTTATAATTGTATTAATGATATCTTTATCGCTCAAGTTATTACCACCACCTGGTGCACGTGACGTATTTGTATTGGCATATGTGCAATGATTTGCGTTGGTATTTTACCAGCTCCAAGGAATTCCGTCCTCAGGCGTGTATTTTTGAAATATGTACAGTATTTGCCTATGAATCAAATATGTCATTAATTCAATCTTACATGATCGAAACTCTTTAATGTCTTGTGTCCAACCTATAAAAATGTTGTCAAAAATAATGTTGCTGATGAATATATAACATGTCAACATAATATTGCATTCCACTTCTAGTCTATGGCATGGTGTATAGCAGGAGTTTGTATTTACAGACTGAAGGCTGGCTATGTGTAATTATAAAAAGACTCCATTACAAAAAATACTTTCTTGGTAGCCCTATATCCACAGCGTGTACTCTATATATGGATTCTAATAGCCGTAATCTTTGGCTCCATAGGATCCCTCTAGATCCCTCCCGACGAGCGCCCTCAAAAGAAAACAACAGTTTAGGAGGGAACAGTTATCTAGAATCCTGCATTTGGCCATGCCCTGGTGCTGACCATTTTAGAAGTTCTAATTCATGAAAAAGCTTGAGCAGCGTGTCACGGCTTTTCATCCTTGCACTTACCAAGTGAAATCGTGGCCTCAATTAATTTTAGTTTGTTACCGTCATAACCTAAAATTTCATATTATACGCATGTTCCTGTTGTGAGAGAATATGACACTGTGTAACAAGTTGGTTGTGCACGTGCAAACATAAACACTGAATTTTTGACAACAAGAAATTTTTACTTGTTGGAAGTCATTTTCACAACAAGACAAAGAAAGGACTAATTTCAAACACAGCTACTGTAATGATGAAAAATATGTGTATTGAACAGGTTGAATCGTATTCTTAGTAGGCTAAAAAGTATATTGCCAAAAAGGATTGTACGAATGATTTACAATTTCTTATTTTTGGCGCAATTAAATTGTATATGTGATAGTTGAATGTTTATACTTTATTATCTGTCTACTAATTTAAATCCAATGTCCTGTGTTTATCTTCAGTTCTAGTGGCCTCCCTTTATATGATTGTGCATAAAGTCCAGGATTTCATTTGCAGCACAAATATTTTGCAAATTGTGTCTCTTTTAAGTGTAAGCGTAGAAGCTGGCCTTTTAAGGTTATCCTGAAAGTTCTGTTAATATTCAGGCAAACAATACCACGAAACTTATATGTACTAGCTTTTCACACGCTATTTGTAATGTATATTTTACCTGTCTTTTCTGTCAAATAAATGAAATCTGACACTGACTCGGAAATGAATTCTGACTCTGTTACCAATGTATCATAAGAGATCATAAATGTTAATTTCAACTAATTTTGTGGCAGTTTGGCTCACAGCAGAGCAACTATCGGCCTTAAGGTGGGTTTCCCGGGATCATAAGTTACATAATCCAGTATTTGTTTTATACATTATGTGATTTTATGCAAACACTATGCACTAAATACAGCGCATATGGGTTATTCATGTCACATATCATATTATATCATATCAATACAAAGTTGTCCCCGAAATTACCGATTAAAAACAAAGTCACAAACCGTGTAGACTGCTTCCCCAGATTTAATCGCCATATGATTTTGTCCAGTCTGAGAGAACGTATAGAGTAAATGGACACGAGAAATGCATGACAGAAAATATCATAACGAAATGCTCGTGGTTCGTGCCGAACGGTAGGACACGTAATCTGTTTTAAGGGATGACAACATAACGTCATCCCAGCTTCCTAATTCCATTTACACATATACACATACACACAGCATACATATATTTCTGTGTGTGTCTCTTGTATACTCGTTATATATGTAATACGAAGCTATCTCTGTATGGCACTTCATTTAATGAAGTATTACTCATATCAAACATTGCTCAAACTATTAATGTATTGTACACCAGCAGTAATGATACTCCATACTTGAAAGTCTAGTGTTGCAGCAATAATACTTTGATTGAGGACGAATTTTAATAATGATGTGTTTGACAATTCAGAGGGGAAATCGAAAACAATGGACGTAAAATGTAAAGATGCAGTGCGTATCTGGTTTTCCACAAAATGAATAAACAATATAATAATTATTCTCCAGTGATTATTCCAATACAAGGCTCTTGCTGCAAATATATTTGCTATTTGATCAGTAAATGAGGAGAACTTATCATCGCCTCTGTTATCATTTTTTAGGCAAGGTAACCAACAGTACATTCCTGATCTTAGCGGCCGGCTGCTTTCCATTTCCATGTCACTGTTTATGTTGGTCTGCCTGGCAAAAACACTTTTCTAAAGGTTTAACCTTTACCGGGCCAATGGGCAAAAATGTGTCGTCTGATGCAATGCTTTTTTATTATAATTTTTCTTTTGGTTAATTTTGTCATTATAATAGCCAATCAGAATGAGCCTAATAATAAAATAACAAAACTAGGCAACATTGTGAACAGAATTAAATGGCAATAGGGCTGCGTAATTTTACATGAAGGTAATATGTATGCAGCACAAGTGCTGAGAGTTTTGATATAGCAAGGTGCAACATCCAGCGTTCTCCATAACATATACGGGCGTAAAGTTATATTTCAGTGGCGTCACACAATTATGCTTCCGAACTTTGTAAATCTGGGAAATTTTGCAAGGCCTTTTTCATATTTTTTGCAGTAACATGCACACCACCAAACTGACATTTGTATTAGGACAGGTATGTGGTGTATACAACCAATTTTTGCAAAAATGACCATAAACATGACGCACAATATTTGTAGTTTTATTTGTTAAGCCTTTCCCATATGGTGGCAGGCTTATACTGTTTGTACCGTATATTTCTACAATTGGCAGCCCCACAAATGATCCATACCATCAATTCACCTGGTCCAGAACCACTTTCAAATATATATATATATATATATATATACTATTATTTGTTCATTTTTGCAATTTTGGTTTTGCCATATCTCGGTCACTATTTCATCTCCTGAAAAATAGCACATTCTACATACAGTTTTCCTTGGGACCGACTTTTGCGTGCACAGATTTCCTGGAAGTCGTGTCACTTTGGGATTTTTCACCGCTACTCTAACACTTAATATCCGATCTGATCGAACAAGTTATTTATATATGGAAATCTTGATGCCATTAACGTATTTAATCAATTTGAACATACGGGTTCCGACCAGACGGTTGGAATTTACAAAATTGTAATTTACAAAATTGTGAAGTGTGACAAAAGCTACAATTTGAGCCCGTCATAATCCATATTCAATCAAAATTGACCGACTTACGATTAAATGAGAATTTCAAAGGACCAAATGACCTTGACTTTTGACCTTAAGAGGTCATATGTAAATTACAATATGGTGCAGTCTTACAACAGCCACAATATGAACCAAACGCAATCTAAATCGGATTAAAATTGACCGAGTTATGGCGAGAAGGTGACATGACTGACTGGGAGCGTCGGCGGATCGACGTTTGCTTTCAGCGGTCGCTTACAATCAGAGATGTCAAGCTTGTTTTTGTTTTTATTGCAAATAAACATCCTTGGATATGGATATTCAAAGCGAGTTTTTGTGCCATATTGTTTTTATTAAAAACTGTGATTTCATCGAAGAGAGTCCTGTCAGGAAATTTAAATAAGCTCAAAGCTGTGTCGTCTTTAACCAATGTTTTCTGGTGCAAACATGCATGGCCAGGCACGCCTCAATGTCGCAAAACGGAGCAAAACGGTGCAAGCTGCCACAAAAGCGTCAATGGTGAATGGTTTATACATACATATACAAGCTAAAACAGCACAAGACTCAAAATTTGCGAAACAATACAGTAATAACTGGAGAACGGATGAAAGTAAAGTTCTCTTCAGACGCTGTCAAATATTTTATGGGTGACTTAATGCTATGTCAGCTGTCACTTGATTCAACGAGCATTCAGCTTCAAGTAGTTGCCTACAGTGTTTATTTTGGAAATCTGAGGTTAGTGCACAGTGAGACTGACAACTTTGGATTGATATGATCCATTTAATTTTTCACAAATACATTAAACCTATATATTATCTGATTCTGACACAACCATAGATTTTTATCCATAAGGTTTTTTTTCTTTTTTCTTTTTTTCCTTTTTAAGTTTAGTATTGTTTTGATTTTTTTTTTGTTTTTTGTTTTTGCAGGATTGTATTTTTTTGACATTTTATAGCATTCTTTCTGACTTTGCAGGATTTTCTCATATTTTTTTTCAAGTTCAATTCAGAATAAAACTGAAAATATATATCCATGCTCAGGATCGAATGCAATGGGAAGTCCTGAAGTAGCATAGATAAAAAGTTTTAAAATGTGTAAGTTAGTCCTGACAGGTTGTTCCTTTTATTCCTATAAATTGCTCCCAAAGTCAAGGAAAGGGTTGTCAGAAACACTGGACCGCTCCTGGATATGGTATTTTTCTTTTGATGTTCGTCGATTTTAATGTGATAAGGTGATTCGTATGTTTGTGAGGCGAGATACAAATTGCAGAGGTTGAGCAGAAACAGTTCCGAGAAAAAAAAACCTTCAAAGAAAATGTTGCCAATTCTTATGTAATTATGGCTACAATACCAAAGATACTCGTTTCTTATGTCCTGTATTTTTATTATTGTTTGAATTGAACTTGTAGCTTTACCTTTATGATGTTGTTATTCAAAAAAAAGTATATTTTGTGGCTTAAATCTCAAGTGTTTTTAATTTGCGAACACCACACTTGGCTTGTTTGGGTGTGAGTTTACATGCAGCCTTCCATATTTGGGGCCCAGTTAGTGGATTGAGCTAATTTGGTCCCACATCAATAGAGAATACCATAATAGTCATAAGAATGGCAGCGACTAGTCTGAACTGGCTTATACTTCTCTCCACAGCTAATGGTTTCCTGTTCCCTATGAGTAACCATTTTCAGTGGCTCATATTGGTTTCCAGGAGTCGTGAACTAATGACAATGCAAACTATGACATGGTTCATTATCATGCCCATGCAAACAAACCCCATGGGCTCAACAATGCTGAAACCTTTCAGTGAGAACAAAAGTTTGAGCTCAATTTTCTCATGTAAATTTTATGATCACAAATCTGTGTTTTTTTGGAGGGGGGCATGTAGTTTAAGTATCAAAATATCGAAAAATATTAAAAAAAGTGATTAGAGGTTATCCGAGTGTGCTGCCTTCAGATCTTCTACCTTAAGGAAATTGGATCAGTTATTATATCTTGCCTGCGAGGCAATCTTTCAATTATCTCAACAGTGTTTTTTATTATCGAAGTTTAACCAGGATCGTTTTCTATGATATTAGTATTATCTAAATGTTATCTGATTTATATATTTCTTCCCTATTCAAACCTAGCTTTCGTTTTACTCTTCTATCCTATACTCTCACCTAAATCCTTTTTATGGATCTCCTTTCAACCATGCTTTTCTTCCATCTCTTTGAAATTATTTCAATCACACTATAACACTTATTACTTTTATTTTCTTTTTGTTACTTACAAACATCATTCAAATATGTTCCACTTAAGACGACATTTTTTTGTTCCTCTGCATAGTTTTTAACAAAATTTAAATATATTTTAAAAGCATATTAACTTTTCCCCTATCTATTCTGTTTCACAACACATCATTTTGGATTTTTGCCAGAGTCTATGGGTAATAATCGTTGCCTGACTACTATGAAAAATATATTTCACTGACATTTGAAGCATTCCATAATGCTATTAACTTACCGATTTTCTGCTCAAATAAATAATAAATACCCGAATTTTAAATTTTAATTTCTTTTATAAATTTTTCTTACAACTGCGCCCATAAAATATTTCAAAATTAAACCAATACTAACCTCATTTTTTTCTATTATCCTGGTAGATCTTCAGCCCCTCTTCCTTGAAAGGTCATTGTCTCCACAATTACAAAATACCCCAAACTATTCCAAACGATATGGTTAAAAAGCTCACTGGCCAGAAAATTCGACAAAAAAACAAAAACAAACAAACACACACCAAAAAAGCAAACAAATAAAAAACCCTAAAACAAAACAAAACAAACAAAACAGAACAAAAACAAACAAACAAACAAACAAACAACATGGCAGCCTTTATGCCTATCCGTTTTACAATTCTTAGTTCATCTGTCTTATTCATCCCATTTTATACTTTACGATTGGACAATCTGTCGATCAGCTAATTCCAGGGTGCAAGTAGGTATAGGGTTTTATCATTCTTTTTCTACGTATATCACTTTTCTCATAAAATTCTGTTTAATGTCATTATTACAATATACATCCAAGAATGTTATCATCATATATCTCGCTATCCTTTCATTATTTTGGACTTTTCATCATATGTTTTCCATCTGTTTTCAAGCGACGCCATCAAATGCACTTCTTTTCATTTCCATCAAAGGAGGAATAACATAACTCTATATCATTTTCATTTTAATTACTCCTCTTTCAACTGCTTCATCAACCACCATTCCATACCCGTATTCAGTCATTCTCATGGAAAACGTGTGTTTCTGCTTTCGCTGAAAACATATAGCTCATTTCAAATGTATGATTATACTCTTATATATCCATTAAATCATATAAATGGAAATTTATCCCAAATGTTCATTCAATTATAAAATCAAATATTTACAAATTGTAACCATGAAATTTTTCTGTGGTTATAATTGCTACAATTGTGATTTTGCAGCGTTGACTAAGCCTTTTGGCGGGTAATATTTGCATATTTTAATGAATGAATGAATGAATGAATGAATGAATGAATGAATGAATGAATGAATGAATGAATGAATGAATGAATGAATGAATGAATGAATGAATGAATAGATCAAATAAAAACATTTAAAGCGATCGATATTGTTATGCCACTGAATTAACAAACCTAGGGGAGACCTGGTAGAGAGACCAGTTTAAGAAACATACATCGCTACCAATACTGCAAAGATATCGGCTAAGGGTGACTGACAATATAGCGCAAAAGCAAAGTAGGCTTTAATACAAGAGGAAAAATACACATTCATCTCTGTCAGCTAAGGAGAAACCGGTCATAACTCCCTTCTCCATAAAAGTGTGTGAATATTCAAAACCATTATCACATTGAAACTATCGTCTAATCTCATGTAATTGCGAGCCACTGGTGTTACGTCACTTGCCTGTTTATCAGACTAAGTTCCGTGTATTGTTCAAAGAGAAACACGGAGCTGCGGCCTGTTTAGCAGGCAAATACAACATCAAAATCCTATGACTTCCGCATGGTTAAATGTACCATATGAGAACACCTTGCACTAAAATTATTCACAAATTAACAAAGAAAAGCTCGTAGATTTTACTACTAAAACGACCCGAAGAAACCCCCCCCCCCCATAAGCAAAAAGCAAAAACAAAATACTTAAAAAGACAAACAAAACAAACTAAAAAAACAACAACACCCAAATCAGTCTTATAGCTTTGGCAAACATGTCATTTCTTCATAACCAAAGCCCTTTTATGACAAAAATCAAACCGTCATCCACACTTTCAAATATAATTAGACAGCGAACAGATGCAACATGAAACTTTACTAAAATGAAGCGATTTTGCTGGAGCTTTGGAAGGTTATCGTTCTGTCATGGCATAAAAAAATTGCGAAATTAGACTGATGAATTTGTGATTAGGCTTACCTATTTTTGAATGGCTTACTACATCCCTTGGTGTATAACACCTGGCTGTACAATGTGGACTCCTCCAGTTCAAAAGTAGACATTTGTGAGGACAAATCCTGGACATTTGTCCAACAGCAAACCCACCGCAAAATGTGTGGCATTTGAAACCTACACAAATCTATGCTCAATATTATGATGAAATACACTTCCACACGTTTGATTTACCTCTGGAAAGAAATGTGATTGAAAAGGTTTTGCGCCTTAGTTAAAAACAAAGATTCACTCATTTTATAATTAAACTTTCTGCATTATTTCTGTGGTTTATGAAATAAGATAAAATTGATTTTACTGCTTCACCAACATTCACAACGTACTACTTTACACCAAGCTAACATTAGCACAATAAATATATACACATCACATTCGCATACATTAACCGATCCCTCGCATGAGACAGGAGACACAAGGAGCCTAGATATAACATTGAAAATAATAGTCGTGAACTAACGATGAGCAACACCAGTGTACAACATATTATCCCGTATCCCGTAATATACAATTTTCGAGAGAAAAAAATGCCACTATTTTATTTTTGAGAGTCATCAAACTTTATAAACAGTGTGTCACTTGCACGAAAGACGGGTTTGAGAGGCTTAATCCAAAAATCCGATATGCAGCATCGCTTGGCATGGCTTGGCGCAGCATGGTGTGGCGCGATGCAGCGGGCCCATAATTGACCTGAAGAGGGAACCTCGGATTATGCAGTTCCTATTGCGCAACCAATAGTATGCATTCTAGTGCGGTTTGTTTTGTGTTCTGTTCGAGAGTATAAGAACCGTCACATGTGGCGCTATGTAGATACCTTAATTGGGATGATGAGTCCATTAAATGCTAGCACTCTTGAGAGTGGTCATGAACAAGTTTGAATCTTGAATCACTATAAGGAGTTAGACCAGTTCAAGAAATGTGAATAGCATACTTGCCATTTCTACCAAATCGTGCAGTAGGCTACCAGTTTTGGAACATGACTACCACCTACTGGAATAATAAGCTTTCAAGCCACTTTCAAAAAAAAAAAAAATAAAAAAATAAAAATTTAAAAAAAAAATAAAAATTCCCACATAAGACACACATTATTAGATCCAATGCAAACTGTCACAACAATTGTTTCTGTGATAAATACCACTGAGACATAGTTAGTGCATGTGGGCATACAATGCATCGTGATGTGACGCTCTTAGAGTCTTCATGCCATATGAATAAATGGATGACTTGATCTGACAAACATGTATGACTGTGCTTGTCTGTTGTGTTTCATTATTATTCAGTCATGTTATTAACAATGTAGAGGCGAGTCGTGAACTGAAATATTGTAATTTGTCATCAAAATACACCACATGAAGTATAAGTTTTAAAAAACGCCCTAGCTTGGGAGGGAGGTCCGCCCTCTCCCCCTGCCCCCGCTCAGTCCTTGTACTCCCTTGCTTAAACCTCCTGATTTTGGAACCTGAAATGTTGGCAAGTGTGGAAACAGCACCAAAGGAGTTTATATATGTAGTAGGTCTACGTAAGTCTTTCGTTAAATGCATGCCAGCACAAGGATATCACCAAAGAAAAGGAAATACAGAGAGAGACAAATTTGGCACGCTCTCCTTGTCGTGTAGGCCTGCCAACTTGTGACAGTAACAAGGTTGAAATAATCGATAACTGCGGTCGGTCTAAACATCGCAATACATTGAATTACACCCAAATCTAGGATCGCCGAATTACATTCAAATAAACCGAGATATAAAATTCAAACACCTCTAGACTAGACTTTATGTCAAATTGGATGAGTCAGGTACCTTTACCCATGTTAAGGCCACATAAAAATGTGCAGGTTTATCATCAGTGGTTTTCTTGAAAAAAATGATGAGGGAGGGAAGAATTTTTAGACCCTTCCCTTCCCTCCAAATGGTTTACTGTATTAATGATTTCCGCAAGCCCCCATTGCCCATACAGGTAATTACTGATCCAACATGTCACAAGATTGTTGTAATATAGTTCCCTTGATGGGCGCTAGAAAAACGGACCGCTCAGGGCATTAACCGAAGCTTTGTCAGCGATTTTTTTTCGCAAATATTTATTTACAAATAAAAGAAATCTCCTAAAAATGGTGCTGCACAGAAGAATATGCAGGCATTGATGATTAACCTGGCTGTTTTTTTATGTGGCCTTATATACATAACCACAAAGTAGCAACATACATCTCTGACTCTTCATATATAGTCATATATTGACCATGTATTTTTGCTTGGCTTATAATGATCTGTACGTGGATTGGTTTATGTCAGAGTAACAAACGAAATGTACACATTTCCTGACCGCAGGTGCCCCCTGGGCCCCTAGCAAACGAATACACTCCTGTCGGCTCCACACAATATTTGTGATGCTTCATGATAATTAAACCACACTTTGATGCTAATTATGTTGCCTGTTAGTGACAACACCGGTTCCAGCAGGTTATATAGAATAGAATAGACTAAATAGAACATAAATATATCTTTTATTTTTAAAAACAATACTAATGTGATAACAATTATAATATACAGCTGAGATGCTTATGTAGTGCTCACACACAAAATACAATGAACTGGACCGTGTTGATTAGGCCTAGGTCATCCCCGCACATCGGCCTCCATTGAGGCACTCTTTTTTCAGGAATGGGGATTTGGTGCAGTTGGCATGTGCGTTTCGAGTAGTTGAAAATACGTCATACCAAACCGCCTATTATTTTGGCCAATCTCGGTTCGTCTTGCGCAGCAGACACCACTGTAGATGTTAATATATATATATATATATATATCAGAACTGCAAATACAGTAAAAACTCCTATTGAGCACAATACATTTCGGTACATGTACACGGACTACCCGTCACAGTCAGTGTATAAGAGTGCTCATGGTTATCCTTATGAATATGTAAATATGAAATGGGTAAAAGAGTGAATGGCAGAGAACTTGTATCTATATAAATATATATTGTATGAATCCTTAGTAAGTTGTTATACTCTCGAACAGAATACAAAAGAAACCCCAGTAGACCGCGAAGCAGCGTATTTTGGACCAAAACGTTTTGAAGAGGGGAAAAACCACCAAACTGACATGGGGGCGGGGATGGGGCTGTGCGTGAGAAGCTGGCCACGTGGGCAGCTACTTGTTCCGCAGTGGAAACCGGCTCTGCTAGTTCATCTTCACCATGAGGCGATAACACCACAAGGGGGCTTCATAGATAGACAACCCCGGGTTGTCTGAATACGATAGTCAATAGTAATGCATGTGTAAAATATAATGACAAATACCCCAAACAAAGAATTGAACCCCATATATACGTATGTCTACGTTTCAGTAGAAACAATGCACCTGGGAAACATCATACCCAAAATATAAACGAAGGGATCTTTATTCTATGTATGAGAGTGAGTTATCATTTTTTGAATGAAATTCAAAAGTTGTAACTCACTGTTCCTTCACAATGTCAAGACCTATGTGAGAGTTATAACATGAAAGGAGACGATTATGTCGAGTGGCGAAGCCACGAGACAGTTGTAATAGCCATAATCGTCTCCTTCCATGTTATAACACATTTGTCATTGGCTGGTAGGAATGGTCATTTGTGTTTAGGTCGGATCAGTGATTTCATGATTGAAAGCGTATTATCTGTCAGTTACGTAATCAAATTCTTATACACACGTGTGACAGCTTCATTTCACTTCTGAGTCACTTCATTCGTGATTTCGCTCAGGCGTTCAGGTAGTTCGTGAATCTGCCAGCTGCCACAAAATGGAAGATGACGTGCCTCTAATTGAACTTGATAATATTGCAACTCAGCAATTATTTTTCCAAAGAAATGACGGCACCGGCAGTACTGGGAGGTATGTTGGTTTTTATTTGTAGTGTTTTTACAATTTCACAATCAAAGTTTGCTTTGCGTTCATGATATGCTACTGCATCAAGACTACTGACCCGGAGAAGTTTTGTGGCTGATGGTATAAAGCGTGCTGGTACTTGAATGGAAAGTTTTTATCATGGAAATTAAGGTAAATCATTTCAAATTTTATTGTTAGACATTGAAAGGGTTAATTCGGAAAGAGTGAGTAATAGGTTTTACTTAAATCACGCTTTTTGCGGGCCCTTTTTCGCGATTATTGAGGGTGAAGGTCAGCCCAAAAAAATGCATTATCAAGTTTCATAATACATTCTTTTTCATAATCAATGGTTATGGGATATAATCAACACTTTTTGAGCCTTATGATTGGCTAATTCCTACCAGCCATATGACAAGCAGTGTTACAACTACATTGTGACGTGCCTGCATCAGTGATTTTGTGCATTAACAATGAGACAAAACCAAATGCACGCGAGGGATGTCTGCTTATACGTCACACGCAAAGTTGAATAACTACGATGAACATAAACAAACACGGCAGACCAGGTCCGCGTTGCACGTAGGCCTAGGGCATATTGTTTTCTTTTCTTTCTTTCTTTTTATACATATATTCTTCATCATAAGCAATGAAGAAGATAGAAGACTCAGCCGAAGTTTATGTAAATATCGCTCCTGTACATAGATTTACAGTCGATGATCACAGTAATGTTTGACAAAACACAAAAAGCAAATCTTGAAAGTACAACGATACTATGACTATGTGATTACGGCTACTTTAAATGACAAGCTGTCGGGACACCAGCTGCATTAAAGAGCGCTTGCATTCACACATTCGACAAAATAACACATTTTGTTCCATGAAGGTAAAATTTATATTTGTAGAGTAAAGTCAAAGTAAAATTAGCTGTAAAAGAAACACAATGCCAAAAAATAGCCTTTCAGAGTAAAATAATTAAAAACGTTTGGAACTCAGAATAAAGCTTTCGACGTTAGTGAAAAAGGACTTCATTCAGTTGAAATTATTACTGTCATCCTCATATAATAATAGTTGTACTGTGACTGCTCTGTTTACAAATACACTTAGTGACTCAAACAGCTGTGCATTCCCTCTGTGCAGAAGACATTGATGAAACAGTGAGAGACAGTTTCTGGAGATTATCTGCGAGATCACAAATCACTCGCTGCTAAATTACACTTATACAGATCACAATTCAAAAAGCTGCATTTTATTCTTAGTATGGCATGATGAATTTGCGCTTCTCTTGTTCCGCCACAATAGTAAGCTGGGACACACGAATCTTCTGTTTGTAGCTTATTCTTAAGAAAGGACAATGCATGGGAATTTTGCAGTATATGATATATTGTTTTTGCAAAGAAAACCCAATTAAACATTGAATGAACAAAATCTTACATGACTATTTTTTCTCTCCCGCTCAAGATGGTTGTTGGCACATGCGCTCGTAACGTTCAGTCAGTTAAGCATTCGTGCTAATAATATATACGCGGTGTGGGGTGGGGGGTGAGGCGTGGGGGCTGTAGAGAGTGAACCTGGGACCTTTGAACGTGCAATGGTCCACATAGGGCCTTATCTGCAATAAAGTTTTGTGTATTCATCTGTGCAGTCAATCATTCGTGCTATTAAGTTGGGGGAGGGTGGGCATAAAACTATTGATAGTTACGTCGTCAAACGGAGCTCCAAGAGAGAAAGGTTGGAAACGAAGCTCACATCTGGATCACCACCCTGCTTTACGTTTGACATCATTTTGCGTGTCTTTACGTACGAACAAGCTGCAACTTACCAGTTTACCACAAAACTTTTTTTTGTTTGTTTGTATTGTTTTGTTTGTTTTTTTGCAGGTACATCCCTTTGATAATCCATTGACATCCTCATACATCCATAGTAACACGCCTATAATTGAAGAATTGAGGGAAAACTTTTTTGTTTTTATTGAGATTGAACATTGACTCTATAACATCCCACGTTTTACAAGGGTCACGCTTAAAGTTTAGAAACTGACAGTTACAGTAGTCCTGTTTTGCTTGGTGAATATTTCTATGTAAAGTACTTTGCAGACTTTGAAATTTTGTTTCCTAGTAAGATATATTAACGTATCTTGATTTGTACACTTGAGTTGTTTGTAAAAGTCAGTGAATTTGATAGATCCTAAGCTACCACACGTTATCAATGGAGAGCGCTTGTGTTTATATTTCTTACATTTTACTGATTTTGTGAGTAGGTGCTTCTCTTTAGCCTCGCCAATTATATTTCCTAGTATATCTTTGTTTGAGTTGGGATTTATGTTTGGATCTTGGTTAAGTTGCTGAAAATATTTTCTATTTGTAATTCCGCAGCAAAATTTGTGATGGACTTTCCTTTGCTGGCTACAACTTTCACAAATTTCGGGGGCCGTTTTGATTAAGATTTTGCTCAAGACATTTGAAGTACAGTAAGTAATATAATAATAATAATAATAATAATAATAATAATAATAATAATAATAATAATAATAATGATGATGATGATGATGATAATGATAATGATAATGATAATGATAATGATAATGATAATGATGATAATAATAATAATAATAATAATAATAATAATAATAATAATAATAATAATAATAATAATAATAATAATAATAACAATTGAATATCTTAAGTCTGGTACACCCAGTCAGAGTTACTTCTGTTCTTTCGTAAGGGTCATTACACATATATAATATCTATACAAATGGTACATAATATATGACCGATAAGATTGGGCGACAAGCAATTCAAACTTAAAGCATAAAAATCATGTAGGGTAGCGAGCCTTAGAGCTGTGTTTAACTCATTCCATACTATGGTCACAGCCCTTTGTCAGTGGTTCTGGCACTGTCTGGTAAGTCATTCTGCAACTGCCCTTGCGGCAGCTGCAGCATGACTTGCCGTGCAGTGCTAGAACCACTAGCTTAAGAGTATGGGCATGTTGGTACTTTAACGAAAGCATCATGAAAAATTTAAATATGCAATTGTCATCTTAAATCTAGGTTAATATACGGAAAATTCAGGGACTGGTATAGAATGTGTTAGAAAAAAGGAAATGGTGTGAGCTGAAGGTAAATCGTCAAGAGAGTTCCAGACTGTAGCACCATTGTAAGCAAGCAAATACTTATCAAAAGAACTTTCTTGACATCGGGAACTAAAACATCCTTAGAGTGGGCACTACAAAGTAAAATGATCGCAGACATAGTCGGGTGCAAGGTTTTTATACATTTATACAAGATAAAGTCCCCTTGTATTTCTAAAATCGAAGTTATTACATATAACCGTAGATGCGTAATTTTGAAGTTTTTGAAGTCTATAATTTGAGATCCACCAGCACCATAAATGTTCTGCACAGCGTCTGCATAATATATTTTCGTTTGGCTGGTGTGATTACCTGATGCGTTTACCTACATTCCTAACGTATTAGCATTACTGGAGATACAAAGTTAAGGATTAATATTCCCGGGACTTTGGTAGTTCAACAGAAAAAAACTTAATGAGTTGTTGTTTCATGCTGATGATGTAAATACTATCAGTATTGTTTCTGAAATACTATCAGTATTGTTTCTGGTTTATCCTACATACATAAGAAAAACGTTGCTAATTATTTAAATTCTCAAAATCAAAATATTTCTGTAATAAAGCTAAGTGCTCAATCACTTAATGCCAAATTTCATGAATTCAAACTTTCACTTGATGAACTTGCTAATGACGATTACTTTTTCAGCGCAATATGTTTGCAAGAAACAGGGCTGAATACTGACATTCCAGTAAATCACTTTTTAAAATTGACAATTATGAACAGATTATATTGAGTTTAACTTGTAGTTCTCACGGTAGTTGTATTATCTACTTACATAACATGTTTCATTATGATATACGTGATTTGTATTCTGCTACTTGAGTCTGGGAACGCCAATTCCTCGATACTTGTGGTGATGTGCTGACAAAAACGATAATACTGTGCAATATCTATCGACCACCAAGGGTGGACCGCAACGATGGAATACAGTTATCTATTGACCATATTAGCCCAATCTTAGACATTGTATGCAGGGAAACCTCCGATAAAGTTATGGTTGGGGATTCTAACATTGACTTACTCAGTATACATACAAGACTCAAGATTGCCCAATATCTTGACATAATGGCAAATAATGGCCAAAATCAAAACATTTTTTTGCCAAGTCGTCTTTCTGTAAGACGAGCGACACTAATAGATCATATTTTTTATAATCTTCATATAGGGACAAATCATGTTGTTCTGAGCTTTCTTTTCAATGGATTGTCTGGCCATTTCCCTACCTTTTCTTGCCATAACAAAAAATTACAGCTTAACGAATCACAAAAATATGTTATGGTAATGACTAAAGATAGTGCACCTGTGGAGAAATTTTACAATGAAATAAATAGCACATATATTTTATCTAAACTTCATTTTGACCCTAGTCTAGATCCCAGCAGTAATTAAAATATATTTGAGAGGATTCTTTCAAATGCAAGGGAGAAGTATCTGCCAGTCAAATTCCATAAATGTAAACACAAAATTTCACCATGGGTAACATGTGGCAAACGAAAATTAATCACATATCGTTCATAAATTATATAAAAAATTAAAAGGTTGTCCCCAGATTATGTTAATCTTGATGAACATAAACATAATCTTAGTGTGTGATTTGAAGCAAAACTATTACTTTTCCCAGTTGCTAGCTCCTCATTTTAATGAGTTATTCTCATGTAAAGGCCCAAAATTAGCTTAGGAAATAAATTCTAATTCTAACTTGCCACATTCTCATCATACTAAACAGATCACATCAGGCACGAATTTTACTTCACACCTGTTAATATTCGTAATTTTGAATCGATTCTACAAAATTTTAAACCAAAAAGTAGTGCAGGCATACACAGGTTATCAATGAAACTCATAAAAGGCATAATCCCATCTCTCTTGACGTCCCTTACTATGATCATGAATCAGTTACTGAAATCAGGAATATTTCCTGATAAATTGAAAGCAGCAAATGTCATACTTCTGTTTAGAATAAAGGTCACAATTATCTCCAAGATAATTATCGTCCCATGTATATTCTTCCAATATTGTCAACAGTTTTTGAAAAAGTTGTGTATAAACAATGATAAGAATATCTTATTTCAAATGACTTATTTTGCAAAAGTCACCATGGTTTTAAGTATCTTCATTCTAGGGAGAGAGCTACTCTTGAATTTGTTGATAAGATGTATATAACGTTTCACCTAAAATGTCACATCACTAGCGAAACGTGCATTTATAGTTTTCTGACGATTTGATTTTTCGTTATATTCGAGCACATCCTGTGTTTTGCTTTCTTATCCTTCCACGGCCAGCGTGATCGAGCACAAAATGTGAACAAAGCAGGATCCACTTCCAGAAGCAACCAAATAAACCCCAGTCCTATGAACTGGTCTATTCTGGGACCTTTGTTATATATTTTTTTTAGTCATGATATTTACCATGCATGTCAAAAATCCGACATTATTCTGCCCATACTGACCCATCGTTTTACTCACTAAAACGCTTAAAATTGCAATATATATATATATATATATATATATAAAATCAAATCTCTAAAATTCCATTACAAAAATTTCCAAAACCAATTATCTGGTTTCCTGTCTCGAAATTAAATAAAGCCAGTAATTGTATCTGATATCATATTCCTACTCTTTCGAAGAACAGACCTCCTTGCGTTTTGGATAAAGTACATATACATTCAATGGATGTATATTCTAAGTACATTAAATTAACCTTGTTAACCAATATTCAGAAAATTACACCTTAGATAATTGTTATAAATGTCCAACTTGATATTCTCCTATGTATTCCTGCATTGTTTTTACAAGTCATGATATAAAGTTTGTAAACTCCACTCTAGATGGCCCAGTATCAGCGCATTCATATCCTTGCTGGAATCATCCTGACGTCTTTGGTAACTCCGAGGGTGTTTTGATATTATATCAATACACTTTACCACAACACTTTTGCAGATTATAATGTTAAGTCCATTGATATGTGCCATTGTGTTTGTTTCTTTTGTTACTTACTTTGTGTGTAAATATTGCCAAATAAATACAGTTTTGAGTTCTGGGTTGGGTGGGCACAAGTTAAATAAATTGTTTGAAGCAAAGTAAATGGAAGTGAGGTGCTTAAACGACGTAGTACAGCTAGTTTACCACGCACCACTTTGCACACATTCACAAAATGTTGACACGAGGTCAGCTGATTGTCAATAGTAACACCAAGGTATTTTACATCATATTCCATGTCAATTTTCTCGCCATATAAACAGATGTCTAATGCCTTAATGTTATTATAACCACCGGATAATAAGAGTGAACGGCATTTCTTTGTGTTTGCTTCCAGACTGTTACCTTGTACAAAGCCAGTCTCAGGTACTCCCCTGTGTAAAATGGAATTAACGTTATCAACACAATCTTCTGCCGCGTAAACAATGGTGTCATCAACTGACAGATGTACCTGACATGTACTCCTGTAGTGTGCTAAATCATTTACATACAGTAAAAACAAAAGAGGTCCAATTACTGAACCCCGAGTGACACCAATAGTTACATTTTTAGCTTGAGATAGGTCACCATTGCACTAAGCTACATGGAGTTTCAAGACATACACAACTAATAATAATAATAATAATAGTAGTTTTATTTAAAGATGGTAAACCATGTCATTATGGGTACAATGATTTTCAATGGGCCATCTGTCAAGATTTACTATCAAATACTACATATGTACCTGCAATAAATTAAAACTAGAAGCACCATTGATTTATAAAGAATAAAAAAAACAAAAGAAACATACAGTTAACAGTCACTCCCTAGTACAATTTCGTGTATCTAATGTAAAATGTTCTTTTTTTGCACAGACATCCTTTTAAGTATTGCACATATCGTGTTTTAAAGGTATTCAAGTTTGGCGACTGTTTTATATGATTGTCAGCCTGTTCCACAGTATGTCGCCTTTGTACTTAAAAGTCCTCTGACCAATAGGAAGTTTGTAGGCTGGCACATGCATATTTTCTGATTCATTACTTCTCGTGCTATAGGCATGATTATGCTGAACATCTGTAAAAGAATCTTGGAGGTATTGTGGCGCTGTTTCATGTACAATTCTGTACATGAGTAATTCCTGAAAATATTCGTTTCGAGCATCTATCGGCATCCAACCTAGAGATCTAAAAAGATGTACTGTCCTTACTTGATCAAAATTGTTTACATTTAGTATTGATCTTGCATACAGTTTCATGCATTTGTGTATTTCATCAAAAGCTCTTTTGAGCAGTTACCCCACACAACTCATCCATATTCAATTATTGGTTGAACCAGTCCAGAAAAGGAGCTCTGTCTGGCTCTGAGTGGTAGTAGATGTTTTATTTTTTTATTTTGAGATGGTACAACCTGCTCTTCAGTTTGGAACATAGTTGTGTCACATGGGCATTCCAGGTCATTTTGCACATCATTATATACAAAATAAACAGGACAATACACAAAATGCTGTTTTCAAGAAGACTCAAAACAAGTGGTTTTGTACATCAGGTATAAAGAGAAATAGTTCGCAGTTATAGGTATCAGTTGACAAAACATCTTGCTTGAGCAATAAACAATTGTCCTGCAACAAAAATGTCATTAATGAATTCATCTGAAAAGTTCAGCACTACTACATAACATACTCTCAATGAGTCTATCAACAAGGAGATTTCACAAAAATTGGGTGAACACCCGGAGCAAATACATTCGTAACAGACCTAAGCAGTTTAAGCCTAGGTAATTCATGTAGGGGACAAAACAGGAATAAGTGACCTGCATCTTCCTGGAAGTGGTTGCACGGGCAAGCTACATAGGCCAAAATGTTTCTATTAGATATATGTATATATATGTATAAATATATTAAATAAAAATTCGTGTACTTGCTTTAATGACGAAGTGATTTACTTGCAGTTACCATGTTACGTCACAAGTAAGAGTTATGCCTATGTGGATGTGATTTGTGGATTCGGGTATTGCAGAAACGTCAAGGTACAAAGTAGGGTAATTTCCCTTACAGAAAAATAAAAGCAAGAGAGATTTAATAGCACTTAAAGTCATCCGCAGCATCCCACCCCAGATAGGGAACCAACATCAGTATTCATGTGGGTACCAGAAAGTTTGTAATCATATATAATCGCAACAATGCTAGTGTCATCAACAAAAAGCTGATGTCAGATGTTATATCATCAACGATGTCATGTATGTAAATTACAAGTAGATTAGACCCAAGGGTAGAGCCTTGGGGCACATCAGCGTCTATGAGTAGCCATGAGGAACGCTGACCATATATGACAACCGTTTGTTGTCAATTATTAAGGTAAATATCGAGACAGTTGATAATGGGAGGGGTGATGCCAAGATGCTGCATTTCAAAGAGAAGACCAAGATACTATACACGGTCAAGTGTTTAACAATTATGGCTTCTTTGCCAAAATCGAAGCCATTGTAGATTCAATGAACAATGCTAATTAGTTGTTTTACAGTGGAATCGTCGGAAACGAAGTCCGAATTTCGCCTGGTGAGGAGGTTATTTGCATTATATATTCACAAAGTTTGTTGTACACCAGTCTCTCAAAAACGTTTGACACATTACACAGTAAAGATATTGGGTGGTAGTTCGATTTTAATTGCGTATCAGATTTCTTGTGAATAGGGCAAATATTTGATTTCTTCCATTTCATACGGAATTCACTGGCACACAGTGAGCTAAAAAACAGTCTAGTTAAAGACTTGGACATGCCAAAGGCAGTTTGTTTGAGCAGCATATTACACTCGCCATATAAACCCGTTGCAAAGCTTGTTTTAAGTGAGATTAGGATCTTGTGAACATCGTTTTCATCTACTGCCAAAGGTTCCAGTCTGGCATCAGTGCGATATTCGAAATCGGGTAAGCAGAGTGGGTTGTCATCAAGGAGGGCTCTACACTGACTGGCAAAAAATGGTCAGAGACTTCAACTTTCCCATCATTGTTGGAAATAATATGATTATTCTCAATAAGAGGGGGATGTTTGGATGCAACTTACCTCCAAGAACCTACTTTGATAAATTCCACAATTTTCAACATTTATTTCTTTGCTGCTGAGCTCTGTCCGAAGTTTGGAAAAAAGAGTCCTGCATTGCTTTATTGTTGGGCGAAAGAGAAATATTACGATATCTCTTATAATATTGATAAAGTCTATCTGTTACAGGAGATGGATTTCCATTACGCGGCCCCGTTTCCGTATTACCTGTTTAATGTGACTAGTGATACAATGTTTGTCTTTAGGTCTGATAAGAACCTCTGTACAGGCGATAAATTCTTTTGCAGTATCAAGAAAGATTTGGGATCAAGATTCCACATGATCACCCATTAAGTAAAAAAAAAAAAATCAAACCCAACGCCCCAAGGAGCATTGGACAGAGCCTCATCAAAATCCCCCTTTTGTATTCCAAAACGGTTCTCTTGAAAGTTTGGTCATTGGTAAAAGAAATTGAAACAGTACAAAATATGGCAGAGTGACAGCAGTTCGATATGGGAGGGAGCACACTGCTGTTTAATATAAATCCGGGTGAGTCAGTTATATGGAGATTTAACAAAGTGCTTGAAAAAGTCAGTCGAACGAGTGGATTCGTTGATAATTTGAAACAAAATTGTTGCGTCTAACAAGGTCAAAAAGCTTTGTACCCAATTCACTGTCGGCGTGATCAGAGTCCCATCGGGAGCAGCGATCATTAAAGACGCAAGTTATCAAAATTCTGGGGTTTAGTTCCATGGCTCTGTTTATTGAATCAGACAGTTCATGCAAAAATGAATGTTTTTGTTTGCTGACTAACCAGGTGGGTGATAGTATGTCCCAACAAGAGCGATGCCGCAGCCAGTAAAGAATTCAGCCCGCAAGCATTCACAATGTTGTGACTCAAGATCGATACGGCAGGTGATCACTAACGAATCCTTGGTATAAACAGGAACACCACCATCGTGGCTGTCCAGATCCCGCCAAAGTGGAGGCTGAAAGCGTTGAATAGATAAAAGTTGGCTTGGGTAGGTCGAATCAAGCCACATTTTAGATAATGCTATATCCACATTTGCGGTCCCAGGGAAGAATAACAGGTCATCTAGGTTCCCGTCAGTTTTGAGACTACGAATATTCAGGTGACAGAGGTTATTATTTTAAATATTGTGCGGTCCAGAGTTTATATAAATGTCAACAGCAGACAAAAAGAAATAAGCGACTGGTGCCAAAGGTTGCAGGTTCGAGTCCCACTCGTTCCGAACATGAAATAATAAACAACCATTACAGCTTGTCGAATGTTAAAAAAGAAGCATATAGTAGAAACAGGAAAGATAAAACTAGAAAAGGACAGAGATGACCTTGTATGGTTTGTAGCACAATTATCCATGAGAATTCTTAACAATAATATTGATAGATGGAAAAGCTCAATTGCCTCCCTGTATTGCTCAGGGCAGCAGCTCATGACTAAGTGAAATTACGTGAGCTTTACCTGAAAAAATGCTGATATCGGTTGTGTGGATATATCTGCAAGTAAAATCATCCCAAAACTATTGGATTGCTCGGAATTTGGGATCATACACGAAAAGCTTTTCAAATAAACTGATGTAGATGATATGGTACACGTGAAATTTGGCAAACTCATAAAAAATGAGAATCATTAATATAACAAAAGTGAAAATATAGGGTTGAAGATTCCACAAATTTTTGGACATCACATATTGTACATCTTGAAATAATAAAAATTCACACGTCGAACATGTATGGAACACGTCCGAAAATAACTAGAAGTAGGCTACCATGCTACATACCAAGTACTCGAATACATACCGAGCATACAGAGCAATATATATTCAATATATTCATAACGCTCTTGCAATGTTATAAGCCAATGTAAAATTGAATTGGAGTTAAGTCATGTTCTTATGTAGAATATATCCTATCAGGTCGGAATATATATATATATATATATATATATATATATATATATAAAGATATGAACCGACTTGTCCTATGATGAGGCAAGGTGTCAGTGCAATAATATTATGTGTGTGTATGTGCTTGTAAAAATTACGATTTAACAATGGGAAATGACACCAAGTCTTCTTGTAATTCGGACCACTACATTTGGGTAAACAAAGAAATTGAGATATGAGTAAGCGCCTTACAAAGGCTGCGCGCGTGTACAACGTGTTTCTTTCCCCACATTTATAATTCTAAAAAAATTTTATCATTACACAATACGACGTGTACATAATTCAGTTTCGTTAATTCACATGATGGAAAGATATGAACCGACTTGTCCTTTGATGAGGCAAGGTGTCAATCCAATAATAATAATAATAATAATAATAATAATAATAATAATAATAATAATAATAATAATAATAATAATAATAATAATAATAATAATTATTATTATTATTATTATTATTATTATTATTATTATTATTATTATTATTATTATTATTACTAAAGAGTGTGTCAAATATAGGCTAAGTGGTACACTTTAAGCATATTCAGGATCAAACTTTCGCAAGGAGGGAGAGATATGTTTGATAGTTAAAACATGCCCATTATGCCACATAATCAACGAGGTTTAAAACCGAATTGATAATGATGGCATAATGGTGATTGTGACATGATATAAAAGACATATAACAAGGGTGGTAGGAAGCAACCAAGATATCCCTTGGTACATGATATTTTCCTCTACGTTTTGAGATCTAGTTTGCCGCTTACACAAGTTTTCGTATGCACAGTCAAGTTTGACTGGTTGCTCAAGTATTTTCCACCAAAACAAGCAATAAATATTGGGAATTTAAGTCATTTACTTTTTGTCAGGATTCATGCTTGTCATGGACCCTGATAAGTGTTGTTAACTAAGTCCTGTGCATCAACTTACTTTATGTCCACAGTGATATCATGCTAGATGTGACAGACGACTTGGAAAGTTTTGTGAATGCGCGTTTGTACTGTTCCAAGTGATGTAGTCATCTGCACAGATCCTGCTAGAACAATAGCTTATTTTGGGCTGTTCAGGGGAAGGTGTCAACAACTATATACTACACACTGCATGTACAGGTTACGTTTCACTGCACAACACTAGCAATGTCATTGTGTGAAAAGAGTTCATTGTGTGTTTACTTCACTTGTTATTCAATAGTGAAGGAAGACCATAATCCTCACTTTTCACATATAGAATGGATTATGTGAATTAGTCAACACTTTTTCCGGCTCCTTGATTGGTACCTATCACCCATGTTACAAATCAGTGTGTCTTCGCTTCACATCAGAAGATTAAAACAGTGAAAAATAAAAATGGAGTTTACCATGTGTGCAACAGCACCACGCAAGAGTGACTTGAACAAAAGTATGTGTAATTGTGTTGGATCTTGATGTCAGCTTTGAAAATAGTTCAGTTCGGTTCAGGTAACGATCATGTAATGTCATTACCTCATTGGTTCTCTGTTACCCAACCCCTGTAATCATTTAAGGTGGGTAGACAGGAAAACCTTATTTATAGAGGGTAAACCTGGCAAGCTGACGCTTATCTCCCCCAGGGCCCTCTTGCACACGCTACTCAATGACCCATTCACATGTGTATGTGATGATCTGTCATGAATGCATTTCTTATAGCAGCCGCTACTGAGTCAGGGGACTTGCAGTCTCTGTCATCGCCGCTGACATAATCAGGCACAGGTAACCCAAACATGTCCCACTAAGTCTTTAAAGAGTTAAGTGGTCACTGAATGTGAAGAGCCAGGGACAAATCCCTTTGGATCATCTGAGAGTTGAACCCTGTACCCCTTGCATTCAAAGTGAGGACTGTAACCACTTGGCCATAGCAGCTTTATCATGTTGACTGATTAAAAAAATGTCAACATGATTGAGAACGATTGCACAACATTTATGATTTGAGAAAGATCACAGAGAAGTCTATGGTCTCAAGCCAAGTTAACATCCAAATCCTCCTTTCTATGAATTTGAACGATTCTACCTGTAGGACTTTCCTGGTTCCAATGGTTAAATTCGCGGATATATATGCAACCATCTTTGGTCCAGCAGGAATGGATTGGCTTACCACATCAAAACTCTTGAGCAACAAACATAATATGCGCTGTCTTGCACATAAAATCTTGTGCGATGAACCTATTCTTATTTTCCTTTCTTGATAGGAACACTCTTCTTCTAGACCTATAGGCCACAAATTTCACAATGATCGCTCCAAGTTTGTTATCTCGTTTTTGAACTACTGGGTAAGAATGACTAATCTCTAAGCAATTCATATTCATAATCAGACTTTTGATGTGTTCCATAACAATCTGGTCTGTATCCTTACACTCTGTTTCTGGACATTTTGACCACATCCTCATCGTATTATGCCTCCCGTATTGCTGAAACTCATCCACTTCAAGATCGCCTACTTTTTTCTTATTCCTTTGGGCTCATTCATGAAGCACGTCTGCTGTTTTTACCCTGGATTTAATATCACATAATCTAATTCCAACTGAGAAACTCAAGTTTCAAGAGCCTCAATTGTTTTGGCCTGGGCATTGACAACTTCACTGATTACTCTCTTTAGCCCTCGCTCAATTCTTGGGCTCATTAATTTCGCCAAAAAAAAAATCATCACCCCCTTCAAATGGTGGCATGTCAGAATACAAATCACAGTGCCGTCTGGCTACAGAAGGAGAATAACCTGTTGGGGAATGATCAATCCAAGGGCATTTTAAACCATGGGTAGAATCGCTGTAGCTGATTGCTCTATTCAGGGAGCAATAAAGCACTTGGTTTAGGGTCACCAGTTCAAGGTTTGGTTTGGATATGTTGAGAAAAACACACAACCCACTGGGACGGCTGTCCAAAAAACTCACATGGGAGCTCTTCAGCACATCATAAATCCATCAGCAAATGGGATGATCACAAGAAGACTCGCAACATAGTTTTTTAAATACTGCAGCTTCGTTCATGAGTGCAGTTACCCTATGGCTCACCTAACCCTGCACTAATAGTGGTGTTATTATATGTTAAATAAGATTTCTTCAAATGCGAATAGCTGCAGTAAACTTTATCAATTTGGGCTGACCTGATTGGGGTAGCTCTGAATTGGGGATGGGAACCAAGCCTTGAACTGGTGACCCTAAACCAAGTGCTTGATTGCTCCCTGAATACAGCAATTAGCTATAGTGATGGGAGTGTTCCGTGTAACTGTTTTGCTAGGAACTACCATACTACAATAGACCAATTAGTGGGGTCAGTAATGCTATTTATGTCATGTGATTCACGCCACGGAACCAGGTAGCTCTAACCACAAGCCCCAGAACTGGGGCTTGGGGCTTTAGCATTATGTTTATATGTAACACTTTCGAGATACACCAAATATATAATCGCGCATTCTTCGATAAAATAATTTTTGAAAATGCTTACTACAATAATATCCTTTCAGCATGATATTCAAGGTGTGTTCTGGAACATTATTAATTGCTCATGTTTGTCAAATTCATATACAAGCTGGAAGATATACTAGGTTTGCTTGTATATATGACCATGTATATTTGAATAATGATGAGACTTGATGAATAATGATGATATATCAGATTTAACAGAAGTTATATTCAATTACAGATAAAGCAATTTTGCCTAATTTTATTTAGAATCTGGTTAAGAAAAAATCATTTTGATAACTTTATCTTGGCTTAAATTCTAATGACTTGAATTCTTCTCTGACACGCCCTACAAATCTTCTTGTTCAAATCCAGAGACTGTTAGAAAATGTGGCTGCAATAATTTTAGAGATTTTGAACTTGCCTGTTTTGCTACTAATTTTATCTTTTGCCATCATTCCATTCTAATATTCACCTTTCAGCCATTTTAGGTTTACTTGTTTTCTGTCAGGCTAAACCCACAGAGGCTATTGGTAGCAAGCGGTGACGTATGGCAAGTTTGTCTTATTGTACTAAGAATCTAAGAAATACATTTTGATTGCATGTTTTTGACTTATATATTGATGACTTTCACACTTGTCTGACATGCCTAATTTTACATATACTCAAGGTCGAAAAATACGCAAAATTGACATTATTTACTTAATGTCACAAATTTGACTCATTATGCTGAAACATTAACTCAGGGTTGACAGCAAAATAAAGCTTTATCCTTTGGAGTCTTTCAATGTGAGCATTAGGTGTCATCATGGTGTTTGTTTTACATTTCTGGTGCAGGATGTCCATTGTTGCAGTACTGGTTAGAATTTTTCTTGCTTTGTACAGGTGATTTAGCTGTAACTGTCTATTTTTTAATCACTGGAACAGATAACAATGTCCCAGTTTGTATCTACTTCAGTTATACACTGGCATACTGTTTAACTAAGGTATGCTACACAGCTAGAAAGGGTAGATACACGTTCCAGGGTACATCAAACTATTCTTATCTGAACTTGTTTAATACAAATGTAGTAATTATGTTTGGTTTGACAGGTATTTTTATGCATATCGAAGCTCTGCATTTATAAGTAAAGCTTCACTTATTTAGTTAATGTGTTGACACGTTCATGTATTTTTTCATAATTATGTGGGTTGCCTTTGCTGAATATTTAGCTTAGACAAGGAGCCGCTACTCAGAGATACATATATGGGTACAGGCTCCAAAACATGTTCTGAGTAGTTACCCGCTGAAAACATTTAAATTTATTTGGGATAATGCAACCTATGTCCAAAATCCTAGAGAAAAAGGTGGCAATAATACTTCCACATGTATATAGGTTAAACAGTGACAGGTTAGCTTACCTTGTGTAGAGAGTTCGGAATACGGAATAGGGTAATGACTACCAGGATGCTGGTTCTGCGTGAACTGACATAAATACTAATATGTATGAGGATATGTCATTGCAATGTCTACAGTTTCTCAGAACACAATCTTTCAAAAATAGCATTAATTTGTATTTTGTGCCTATGCCAATTGACAGTACTGAGCTCAGTATGAATGCACGCCAGGTGATGTCATAGTTTTCTAAATAATGACCTTCTCAGCTGGTCTCTGACCAGGCCTGAGAGTTTCCCAAATAGTCTTAACTGCTATTAGATATGGTAAAGATAAAGTCCCATTCCCTGACTGAGGCAGTTTTAAAATTTCTTCCTGATACCACCTGGTCTCTGGTAACACATGAAATGTTCCTGACTTGTCCTGTCAAGGAGTGGGCCAAGGAAAAAAAAGAAAAACTTCTCCTGTTAGCTTGATTATGTCCTAAAAACACCTGGTCATTTCATTTATGTCCTGAATAATCCTGAAATATATCTGATTGTTACTCTCTATCATCAAGTCATGAAGATCAAGGCAAAATAAATCAGAGAAACTGTTAAGATTCAGGAACTTTTCTGACCTCTTTGGATTATGTATAAGCATTTTACTCTGTCCAAGGCATTTGGTATCTTATTCATCAAAATACCTCTTGAATAGTATTTAAGTATGAGATAGATGTCAATGTTTGCATTTGGTTTTAATAGTTATATCTCTAAAGGAACGCAATATCTAAGCCTCGTGGATACTGAATCGACACCTTCATACATAATGTTTGGAATTCTACAAGGTTCAAGGTTAGGCCTGCTCTTATTTATTCTTTATAAGACTGACCTTAGCTCTTTGTATGAAAATATATTCACTCTTCGTTTTCATGATGATACTGATGTCTTTGTTACAAATCATAACTTCGAAAGTTGAACCGATACTGTAATTTCATTTCTAAAACTTGTATCGAATTGTTCAGCATAGAAGTTATTTGTTTACCGTAAAAAAAACTTGGTTATATGAAAATAAGTATTAAGAATAATGTAATCGATTCTAATATTCTATGAAACAATGTATATGATGTACGTTGAGAAAAATGCCTGACTACAAAGGTCTTGATGTTTGGATTGATAACAGTTGAAAATGGGACATCACATACTCAATTTATCAAACAAGCTCAGTCAAATTATTGATATGAAAAAGATGACAGAAACTATCCAAGGAAAACTGTATCCAACATATCCATTTTTCTTTACAGTAAAAGGGCTGCTAATTATATCTCAAACTCCGATAATCTTAAAAAAATCACAAAAGACATTTGTTCGTATCATATGTAACTAAATTAAATCCACATGCAGACCCCATCTTTGTTCATTTGAAAAGTTTCAAACTTGCAAATTAATGGGTGTACTACTGTTACACTTCTTTTCAGATTCGAAAGTCTCGTATATCTGGCATTTTTCATTGTCTCTTTCTATTTTCTTCTAAAGCTACTTCGAATTCTACTAAGCAGTTATTTAACTTATATACTTCCAGATGCAAGACTATTTTTTGTACATTCTAAATCTTACATCATGGACGTTTCACATATTGCAAAATCGCAATAAAAACTGAGCATTCCCTAACTCTGTGTACATTGAAAGCAAAGTGTGGAATAAACATTAGTTATCCATCAATTGTAATCCACTTTGTTTCTGAATATTTTTATTTTGAGTACTTACATGTATAATTGACAATTTGCATGGGACATTCTGTATTTTATTTCATTCTATTTAGTCATTTATAGCTATTCCTTGGGGATGGTATCGATGTAACTGGGTTTCAATCTCTAAAATGTAATGTACACACTGTGTACAACTTGACAAAATGTGCTGCAATGAATGTGCAGTGGAACTCAAACTTTATTTCTATTGGTGTGAAATGCACAGCATGCAGATATCCATATACCGGTTTTTACATACAATCATCAAAATTTAGGGCTTATTTAGTGTCTTATGGCTAGAATTTGTCGATATTCTGGCCTCTAACTGCCATAATAACAGCTCATTTTGTCAGGACGAACGAAAAAGTTTCATTGTAAAGATAAGTTTTTTTTAAATGTGACATTTCCCAGTATGTATAATTTAAAAAGTCAAGAGGGGTGCCGTGCAAAAAGCGGTCACATCACTAAATCGCCAGATGTAAACAGCAAAATACCGTTTATGCGTTATGGTTATAGATAGAAAGTTGATTTTCTATGCACCACATAGAACAAAACTATGCTTTCCCCTATCAGTCCTAGCTGTTAAGATCTTACATTCTTTATATTTGAGCAGGGTCCCCCGCCATAGAACTACTGTGTGGACACTTCAGGGCAGCTACAGTGTAAGTATAGTAGAAGATGACACAATATCGGTCTCCTTTGGGTGCTAATTTCATGATATTGTATTTGCTTGCACACTGATTTTTCTCACTTATAGAATATTTTAACACTGCAGGGCGACAGACACCCACGACCAGCGCCAGTTGGCACCACTGCTAGTTACCCCTATCATCTACCGCTAACCACCGAGAAATTCACCCCAGACATTTGATGCTCATTGGCACATAGCAGTGGTTACAAGCAACCACTGACAGCGAGGCTTTTTTCATGTATGCCCTTGAATGCCGCTGAACGCTGCTCTCTGCCGAAGACTGTGGCTCTATCTTAACAACCACATTATATAGCATGTGTGTTGCTGATTTGTGTCATCACACTGTCTAGATAGAAGACGCTACAACAGGAGCTGGTTGGCAGAGGAAACTTTTCCATAACTCCTGGGCATTTGGAAGTGTCATCAGTTAATACTCAATGTAAGTGGATGCTCCACTGCATTGGTGATAGGCATCGGCATGAATTTAAACCTATTCATAGCTGTTTCTTTATAAATTTCCTGACAACTGAGTTACAAAATTGACCAGAGTAGGTGTTACCCATGGCAGCGATGATCCTCTATGATACAGGCAGTACTGGAAGTATTTAAAGTCTGAGCTGTAGCGTTTTCATTCTAGATTGCTTTGGGTTGGATTGCTGATCCAGGTAATTTCGGATGACTATTCTGTACCAGTAGCGGCATAAAATCAGTGGTTGAAAGAATTTTAAAGGTTGTGAGGCAGAAGAGAGTTGCTATGGTGATTACAGTAGAGCAGCTGCGGTAATGTTTAATGTGAATTTTCCCTAATGTTGTGAATTATTGTTCGTTGAATCTCATTAATTAATGTTCAGAGAATTCATATTTTGCTGAAAATAAATTCTATGACATGCACAAAACTTTTTGCCTGATTAAAATATAATGATTAATATTAATGGTGTTATTTTCGTGAATTGGACCTGTGTTGCATTAACATAAATTATTCTCCATGCTGTTTTTTCCATTTCACAATTACCTCTGACAGCTATCTTATTTGTTGTAGGTAACACAATCAGTTGGGGATGTATTTTGATTTATGGCCAAATCGTTATTGATTTATTTGTAACCATAGCATGTTTTGTAACGTTTCAATTCTTTGAAATTTCCAAGCACATGAAATTGAGAATATTTTCTTCCTTTTGTCTGATGTATCTATTTTTTTATATTATTGGACTGTCTGCTGTTTAATCATTCTAATACATTATTGCAAAGTTCGTGAAGAAATATGGACAAAGTATAATCCCACACAGACATTTTGCATTTTGTAACATGGCTCCTGCATATCATTTTTTTCACGCATAATATATACTATTGTGTTGATGAAATTGTTACAGGATACTGTAACAAATACACTTTCTTCAACACAATTTTTTCACGTCAATTGATCCAACAGATCAAAAATATTCATGAATGTGGCTACCTTTGACCAGTTGTTCCAAATTGGCTCAATTAGTGAGACCGACAGGAATAATAAAAAGTGTCAACAAAAGACAAGAATGTCGAGCATAATTTACCAAAGATAGTCTGTTGTCCATTGTAGAGAAGTGCGTTGGTCAATTGGAATATGTTACAAAGCCTGTTGCCACACCAGACTAAAGGTAATGAGGCTTTCAAGCACTTCAGTGAGATTATGGAGTGCTGCATTAGACAGTATGAGTATGCAAATAGCTTTGTCATCTAGAATAGATGATTTGGAAAAGCAACTTGCTATGAGGGGAGACTCCGAGGTTGTTGATTTAAGTGAAGCCTCAATGGGAAATAGTGTTTCTGCATCAGCAGGATGTCTGGCGCAGACCAAAAATAATAAGTATTGCCAAGAAATGGAGCTCATGAAAGGAAACCAAGTAATCATTAAGGCATTGATGGAGGAGAACAGAAGGTTCATGTCCTCATCATTGTGGAAAATAGTTCTGCTAATCAAGATAAATCACCTCTGTAGCCATCAAGTTTACCCTTATCTGCAGTCAGGTGTCATTGTTGCCAAGAATAAGGATATTTTGTAAGAGATTTCACTGGGAAGTGACAATCCACAAGATCTAGTCCTGGAAATAAGACCCCAGAGTTACCAAAGTTCCAAGAGCAGGCCATATTTTTGCTGGTCTAATTCCAACCCCAGCTTTTGTCAATGACCAAAAGGGTAATAGAAAATGTGCTGCTTCAGGTAAGTTGGAATCACTGACTTCTGAGTCACAACAGTCACTTTCAGGGTCATAAGAAAGTATTTGATCCACATGAAAGGAAATCAGCATTCTTTCGATAAGTATTGGCATTAGTATGGTAGTTCCTGTCTGTGTGTAATCTAAGGAGGTGGAGGCTACAGTCGATTCAGCAGCATAGCGTCTGTGGTGCACTCGGAAATTTTTCAACATCTGAAGGTTACGCCTAAAGTTTTGGAGGAAGTTAGACTAACGGGAGCAGCAATGGAAGCAACGATGGTTGGAAAACGTGTCTAAGGAGATCCCATTGCCATAGAAACTGTTCATATCATGAGCATATGAAGTGAAAAATACGATAAATTTATGTCGACCTGTATGGGATTCAAACCCACTACCTTTGGCACACTCGCCTAGCCAAATGTAAAGTCGAACACTCTGACCTCTAGTGTGTGGCTCATATAACAGACAGTTTCATCTTAGGACTTGATCTTCTCATTGACCCAAAGTGTAAGGTTGATTTGATCACGGTTTGCTTCAAGGAAGTGTTAAGCTAATGCCAAACGCCAAGGAAAAAAATGGGGAGAAGTATATCTAAGTATTTCCAACATCACGTTGGGAAAAAATGTAGTAGTCCCTCTGAGCAGCATTAAGCAAGCTAAGTTTCATTCCACCATAGGAGATGGCCAAGATCACGTAGGTGACTCCAAATGAAAATCTAAGTGGGTTAATTTTTCCATCTTTATTGATTAGGGCTGGTCCTGAAGTCGTTATTTCCATAACAAATGTGTCAGACAAGATTCTTAGCTTGAAGTGGAGTCATTGAGTGTGTGATGGTGTCCGCATAGATAATGACATCATTGAAACTTATATTGACTGTAGGGAAGATCTTGAGGAAAGTTCAAATGATTTTTCATCTTACGAGCTTGCCGCAACATCCCAGCATGTCCCATCAGTAAAACAAGTTTGGCCTAACCAGGGCACCAGGGACATTCCAGAGAGCCATTCATCATCTTTTTTCGATGACCTAACTTGGGAAACGACCTTGTCCTATCGCAATGACTTTATTATCATAAGAAAAGACCTTCATGGACACTTGCGGAACCTCTGTGAGGCCTGGATTGTTTTTGATAATTCGAACATAAGCTAAAATCCAAATATTGATAGCTTTTTTAGATGAAATTAAGTTTCTTGGGAAGCTTGTGTCAGTGGATTGTGCTGTGGTCTATCCACACAAAGTCAAGGTGGTTGTAGACTGGCCATTTCCAAAGTCAATATGGGATGCCTAACCCCTTATAGGATTTAGAAACTACCATTGTGATCATGTAGCAGGCTTTGCTGAGATCACAACGTGTCTGTATTATCTGACAGGGCCTAAAGCCATGTTTGGTTGGAAGGAAGAGCATCAGGCAACATTTGAATAACTAAAAAATGCCTTGATTGAAGCACCGATCCTTGCTTCGCCCAATACAGAAGGTTGCTTTGTATTGGATTGCTATGCTTCAGATTTCTGCATAGGAAGTGAGCTTAACCAGGTTCAGAATGACAAAAAGATAATCATTTGTCATGAAAATTTTGTGTTAACACCTGCAGAATGTTGGTATAGCACTACACAGAAGGAGTTGATTTCCATGGTTAGGTTTACCAAACAGTTCTGACAGTATCTTCTTGTGTACAATATATTGGTTCAAACAGATCACAACAGCCTGACTTGGCTTACGAGGTTCCAAAACATTGGGAGACAATTGTCAAGAATGATGGAAGAACTGTCCCAATACGACATGACCATCTTGCATCGACCAGGGAAGAAACACATCAATGCCTATATGTTGTTGAGGATCCCTAAAAAATTGTTTGTGACTGTTATGAGGCTGGGGATAAGTTAGGGTCGTTACCTTGTGAAGGCTGTCCATATTGTGCTAGGGCACAGGGTCAATGATCTAGGATTTAGGAAGAAGTGGATGATTTAATCCCCTCAGCAGTATGCCATATATCCTTAGATTGTTTCTTAGTCCCACAGAAGTTTGGGTTGACCTGGCATTATTGTCTATATATATATTTTTTTTGCCTTGATTTATGACTACTGGGTCACACAAAGTCTGAAAAATGCGGGTGACATATTGTCACCCTTGAGCATTTAAAAATATTAATAGTTATTCATTTAGCCACCCCCCACCCGCACTTTTGCTTTTTCACCACACCTAGACCATATATTTCAAAATAACCATTTAAATTAATAATTGGATGATCTCTTAGCTCCAAATAGATGGGTCAAAACAAACAACTGTTCCATGCTGTAACCTTGAAGTAACCTTGACCTTCATGATGACCATACCCTTTTAATTGTTTAAGTTATGGTTTTACACGTTTGTGCTATTTTTTTCTCTGTTTTTGTACATGCATGTGGTATAGATGTAGAACAATTGATACATGTAGTATTATCGTGGACATTCTATTTGATATTGACCTTGGTCATGACCTTAATAGGCTTTCAGTCTTCAAAAGTTGGTTTCCAGGCACTTATAAATTTTTGTGATATGGCAAGTCATGTTTGTTTTGTGTGCATGTGAAAAGGTACAGGTTAATAAGTTTTGTTTTTGTTACAGGTAGGCAGTTACAGTAGCCGATGAATCCATCAGTATTGCGGACATGCAGCACATAAGTTCACGGTACTGTCGAACTACTTTTTTTATGAGCTAATTATGGATTGAATTTTTGCTCGAAGGTAGGTATGGAGCAAGGTAACTATAGAAATGAGAAAGACTCACCCTGAATCTGATTTTTTCCACAATTTATTGTATTTGTTTAGGAATTTTACATATATAATTGTGAGCACATCTTAGTGGCCCTGAGATTTTTACTCCCTTGGCTTTATCGGCCGACGCGATCTTTACTGTTGTAATGTCGGTGCGTGCGGGAGTACGTATCTCCCCCCCCCCCCCGTTACCCTTGCATACGCAATAATTCTTGGAAAGATTGAGCTACTGTCATAAAACCTGTACAGTAGAAGCATTTTTTCAGAAAATTGGGCGAGTTGAAATTCAGCAACCTTAACCAAGGTCACTAGGAACATGAGTTTTTTTCACTTGCGGACAATATAACTTGTAAGAAATGGATCCACCAAAAGGAAACGTATACTATTGGAGCATCTAATTAGATTCTTGATAGGGTTCGACATTCAGTGATATTGACTTATTAGTAAGGTCCCCAGGGGTCATTATATTTTTATCATTGCAATTTAACTGGTCAAAGGGATATTCAGACTGATTCAATCGTATTATATATATATATATATATATATATATATATATATATATATATATATATATATATATATATATATATAGATATAGATATATATATATATGTATGTATATATATATGTATGTATATATATATATATATGTATATATTTATCTATTTCTATATATATATATATAGATATATCTCCCTCTCTCTCTCTCTCTCTCTCTCTCTCTCTATATATATATATATATATATATATATATATATATATATATATATATATATATATACATGTACTCGTATTAAATTTTACCATGTTATTAAATGACTAGAGATGATTGAAGTTTGCAAAAATGATAAGTATGTGTTACATTTTCACGAATTTATTGAATATCAACCATTTGTCGGTAATTGCTGCCACTTAATTTGTATACTGCAGCCACTCAGTGCATCAGTGGCGACATTGTAAAAACTGGTGTGAGGAACGCTTCGTTTTCAGGCACATAGATGTTGCAATAGCGTTGGTCCAAATTAGCTAGTACTGTGAGCTACCGCTGCAACGCAGCGATCGCAAGCCCGCTCTCTACTTGGCAACCGGCCTTTCTCCATTGCTTGGTAGGTCACTCGATCCTCGGCCGTCTCACACAGTTATGCCATCGGTTTGTTGTGCGTTGTTTTTCTGCAATCGTCCAGTTGTTATACGAAAATAACGTGGGCACTGGGTGTTCTGGTGTAGGACCTTTACCCCCAACAAAGTGTCTTGAACAAATTCTGCCAAATTTGCCAGGTTGTTCACAATTTTCTTGTCTTTTCACCAAATTCAACCACTCCCGTCGTTTCTGTGTTTCTTTGGAAGAAAACAGTGGAAAGCTACCCCTAGCATCCAGGGGTATTTATCCAATTTATCCAGTTTTCCGTGTCTGGCTTACAATCAGGAACTTTGCAATTGTAGACTGTCATTGTAGCTTGTAAGTACTTCTATCATCGGTTGGAAAATAACGATCAACTTTGCGATGTTATTTCCCTGTAATATGGCGCAATATGGCTGCTATATTGAAATGACCTAACCTGCCGCAAGGTGCACCGGGAAATGACCCTGGCGCTTTAGCGGCTACGGACCGTACTAGCTAATTTGGACCTTAGGTATTGCCAAACATTCATCAGGTGTGTGAAGGGATGGCCAAGTGAAACTATGTATCTTTTTCCTTTTTTTCCTGTTGGCTCCACAAGTCTTATATATTGCCTTATATCTTGGTAAGTGTGAATCTTAGGCGCATGGCTACTACTAAACACTTATCGAATGGTACATATTATGTTGTTGATTTTGATCTTTAGTGACCTTTGAAGACCAAACAGACACATTGGCTTATATCTTTGTAATGGTGGATATTGGGCCAATGGTTATTCTAGAACATTACTATGAATGTTCCTATGAGTTTTCTTTTGGTGTTCTTAGTTTTGATTTGAATGACCTTCAAACCTCACACTGACATATTGGCTTGTATCTTGGTAATAAATAAAACTTCAGCCAAATATTGATAAATACTAGTACAGTTCATGTATAGATTAGTTAGTCGGTACTTGCAGAAGCAGATTCCTGTCGGCACAGCACAGAACATCACAATCTAACTGTTGTATGTTTCAACTCCATAATGCATTTTTGAAGTTGTAAATGACCATGGAGACCCTAATTTTGTAACACGTTTGAAGATTTTTTGATAATTTGATATCAACCTGATTGTGTAGTGTCGACACATGTACTGTTTATTCAGGTCGACAATCAGCTTGCCCAGTGTCGAAACATGTATTCCTTGACCTTGGGGTCATGTGATGGCCAAGGTCACTTCAGGTGCAAATGGTCAAAAAGTTCCGACATACCCACTATCGAGTTTTGTGGTTTGTGGAATGCGTAGTTGTCAATTGCAAGCTTACGTTTGTGTGTGTGTGTGTGTGTGTGTTTTGTTTTGTTTTTTTGTTTTTTTTTTTTGTTTTTGTTTTTTTTTTGTTTTTTTGGTTCGTTTTCTAATGTGTTTGTGTGGGGGAGGCGGACCAGGCAAACCATAAAAATGCTCAAGGGTGACAGGATGCCATCCGGAATTTTTCGGAAGTATATACCTAGGTCTCTCAAAATCTGTGAAAAAAAACCCCCTAAAGATAGGTTAAGCCCACACCTTGCATTTATCTTACGGACTATCTCAGTTAAATCTATGAATGGGGTTTAAACATATTCCCCTGATGACCTGCAGAAGGCACAACAGGAAGATAATGAAAGACATTGGAAAGGTTTATTTCTTGGCTGGAATCTCGCCAAGAACCTACAGATGCCGAGTTTCCCTTGTGTAGTCCTGGGTTCAAGCAGCTTTGGTTGTTGAATAGTCAGCTGTCTTTGGAAAACGGAATCTTTTATCACAGGACAGAGGATCAGATTGCTGGAAGTGTCTGGTAGTTCCTCACTAATTCAGGAAAGAAGTAATTAATCTCAATGATGATGTACAGTGTTCTGGGTAGCTTGGCGAGGTCAAAACATTGGCGTGAGTGAAGGCAAAAAATGCACCTCCAACACAAGCGAGTACTGAACAATTAAGCATAAGGGAGTGCATTTGTGGGAATCTTTCTTTTGGCCACAGATGTCATTGGATGTGGTCGAGCATGTAAAGACCTGCAATCTGCAGCTAGAACAAAAAGTCTCGACACTGGCAAAGAGCAGTATTTGGAGCATTCCTGCCCTCCATTAGAAAGGGTTCACATTGACATCATGGGCCCTTTCGTGAGAACAGCAAAAGGCAATTTTTTTATCTTAGTGTTGCTGGATCAATTAGTAAATGGATGAAATGCTATCCATTGCCATATCAATCTGTAGAGACTATAGCTGAGACCATCTTGTGTGAATTCATATCTAGGTTTACTTGTCCATTGCAGGTCCGTAATGACCAAGGTAAACATTTTGGTGGAAATGTGTTTCATGCCATTTGTGCCCTTATTCAGATCACTAAGACAAAGACCATACCATATCGGCCATCATCCAATGGGCAAGTAGAGCGATAGAATTGTGTAATCCTACAGATCCTTTGATGTTGTATCAGAAGCAATCAGAATAACTGAGATCAACATCTTATCCTTTTAGGAAGTGCTGTGAGAAGTATGGTCTATCGTCAAAAGTGATTCTCTGCCAATATGTAAGGTTAACATGGTTAAGGGTAAGGTTTTTGCCTCATAATAATTGGACATGCAGTATTGTTTGAATCAATCAGCTTCCTTATATAAAGCAAGGATTCAATAACAACTACACAATCAACGTACCTTCTCATACCGATCCGCGAAAGCAAATTTGATCCATTTGAACATGGCTATCAGAAGAACATAGAATGAATTCCATGTCACGAATCTGAAAGCCAATTCGCCACATTGCAGAAAACAGTGCTTCTGGTACTACCAGTAACAGTATCATGATATATGACGCGCTCATCTGTTTGGTCTGCTGTGAAACTCGTCTGAACTGGAAATAGGTGTGAAACGTAGACCTGCCTCATCGAAAGAATACATTACAGCTTGATACGGGCCATGAATTTTTTTCTTGAGAAGAATTAGAACTCAGGAAACATGTTATTTGACACCAAATTTCGTAAAAATAAAAAGTGGCCTTTATGTTTAAAAACGTGAAAAATAATTGTGGGTTTATCTATAAACGATATTCAAAGAATAAAGTCAAGATGACCCTTACTGATAATTCAAGAACCCGCTCTTGCTGCAGATCACCTAAAAAAAAGTTCATAATTTGTTTGCAAGATTTTTACGAGGTATAGAAAATAAAATTGCATAATAAATGTCAAATGTAATATATTTGTAACCTGCCATGTCCTAAAAAATAAACGGAACCAGCTGTTACACATGAAAATGGTATGATACACACGTTGTCGAAATCCTTAATATAACTTTATGTGGGCGAAAAGCCAAAGTGCGTATGCTCTTTCTTCAGGGATGAGTTTTTGTAGCAGCTGGTGACAAATGTACATGTAATATCTGATGCATTCTTGCAATTGTTTTCTTGGGTACTGGAATACTGACAATATCGCTTGAACGGGTTGAGTGAGAATTAGTAGCTGTGGGTACTTGAACCATATGCATGTCCAGGAAAAATTCAGGAACTTCAATTTCTCAATATCTGTACTAAAAAGTCAGTACTTTTAAACGTGTGAGGGCTTTTAGTTACAAATTTTAAGCAGTAAATTAATGTGTGAAATATTTGAAACATATTATATATACATAAATAAGTATATTTAAACATCTTTATTCATGCATAACAGTATCCCCCCCACACACACATATACGCACAAATAAAAAATCTATATCGGTCACAATGAATATAGCCGGGATCAGTTACATAGAGAACAATACAGTTCAAATACAGAGGCAATAAGCCATCACGTTGGTGGCCTGCTTGTCAGTGATGCCAAGTGTCCTTCTTCATCAGGGGGTGCCCCTAAAATTAGCTGAATTTTTTTACTAATTCACGGTGTTTGTTGCGCAAAGAGATTGAAGATTTTCGTATATATTCTTTGTTAAAGATGCTCTGTCCCTGAATTTTGCACTTAAATGTCCCTGGAATAGAATTTTGACTTGGTATAGAATATTTTGACACAGACATTTTTTCATACATTCTGAACTCAGATCTGGGGAAAGTGCCGATATTTTAGGTACCGAGGTAGTTAACATAATTCGTAAAATTCCAAATCAACCAGTTAACGAAGGACCGTTGAAGTATTACATATGTAAGTTTTCAAAAAACTCCCAAACTCCAGGTCACAGCGGGATTAGTGGGTAATTTTCAAAGTATGCAGATGAAATATTGGTGCCAACGCTGCTATGCCTCTATAACTTCATGTTGAAGTAAGCTGATTTCCTGAGTCAATGGTCAAATGGATTTATCAACCCATCGCATAAAAATGGGGTAGACACTGAGCCCCAAATTTATTGTAAAAGAACGCTTCTAGTTACTCTTGGCAAACTGTTTGAAATTTATCATCCTGCGAAAGGGTTTAATATTGACTCAAACTGGTTTCTTTGATACATCGCTGACTGTAGATAATGTGTATAATTTATATAACCTCATCCAAGAGCAAAACGTTTTAAGGCAAACCACTTTATGTTTGCTTCACAGATTTTACTAAAGCATTTGCATTTGATTATGTCATCTGTGAGGCTCTGTATTATAAGCTTAAACAGCGTAAATTAATTGTGAATATCAGGAAGTTATAAAAAGCATTTTTAAAACAGCCACAATGACTCTATGGAGGTCAGATGGCAAGGTGTCTTAAGTGAGCCATTTGAAAGTGAATACGATGTTCTCCAAGGTGAAAGAATTAGTCCTAAGCTGTGCACAGAATTCCTAAGTGACATGATTCAATCTTTAGACCAAGAATGTGGGATATTCCTACAGGATTTGCTTATTAATTACTTATTGCATGCGGACGATCTGGCCCTCTTTGCTGACACACCAAGTTGTCAGCAAAGGCAGATTGTTTCGCTACATATTGCCTAAAGTGGTTTGTTTGTTGACTTACCAACAAACTAAAATAATGGTTTTCCTTAAACGTAATAGCCATGATGTATTCACATTAGACAGTAAACCTTTAGAGATAAGCCACAGTTTTAAATACCTTGGTATTCTTCTAGATTGGGCAAAGCGGCAGCCATAAAATAGCACGCCTATTCACCTAGCAGAACAGGCAATACGATTCATGTATACCGGCTCACTGCTGTTTTATAGTGCCAAGGATAAGGCATCTCCTATAACAACTTTTAAAATGTTTGACTGCCATATTCTACCGATTTTAGAGTATGGGTGTGAAGCTTGAACAGACCATAAGACATTTGATGTCCTTGAAAATGTGGACCCGTGTTCAAATGCCAACAATACACATGTTCATACCGAATTGTACCGAATTTTTCCGGACCGTAATTAATTATGCATTCCATTGTTGGCCTGATTCTCCAATGAGCAAGTAGCCCAGTCGGGCCGACGCCGCCATATGTTTACAACGGATGCCATGGCTAACGTTAGTGATTACAGCATGGATTGTGCTGAACAGTGCAAATGTTTTACCTGAAATGTCACATCAGTGGTGAAACGTGCATTTATAGTTTTCTGGCGGTTTGATTTTTCGTTAAATTCAAGCACATCTTGTGTTGTACTTTTTTATTCTTCCACGTGTAATCCGGCCAGCCTGGTCAAGCACAAAATGTAAACAAAGCAGGGTGCTCTGCCCGAAGTAAACCGAATAAACCCAAGTCCTATGAACTGGTCTATTGGTATTTATGCTGACACCGGACGTTTCCCTCTGTATCTGCGTCAAAATTTAGAATGATCAAGTACTGGTTATATATTGTTAAACGTCTAGAAGATAACATGGTTATGCCTATACAACCCTATTAGCCTTGCACAACTATGGTCAAACGAACTGATGTACAGTGGTATCCGAGGCATTGAGAAATGTCAATATAAGCCCACTATGGGAAAATCAAGATATGACACATGAAAAGGTGTTTCCCCGAAGTCTGAATCATGAATTATTCAGTCAGCACGTAAGCGGAATAGAAGCTCAACCTGCAGCGTCGAATGTTGACTCGAAGCTAAGGTCCTATGCATTGTTCAAGTCTGAATTTTATATAGAACCCCATACCATTGTACTGCCTAGTGTTACATATATACAGGTTATAGCCAGGTTTAGATTTACTGCACACAATTTAAGAATCAAAACTGGTCACCATACTAGATCCGTCACTCCAGCAGATGAAAAGAAATGCCAGCACTGTTTGTTTGACTTTATTGAAACTGAACATGTCTTCATAAATTGTGCAAAAAACAACAACGAGACAAATTCTGCTTGCCACAGCTAGTGAGAATTTTCTGGACTTTGATGCTCTGAATGATGATGAAAAGTTTGCTTATGTGATGAACGCAAAGCAACGTGTTATTTTATTCGCTCTAGGGCAATTTGCATAGAAGATTCATGAAATCATAACTGCCCGAATACTAAGCTTCCGGGCGCGACTCTCACAATAGAGACTTTTGTTGAAGTACTATTTCAACATCACATGATAATAGTTTGCACCTTTTTAATTAGTCGCGATGCACAGGTTATATCTTGGTGTTTTATGTATTTACACTGATTATGTATGACAAATGAGTCTAATAAGCCTCCCATAAGTCAATAAAATTGTACTGCTAATAAAGCTGGAGACAGTACAAAGGCCTGCTCGACACCATTGCTGCTTGCACGGAAAAAAATTGAATCAAAATCAGTCCATCTCACTATGGTAAATTGGGACATATATATATATATATATATGAAAGTACTATAAAGTGAGCGGCAAGTGGACAGAGGCCCTTCTGGAATAACAATGGAAAAAGTGTAACATATTTGATATGTTCGAAGGCTTGACTTGCGTCTAACAGCAAGGTGTACAACTAACATTGTACTTTCATCATTTCAGCAATATTGAATGACTTCGGAAGGCCCTTTCACAAAACCCCTTTCTCCCACGGGAGAATGACCTTGGCCTCGGACAGGGACACACAGGTGCACTGAACCAGCCCTTCACTGAAGTGCTAAACAAACTATGTGGTCGACTGGTGAGGCTGAGGCTGTTCACACCATTTAGTGGGTCATAGCCATCCACACACCACATTCAGGCTGGGTCAAGGGGCTGGGAATAACAGTAATTGGGAATTTGATACTTCTCTCAGTGATCATTGTAGCCAGATCTTGGATTTAGGATAAAGGGAATGGCAGTATAAACCTTGAGGACATATTTGGAGTGTTTTTTTTTTACCTAGTAGTAATGATATTTATGAACTCTCTCTATTATGCAACCTTGCCTGTATTCAGTCATCAGCTTTTCCATGCATGATACACACAAAAACAAGTTTTGACAAGAAGCGTTTCATGAAATTATTTATTTACATATATTTGTATCAAGAGCACAAAGTCTGTATGCTATCAGTGACAACAACAATATGTACAATGTACTTATTACATGTAGAATCCTCTGTTGTCAAAGTTTTCAGTCTCAATACTTCTTACAAGATCTCCAAGTTCAATGTTCGAAAGTTCTCTAAGGACTATTTCCAAGTTCCATGCAGACTATAGGCCTACACATATTATGTGTATTATTTGTAGAGAAGGCTTGGGAACTACTTTTACAAAGTGAAGTAGCGATGAAATAACCTTAGATGAGAGTGATTTTGATGAGGACAGTGAGGACGAGGCCGAAACTTGGTCACAAAAGGACTTTTACTCAATTTTCGGGGACAGTGAAAGTGAGACAGAGGACTTTCAGGGGTTCCTTGAGGACTGAGAATTTTAGCATTGTAAGAAGCATGAACACACAGATAAAAGGAAACATATTACATAAAGGACTTGTAAAAAGTATTGTGATGGAGAACTTGTGAGTAGTATTGTGACTGATAACTTTGACAACAGAGGATTCCTTTAAGTACATATTGTTGTTGTCACTGACGGTATACAGACTTTGCGCTCTTGAAACAAATGTATGTAAATAAATAATTTCATAATTATAGGAATAGGGTAATGACTACTAGGAAGTGGTTCTGGGTAAAAAGACACAAATACAATAAAATGCTTTATTGTAAAAACTTGTTTTTGTGTGTATGATTCATGGAAAAGCTGATGACTGAATACAGGCAAGGATGCAATATTGAGTTCATAAATATCTTTTATGCTAGTTACAAAAAACACTCAAAATATGTCCTCAAGATTTATACTGCCATTCCCTTCATCCTAAATCCAAGATCTGGCTACACTGTTCACTAGGAAAAGTATCAAAGTTCCAATTACCCTTATTCTCAGCCCTTTGACCCAGCCTGAATGTGGTGTGTGGAAGGCTATGACCCAGTAAATGGTGTTAACAACCTCAGCCTCACCAGTTGACCACATAGTTTGTTTAGCACTTCAATGAAGGGCTGGTTCAGTGCACCTGTGTGTCCCTGTCCCAGGCCAAGGTCATTCTCCCGTGGGAGAAAGGTGTTTTGTAAAAGGGCCTTTAAATTGAGACCTGTGTAGTCAAATTGTAAATCGGATGTTATCGGAATATCACAATTTGTATCAAGAATAACCCAATCCAACATTTTTCCATTACACTACTGAAAGCAATGCCCCTTTTGTTACGATTTTCTTGCATTTTGGGGGGATAGAAACGATTGTAAAAAGACATAACCATGAAAGGGGACGTGACGAGTTATGCTAGTACAAAGGAATTCTCAATATAAATTAATCCGTTTGGAGCAAAGTACATGCCACCATGCTCGAGATGGTCTGTGTACTGCTCAGTACGACCATCAGATTTACCATAATAAAGCGGCTGGATAGTATTCTCGGCATTACACGCAAGATGAACAGTATTCTTTTTAATTAAAAAATACGATACTCACGGCGTCCAAACGTAAGAACTCCCAAATTGAAATCTGCAAAACAGAACTATACATTTTTATTTTTTGTTGAAAATTGATTGGCGAATCCTTTTGTAAAATCCTAATTTCTTTGAAAAGCGTACGTGTCTTTTCACTAACAGGCTTTGCATTTGAATTTTGCTTGTGTACAAAATCTAGGGGAGCAGGGCTGGGAAACTGTACTCTACTGGCCTTGAATGTACATGACGAAGTTGTGCTGTGACTGTTGGAATTACATCAAGTCTACTTTAATGTAGGACCATCATCACTGTTTGCAATATCGGTCGTCGACTGTAATTTTCAGCAGTCCTAATTTTGCAATGAAAAGTGACTGGATCCACTATTGCCAACGTATAAACCAATCATTCACTTTTTTCATTTAAGATATAACACTTTTTTCGGAATCAGGGTTTTGTTTTCTACAATTAAAATTGTCTTTTCATTGTGGATGCGATCTAAAGTAGAATATTTCGACATGCCTTCAACTTCAACCTTTGCCGTGATAAGGCATTGCCAGAGGACAGGTGCAGCTTCATTAGGAAAGAAATGCAGAGGGCGATTGTTCCCTCCTCGTCACTACGGGCGCCTTCAATCATAGAAAGCAAGACAAACACAGCTTTACGAGTATCTTTCTGATGCAACGCCATGTGCTTCCATCTATTGCTGGTCTCGTCTCCGTCTCTACCAGTGGGGAACCCGGCGAAGGTGAATCTCGGAGGCGGGGGTCATGGACCGTCTTGGCCACGTGGTTGGTTCACACATGGACAGCGTGCAAAAATTGCTTCAATAAAGCTGCATAATACGAACATTCCTTCCTCACAATAATCGTATGAAAATTTAAAACATCGTTATCGCTTATATTTCCTTTTAATCGATCGAGTTTGATACTAGCAGTTGTGGGAGCATCTGTAGGTGATTTCAAACTTGTTCGCAAAATCATCTAGTAGGAGGCGGAAAAAAAGGTTTTCGGACTGTGTACCCGTAAAAACGCGGCATATAATTCGGCTCTCATATATAAAAGCTGCACAGAGTGATCGTCGAAAAACAAATGGTTACAAAGGTTAGATTCGGGCTTGGCGTTTGAAAAACATGGACAGACGAACTACACAAGCAATACGTCATAAATTTCAAAAACAGAGTTCATGTGATAGAACTAAACGAAGCAAGGACGGCCCACTCTATAGACATGACTTTTCTTTTCGAACCTTTATAAGGGAACAAAAATTTGTGCCCGGCGTCATGACATCTTTTCACAATTTTTGTTCGTGAAAAAAACCCGTTGAAATCATGTTCAAAAATCCACCCGCTCCACAAAACACACACACAAAACAACCTGGATTTCTGCTGAAGACTAATTGTAAATCACGTGTGAAAAAAAGGATAATTAATTTATGATCATTTTCACAGATTTGTAGAAAGCTCACCTGGGGAATGTGTGTGTGTGTGTGTGTGTGTGTGTGTGTGTGTGTGTAAAAGCAAGTCATTACATACACAGCAATTCTTACATGGCTGAGAGTGAGTTACTATTTTTGTCTCACAGGGGTTCGTTGTTGGTGTGGAGAATCACGAGTGACCGCAGGTCAAGAGTGATTTTCCACTCCAACATCTATCCCGAGAAAGTAGTAACTCACTCTCCAGCCATGTAAGATTTTGTTTATTCAACGTTTAATTGTGTATTCAGCGAAACAAAAATATGCCGCATGCCTACTTTCAACGTTCTAGTTGTAACAATATCCAAATATATATACATTGGCATTACTGATATCATTATTTGAATTCTTGACATCTTAAGTTCAATCTATTACAAAACTTGCACAGCATAGATGCAGTTGCAGCATGAAGTCGTGAAGAATCCGGTCGTTCCGTAGTCACAAAACATTATATATTTTCGGTGCTCCTTTGATGCTGGTGGACTTACATATGTACAGTCCCCGATCTGGGACAGCTCCGAATGCAGTACTTATACTGAATCAATTACAATGAACTGGGCCAAGTCGATTATAGCATTCAAGCACACCGACCTCCATTAAATCATTCTTTCCAAGCGTGGGGATTAGGTGCAGTTGGTATGTACGTTTCCCATTTTCGGTTGTTGGTTCGAGACTTGGCTGTTCTGTGGTCACAAAACATAATGTAGTTAAACGACTCCCCAAGCCAGCAAGGTGTATAATCATTGATCATATGTTTTGTTTGACAGTATATCATTTGATTGAACAGGGTGCACCAAATGACCCATTATGTATGAATATACTCTTATCTAAATTAGATCTTCAACATTTGTGAACAATTATGAAAATAGTAATATGTAATATCTTTCCATAAAGGCCGCTTTTGTTCTGCTTGGGTAATAGTAAGTTATAGATAGCTTTCAATGTATGATTTGCAGTTAGATGATTGTTTGGCGCTAGAATCTGTTAAAGGCAACATTTGTGCTAGTAAGAGTTAATCATTATTATTTTATTATACCTCCGCGAAAGGAGAAATTTAAAGATATCTCAATGGTACATCGAGATAATGTAGACAGAGCTCCATGCAAAGGAACACAAAAAGTGAATAGATACAAAAAACAGTACAACACGATGTTAAAACAAGGTTATATAACAAAGACAAAACCAGTATACAAGCGAACATAAAACAATCAAAACGTTAAATGCTGTCAGCAACTTCACCAGAGACCCGCCAATAAGTTTGGATCGTTATATTCTCGGGACTGCAGGAGAGGCCGGAGAGAGTCAGCCATGCCATCCGCCGTAGCCCTTCCACCATTAGAAAAGGATTTAAAATTTTCATATGAGTGGTGACCAAAATCAGGGCCGTTGGACAGGTCTTCAAGCGCCGCAGTCGATCGACCATGCTAAGATTTTCACAACAACCGTCTAACATAAAATTTGATATTTCACAACTGATTGATTTCTGGTGGGGTAATCCATGCGACTGATGCACCTTACCAGCGAAATTGTGTTACGTGCGACAATAGCACGTACAAATACAACATTTAGTGCTTTTGCAAGTGAAGTATGATGTCAGAATGCACTGACACCCAGCAATACACCCTATTCGAAAGTCCCTACCACATTTGGAACCCTACTGACCTCTGGTTACAGAAACTAGAATGATGCTGTGGTGGACACCAATTCAGGTTCCCATTCACCTACATGTTAAATTTGCTTACTTTGCTAGCTAATATCTATTATTAAAACACTTCTGAATATAAATCTCGACAAATCTCGGATTTCGATGACGGTCAGTGACTAAGACTTGTACCCGTACAATTAAGAGGTGTCAAATGAGTTATGTTAAAAGATTTTGAATAAATCAGCTGAAAATCGGAAATAAATTACAAGAAAATTTGACGAATGAAGGCAGTCTTTCTGATTTGATGCATGCAGGAAGACCAAGTCAGTAATAAATCATGTTATTATTACTCCATTCCATGAAACAGCAACGAATTAAGATTCACGTCGAATTCACAACTGAAAATTTCCAGTAAATTATAATTATATATCACATGCAAATGAAACCATGCACGGAGCGTCAGCTTTATGGCAGGGTCTTCTTTAATATACACACTGTCTGTTGTCATGCCAGGCTGAACAGTTTAATCACGTTCTCGCCAATAATGACATTTATTTATTTATTTGTCTATCTATTAATTAATTAATTAATTAATTAATTAATTTATGTATTTATTTATTTGTTAATTTTTGTCTGCTTATTTATTTGTTTATTTTATGTTATTTCATTATTTGTGTTTGTCACTTACAATTCATGACATAATCCATTTTCATGTCATAAATTGCTTGCAAATATCTGGTCCATGCTAAGACAGTTAACGAGCTGTAGTGAATAGTATGAACAATATATGAATTGAAGCGTTACCATTGACTTCTTGCCCTCTGATTCATGAATGATTGCCCTTTTGGATCGCGAGCTGTGGACAGCCGTGGCACTCTCGGTCACAGTCAGCTGTTCATGCTGATGCTGTGTACCACTGGGCGCCACCCTCGGTCAGTCAGCTGCTCACACTGGTGCTGTGTACCGCTGAACAGTACTGTCGGCCAGAGTCAGCTGTTGTCTGGCGCCAGAACGCAGCTTACAGCGCCGGAAGATTCTGCCAGTGTGGTTGAAGGTCGATCATCTGAGTGTCCACAATATGATCAGAGCAAAATATTTTTCACGCAAGAATGAGTAATTCTCCTTGATGTGGACCAATCTTTCTCTCTTCAGTATGTACAACTTTATTTATCGGGTGTCTTATGAAAATGGGAATATATTAACATCTTTAATGAACGATACAAAAACTACAATGCCCTACATTGCCTTGATAAATATGGGAGCGCCAAAATGAACACACAAGCACATTTATTGGCCAGTCGCTCGTCAACTGTGATTTCAAATATAATCTTTTTGATGTTCCATTCTCTCTTATATCGTACCCGCATATTAAAGAGAAAGCCCCATGAACATATCTTCAATTCGTGCGAAATTGTTCTTTATATCGATCTGCAGCTTATCGTCCGGTTGTGCCGTGATAATTTATGGTTACAATGATCAGCACTCATAATTGACCTCTGATGATACATTTGACGCTGTTCTGGCACTCTGTTGACAGTCTTTATGTGCGTTGACTTTTGTTTTAAATTCACCAAAACTTTGCTGAACATTGAATTGGGCATGGAAAGTGGTGAAACCCGTTAGCTATTCTACACTACGTTGTTCAACAGGTAGCTGTAATTGTCTTTTTTTATTTGTAATGGATATCAACATACGACTTGCGTAAATTGGAATATATGAACACAGAACGATCACTGAATTGAGCCTTCACCGCCACCGGTCACGAAAAGGTGCGGCAACTAAAAATTACTGTGATCCATTAATATAGCTCTGAATTTGGGTTCGTTGGCTAGTGTCATGATTTTGAATAGCCATGCACGTGGTCTTGAGTTCAGGGTAGTCACACATTTTTGCACAAGTGGACGCCTCCTAAATAGACCTAAATTATTTCCATCATGGTTCCTGTTTTAATTGGTGAGGAACTTTTGTTACCTTGGCAAAGTATTAACAATGAATGTCGGTTTTAAGTAAGTGTAAATATGCCCGGTTGTGTGATCAAGTGTAAGAAATCACGACACCACCAGTGGTGAAGCATTATACCAGCTGGATTTCAAGACCTTGCAAGCGATTTTAAAGCTTCTGGTCGGGGGCTAAAAGCCCATTTGGGGATGAAGCTGGATCCAGCGGCTAAAGTTTTTTCTTTGCAGATTCTGGTAGCCCAGGTAGTCCCATTCAAGAATCCAGTTGATGACCGTGCGTCACTGTTGAGCATTTTAGGGAATATGTAAATTAAGGCGGCCATCACTTAAATTCAGGGGTTTTTTTTCAGCAATATCTCAAGAAGTAAGCATGCTAGCAAGATGAAGTTTGTGTCTTTACCAATGTCTTCATGGTCAAAGAATCAGAAGAGACCACTTTACGTATCACAGAATTCAATATGGCTGCCGGGCAAGGTATGCAGACTTATCAAAATACGGTTTCTACTTCATGTGCCTTCAAATTATAGGTTTGCAGTGAATAAATGTTATCTCTCTAGGCATTGTAGGGTACCAATAAGCCATCTTTAAGAAATTGCCTCCTTTAGTACCTAAAAAGGCACCTCCTTAGGGGCCATGTCACTTGTCACGTTTAACAGCATTTGACTCATTGTTCAGGTTAATTTGCACACAGAATACAGACGTTGACATGAAAATATTTGTATAGACACAAATTCCATCTTGCTAGCATGCTTACTTCCTGAGATATTGATAAAAAAACTGAATTTCGGAAATGGCTGCCTTAATTTGCATATTCCTCGAGATGCTCAACAGGGGCGCACGGTCATCAACTGGATTCTCGAATGGGACTACATGGACTACCAGGATGTGCAAAGAAAAAAACTTTATCCGCTGGATCCAGGTTCAGCCCAATGACCCACCGACTATTCCTTGTCGGCGAAATCTTCACGTGAAATTTGCCTCGCGCTCAAGCACTCAGCTCCCCTCGAAAAAAACCTCCCCCAACACTAATTCGCGGAACCACAGCCGCACAATATTGGTTACTAACAAAAAAATCAGTAAGTGTACGCCTGAAGGCAGGATGATCATTGGACCTATGGCAGAGTTTTAAAAAGTATATAATCACACAAAATTAAATCAAAGCTCTATAAATGACATAATGATCTATTGCAACACATGACAAAAAAACTAACAGTGCAAAATACGACTGTTGAACAGATGTTACTTGAACAATTTATCCATACAGAGAAAATATCGTATGATGTTGCGCTGGCATTGATGGCAGTGTTAAGCGTTTAGTCGGGCAAAATGGCAATAGGAACTTGCAAAGTTAAGATCTAAAGTTCTCATACTCAGGAAGCGTGGAAATTTCCATGCATGAAAAGTACCTTGTGCTCAAGGCAGAAGAGCAAGCTCTGAATAATGGCTTGGAAGATGACGTGGAAGTTAAAGGCTCACACACATTGCTTAGGATTGTCCGAAACGCCTCGTACTTTCATACGTTTTTCGGCAAAAGATTTTCGTACCTTGCACTTGCTTATCGACCCCATGTCCATGCTCATTTCAGCACAATCTTGCAAAAACATTGTGTCAATCGCTGCTTTAAATAGGACTAAAGTATCCAGATTCAGAATTCTACACAGTCAGCTCGGCACTGCACCCATAAACCAGGACGGTATGCTTTCTGGACCGCTGAAATCAGCCCGGACCTTGTGCACAACGGCAACACGGGAATGACATAAGGGATTTATTTTAATTTGTGATCATGTCTTAGTGACAGCTAGTGTATTTAGAAATAACAACACACTAATGTGAAGGCACTATTTCATAAATGGACAGGTAAATATGGACAATAAAAAGGAAGCTTGCTCCAATATTTCATAACAAACAAAACTTACACCAACTGAGTTGGACTGGTCGAATGGTTACAGCTAATAATTTTAATGTAATAATCATTTATTATGAAAACTTCCCCTTTACAGCGGGGGCACCAACAGAACCGGGGAAATTCCATGATGCGTCCAAGGTATACACAAACAATCAGGCATCCTCATTAGGAATCAAATAATCTTGGTATGTTGAAATAAGTATAGTAACTATAAAAGTACAAGTAATAATTTATGTCCTCCGCACCAAAACTAGAGATAAATCACTCATTCAGACAAACCTCTAGAAGGCGTAAGAACATGTACATTATACATGTTTCATATACAATGCAGAACATATAGCCTCCAGCGTCATTATTAAGAAAAAGAAATCAGGTATATATACATTGGAGCAGGTCTATTTACAAGAGGTACATGTAGAACACACTAATGTGAAGGAACTATTTTATAAATGGACAGGTAAATATGGACAATAAAAAGGAAGCTTGCTATGGATACTAACAATCTTCATAATTTTATTTTTTGTCGGTTCGACTCTTGAGTGCCCTTTATAGCTTCTTTCTTTCTGCTTGTCTGCTTTCCTTTGGCGCCTTAAGGCCGCAAACATTCAAGTCATGCGTAAGCAAAGAAAGAATCAAAATGAGATATTTGACGGTAATATTTATCCATGCCCCCTCTCTGTCTCTGTCTCTGTCTGTCTGTTTGTCTGTCTGTCTGTCTGTCTGTCTGTCTGTCTGTCTGTCTCTCTCTCTCTCTCTCTCTCTCTCTCTCTCTCTCTCTCTCTCTCTCTCTCTCTCTCTCTCTCTCTCTCTCTCTCTCTCTCTCTCTCTCTCTCTCTCTCTCTCTTTCTCTGTCCATGCCCCAGCCGTTTTTGTGTAAAGATATAATAAATGATCCAGGGAGCAAGCAAATTGATGATAATGAAGGGAAGATTGAATAATAATATTGATTAATTTACCGTTATATTTGGCAAATGGAAAGTTTTAAGTGAAAGTATACAAAATGCTAATAATCTGGTTTACCATTGATAGAATACGTTCGATAGCATGATTTACTGGTTAGGCATAAAGAAAAACCTGTCAGCACTATCCTGAGTTGCAGACAAGAAAAAAGTCACGAAGAAAAAAAGATGATATCATGCATAGCTGTACGAAACACCAGAAACAGAATCAAATCCTATAAATAACATCAGAAAGAGAATCAGATCGCATGTCTAATACCTGTGGGTCAGTCTTTAATGTTATTTAGTGTTACCGTGGCAAAACTTTACAATAACAGATATTATTTCTCTCTGTACATTGCGAATGGTGAACCAACACCATTTTTTCCCTTGAATGTTGACTAGCACACGGCGCAGAAAGCAGGATAAATAAATAAGGTAGTCAGTTTAAGAATGTCTTCACCGGCATTTCACTTCTTCCTTAACGCCAAAAAGACAGAAGAGCAATATAAATTATATGTAGAATTAGGAACCGAATCAGAGTCCATATGGAGATCGGACCCCATAACATGTACAAATCCCATGCATTTGACTGGGGGGGGGGACGAAAAATTATTCAAAAACAACTGGAATATGTCAGGTCCTATTCGTGTAGGCTATAGATTCTGTTTGCAGTTAAGGGCAGGTGTTAACATTTTGCATATTTTTTTTCATGTTTACAATTCAGGGCGATTTAAAAAAAACAACTTAAGCTGTTTACATTTAGCAATAATGTTTGCAGTTAACTGACTGACACCTAGACACCTAACGTTAACGGTAAATTTACATTGAGGGTGTGTTCGGTCAAGCACCAGCTTTACCTACACATATATATTAAATGGGAAAGGGGCAGCTATTTCCTTTTTGTCATGATGGAAGCACTGCTTTAAAGGAAGGATAGCTCCATGCCCTTAGTAGATGAAAGGCTAGATTGGGTGGCATGTGGGGTCGAGGTTTAGCTGTTATCAGTTTCTTGGCATGCACACTATGCTTATTATGATGTTAAAGGACAGCAGAGTGCCCACTGTACCAATATGGCAGACAAAGGAAATGATTAACAAATGCTGTTGTCTGGTACTGGGCCACCAATTAAATGCCTCTCCACTTGATAGTTTATCAATGATAAAGCCGGACTACATGCTGTGCCTGAACATACAGCTACTTTTTCCCAGTTCTAAGGTAAAGTTATTATTATTATTATTATTATTATTATTATTATTATTATTATTATTATTATTATTATTATTATTATTATTATTATTATTATTTTTATTATTATTATTATTATTATTATTATTATTATTATTATTATTATTATTATTATTATTATTATTATTATTATTACGGAAAGTTTCTTTGTGGAAGGTGAGAAATTGTTGCATTATAATGTTTGCATTTTTCATTCATTTATTTTCATGAACCATTCTTAGAATATATACCAATCTTTTAATGTACTCATTGCTTTTGATCGGTGCGTGAAATATACTTGCTCCAACCAAATCCTCCTCGCGTGGGTGAACCTGAGACCAGTACATCACAAACAGCAAGCGATCCACTTCCTTTATACCTTAAAACATTTGAAGTGACATTTTATAATTTGTATGGTGTTACTCCTCGTTTTCCTTGTAATTTTCACACATATAAGCTACATGATATTTTGCTATCATAATAAGCGCCAATATAAAACTTGTTTTACATGTTGAACAAGGGCACATAACAGGCCAGGAGCTAGACCTTGATTATGGGGGTATCTCCGTTCCAAAATTTGTGGATTTTTTTGCTCTGTCTTAGCTAGCCATACTGTAAAGTTACAACTTCATTAAAGCATGTACCTATGTGCATGCTACATCATGTCGTGCATACATACATAGTATATGTATACACATTTACATTTACTTGTGTTTGCAACACTGGAAAAAAGCGGACTCTCGGCTTACACAAACATATTATATAGACCGTTTGGACGTATTGTTGTAATCTGCACATATGCATGCATGTATGTGTATGTATGTATGTATATATGTATGTATGTATGTATGAATGTATTCATACATACATACATAAATATATATGTATATATACATATATATGTATGTGTCGGGTCAAGGATATAGATTTGGCAAGTACAAGCTAAGTTGTAAATTGAATGAAATACTTTTTTTTATATCTTAGCTTATTTCACATTAACATTTTTACAAGTTATAGCATACTGCCACATATATTATCAGTCGAAATGCTGAGACATGAATGAGATTGATTGGCTACCAGCACGCCTCGGTTCCAAGCTAAGCCTTAGGCTGTGACGTCACCAAAATACACAAAATCCAACATGGCGGCCATAATATTAACTGGTGTCACATACAAATAAGAAATTTGTAAAAAGTGGTACAAAAGATGTGTTATGATCTCTTACCTTTATATGTCCTCTTTCCACAAATTTAAATCCACATTATGGTATTATTCCAGTCTAATAATAGGGCCATGGTAGTCCAATATGTCCATTTCATTTCTGATCTGTCAGCCATTGCTGACCCAAATATCCAGAAGTCATGTACATGTAATTTGATCAAATTTTGTACAAGCAATGTGATGACAAAATATTTTGCCATCTACTGCAAAAATACTTTCCTGATGCAAGCAGTAAGATGTAGGTCCAAATTAGAGAGAAATAAACTTCTGACCTGACTTTGAATTTCAACCTCTAAAATCCGCCATTTTGCAAAAAAATCCACTTTTTCTACAAAGCTCCACTTTTGTAACATGGGGTCTATTCCCGGCAATTTGCACCAAGAATGCACTGCCAAAGCATACAGATCCATAATCCAATGGGGGTGGTGGGATAGTGACAGCCTTGTGTCCACCTTTCAGCCAAAAAGGAAGGAACCCCAAAATGACATATTTAGGGGGTAGGGCCCTTTGAATTTTGATCAAATCTGTACAATTTGCCCTAGAATGCTCAAATATATTTTTTTCACGACTTAAAATATCAGTAAGTATGAAAGTTAGCCTAATCTATGTTATTACAGAAAAGGTTTTATTTTATCAGTAGTTCTAAACGCCCATTACTTCTGACAAAATGGACTGTTCTGTTATTCAAATTGGACCACTTGTATCTTGAAAATTTAACCCAATCCAGCCCAAATTTATACCCTCTTGAAAAGCATGAACACTTGTTGGTCAAGTTACAGCGTGAAAGGGTCATGGATCTGTTTTAAATTAAAATGCCAGAGCAGTATCTGGTTGGTGGGTGTTCCAAACAGGCATCTCTTGTGTCTTCTGTGGGGTATCGGGTGACAGGATGCTCGTAAAATGACCATTAATCGTAACCCAATAAATGCACTGACTGTTATGTACAGTAAAACCTCTCTAACCAAACACCTCCATATACCGAACACCTCTCTATACTGAACACCATTTCTTGGTCCCAAATGTATACTTCCAATGTTAGCAAACTTCCCTATACTGAACACCTCCCCTCATGGAACACTTTTTTCAGGTCCCAAGGGTGTTCGGTATAGGAAGGTTTTCCTGTAAGTGGTAAATGACTTATCACACCCCTTTCATGTGATCCGCGAACACCTTAACACTCCCAAATAGCAGGGACTAAGATGTGCCCATGCGTCTTTGTTTACATAAGCACTGCCCAGCAATGGAACCGAGAACGAGGCTGCTGATTTGACCCCTAAACTCGCATCTCATTAAACCCAGGTCAGCATCTCGACTGTATACGATATTATCATCTGTTGGGCGAATATGCTATCTGGGATGAACTAAAAAGACATTCATAGCATTAAAAATTCCTTCATTTTCTGATGCTGCAAAGGTTTCACAATATTAGGCCATGATCGATATATATATATATATATATATATACACTTTTGTTTGAAACTGAATGTTATGTGCTATTGGAAATATATACTTGGGACCAAGAAATGGTGTTTTGTATATAGAGGTGTTTGGTTAGAGAAGTGTTACTGCATTTAGTTTTACTGGGTTGTTTTATTGTACAGAATAGTACTAATCAGGAGGTTTTTGTTATGGATCTGAAAATTATTGTTGTCTTTGACTGGAAAAGTCACTTAGCTCATTGAATACTATGCAGAGTCCCTTGCTTTGTTGGGGTGACTTTCATGTAACTTGTTAACAATGGATATAAGAATCTGGAATGTTGACCTACAGTCACATGGGTATGACTCATCTCATAGTAAACAAGGAGAAAACCCTGATGTGGTGTAGACAGGTCTCAGTGTCTTGGGATGTGAAACTGATTAGAAAGCTCGGGAATACTGGTGAGAGTTCTCAGCATGGGCATATAAAGCAGCTGCTTTCATGACTGAAGGAGGAAAATTCTGAGATCTGACAGGAGCTGTGTGTCGTCATGTTAGTGGGACTGTGAGCCATTGCTATTGCCAAGAATACTTTTGTATTATACCTGTGGACTGGTATATTTGTTGTTTAATTGTACCACATCGGAAGAAAACTGTGCCTCTGTTGGATTTGGACCAGACTATTGGGCACTCACCATTTACCTACTTTGTACTGATTGTTGATTGTTAATATGTTGTTATTGTTAAAGTTGTCATTCTTTGTTGAGTTCCGCTGCAATCTTGCATATTCTGAAGGTGGTCATCACAATAGTTCTCCTTTTTATAAGAAACACACAATTTGTGTACACAACATACTAGTACAGGAGAAGGCATTAGATAGGGTTTCCAGTGAACAAGCTTACATGCAACTGTTGGTCAGATTAGGTCAAAAACATGTATTTCCAGCACAGGAGGTAACATCCGACTTAAAAAATGAAACGTCTAGATCCCTTTGTGAAACTTGAAATGCATAAAAAATTATCAGGTTTTTATTGTCAGGCACATTTGTCTTTCCTTTAGTAAGGTTCTCCATCCCATCAACAAATTATTAGCCAGGTATAAGAGAAGTGAGCAGGTAACATCCACTGCTAATGTACAAACCAGAGTATGGAGAAGTTTTTCCTGGGAGCAGCATGTGGGGTACAAAGCAGGAAGTAATGTTGGTAGTCTAGTTGTCATGGAGATTACCACATATAGTGTAAAGGAATGGCGTTTCTTTTATATAGATGATAGTTGAACTGTAAGTGACCCAGGCACAACTGCATTTGAGAAATATTTAAGAAGCAATTACCCTGTGCATAGCATTCAGGGTTTTTTTTGTCTGGGGATACGAGTAGAATAGAGAGTGAAGATTTAAGTTGTTGTAATGAATTTAAGTTTCGAATATCAAGAGGTAAATTATTCCATAGGCATATGGTTGATGGCAGAAAAGCATCACCAAATCGTTTGTTCGAAAATTTAAGTTGATGTAGGTCAAAACAATTTGTTACCATGCGTGTGGTAGTTGCTGCAATAATATCTCGCGGTACAAGGTTACTGAAATAAGCCGGGCTAAGATTATGAACCATTTTGTAGAGTAAGATAAGTTTTAAAAATTAACATCTGGTGGCTAAGAGTTGCCAGCCCAATTCGTTTAGGAAATGGGGGCGTGGGTGGGATGGCAAAGTGCGCCATTACATACTTTAGCTGCCTCGTATTGGACTGCCTCAAGGGAATTGGACAATTGTATAGTAAATTTGTCAAAGAGTACACACCCATTCTCAAGTATGGGCCTTACCATGGTAATGTATAGTTCAATTAGTGCATTGTGAGATAGTTTGCATTTGAGTGTCTTGTGCAGAGCAATTCGTTGGCTGGCTTTGTTGACGGTTTTAGTGAGGTTAGAATGTGATGAGAGGTTATGGGAAAGAGTTATACCTATATGAGTATGACTATCGACTTCCAAGTTGTGCTATTATGTAAAAGTACAGGTGGATGAATAGCTTTGTGACACTTGCTAGAAATAATGCGACCAATTGACTTGGCTGCATTAAATATGACTTTCCAAAGATTTCCCCTAACTTCCTCTGGCTGCATCGCGGGAGGGGGAGGAGGGTGCAATCTCAAGGAAGCTGGTTTCATTGGCAAATAGTTTGATATTAAACGTTATGTCATCAACCATGTCAATAATGTAGATGAGAAATAAAAGTGGACCCAGCATCTAGCCTTGAGGGACTCTAGCCTCTACCAGTAACAAGTACAAGGTTTGGCCACGCAGTGTGAACCACTGGTAGCGATATATATATATATATATATATATATATATATATATATATATATATATATATATATATATTTTTTTTTTATTTATTTATTTATATATATATATATGTGTGTGTGTGTGTGTGTGTGTTTGTGTGGGAAAGGTGGCTTGTGCTGCCAAATAAAAAAAAAACTGCATACACTGCAAATTTTCATGTTAAAACTGAATATTTATAGTAACTGGGTTTTTAAAGGGATATTCCATCAGAAAAATGTTGGTTCAAATTCGATTAGCTTCTATTTCTGAAAGTAGCCGAGCTATGCCCCACTTAGCAAGTACACTATCACATTTCATGCAACATGAGCTGAAAAGTATTCACAGAAGTATAAGCAAAGATGAAGTTTTTAAATGGTCATGATGAATAATTTATAAAACAAGTTACAATAGTCCCCTTTGGTTTAAATTATTGCATAGACAACGATTGCTTTGATCAGAAATTACAATGTAACATAATATGAATATACAGATGAGGAAATAACATCATAATGGTCTTATGAAACTGCAAACTGTTTTTTTGATAATTGCTGACTATAAATGTGAGTGAAAACATGTCTTCTAGAAATTTCTTCTGTGCTAATTTTGCAGTAATATTACATTGCTTCAATCTTAATGTCACTGTACCTTTTGCGTTTGTTAGATTCAACCTTGAAATTCAAAAACAAACACAAAGAAGGAAATTTCTGATTGCCACTTTTCAGGCGTAGACGGTAGGAGCAATGCAGCGACAACAGCACAGAATATGTATGAACCAGTAGCAAGTCATTTCTGCCTTTTTGCATACCAATGTCACATCAGAATTTCAGATCAAAGCAAATTTTTGTCACCAATTAAAAGGAAAGGGTCATACTTTTATCTTATTTATGATCTGTGGACAATGGCTCTTGCAACAATGTATCCTTTGCTTATGTATAAAAATAATAATAATCCTATTAAAACCTCCACAATGGAATAATGAATTTTGAAAAGATACATCAAGATCGGAATAAGAATCAGATTAAAATAAAACGCAGGAACAGAGGATACAACACAAAGAACAGCAAATGGTAACAACAAAATGATATATTACAATTGAAATTATGATGCAATAATATCATAGCATAAGTACGCATACAATTGCTTACTGTAAAAACTAATAAAGAGCGAATAAGGAGAGATACCAGCATATTTCTTCACTGTGATGTTTTAAACATTTTTTGTAGCAAACCAAAGTTCAGTGTGAGTCCACTAGTTCGTCGTGGGAGGGAATCATTGTAGGTTTAGTGTAATTGAAAGCTAATTTTATAGAAATAAGGTTATGATGTGGAACACGATCCAACAAGGTATTACTGTAACGTTTCCTAGATGGAATGTGATCAGAAAAAAATATGTTTCGAGAGGTTGTGAACTAGACTATCAACTTTATATATACGATGAAATAAGGAGGCAACACGCACTTTTCCGATTTGCCGTACTGGTTTCACTTTCATAGTTTCTGATAATTTAGAATGTTTGGATTTCATCCCAGGCCCGAGGCACTGTTCGATCATGCAGCCCTGGGTGGAGTCCATCTGAGCGACCTCTCGATTGGACAAAGAGAGGTAGTCTATACCATGCATGAGCATAGGCTGACATATACTTTTCCATATGTAACTTTTTCATCAGACGTGCAGTCCAGGGTATTTCTTTCCATATTTGGAAAAGTTAAAAAAGACCTTAACAGTTATTTATGCATCTTTCAGTGTGTTCCTTATTAGAAACATTTATTTATTAGAAAAAACAAAACCTAAATCTGCAAACCATTTTTCATTTTAAAATGAAACATCCCCCAGGTAGAACTTTGGCTCTTTTCATGCAGGATATTCTCCATAGTTCAAACGCTTAGTTTTATAAGGTTTTAAATTTGAAGCCCCATATTTGGAAATATCTGTGAGACGTATCAATGATGCATTGTAAGCCCTTAGCCATAGCACTGAAAACCATAAGATCATCAGCATATGTACACTTTGAAATACATGGTTTTAATTTTTTTTACAGAATGTTGTTTGATGGTCCGCAGATAGTTTTTAATTTACTGCAGAGACTTTAAAAGACCAGGGAGTTTAAGGTTGATTTCAAAGTATTTCTGTCAGCAAAATAGACTTCAATGATTTAAAAAAGACTACAGCGACTTTTTGATTCTGTTCAGACAGATTCAAATGACATGCAGAGAGGTTTTAATTGACTAAAGAGAGTTTATATATAGACCTTAGGACTCGGAGTTTTAATTACACTGCAATGTATTTAAGAATGGAGTACACTGCCCACATTTAAACACACAGCACGGAGTTTTTAATTTTGTGCAAAAAGTGTTAATTTATATTTGAACAGTTTTACAAAGAGTGCAGAGTGGTTTTATTTCACTTCTCAGACTTTGAAATAGACTCAAGGGAGTTTTAAATAGGCTGCAGAGTATTAATGAATGAAAAAGCCTACACAGAGTTTCAAATACACTGCAGATAGTTTTAAACTATACATGTGTAGAAGGATTTAAATAGTATGCAGACGGTTTTAATTCACTGCAGAGGGTTTTAAACACACTTCAGAGAGTTTTGATTAAACAACAATGTATGTATGAATGAAATAGACTGCAGAGATTTAAAGACTCCCTAAAGGGAATATAAGACTGTCTACAGTTTATTTCAAACCCTCTGCACTATATTCAAAACTTTCTGCAGCGAAACCAAACCTCTGCCGTCTTACTATTAATATATGCACGCTTGGCTTGCCATACTGCTTTCGTGTTTGACGTGGTGCATTCAATAAACTTTTAAGTATTGAGTATCGCCAGTGACATGATGAAGGGCCAAATACAGGAAAACTATGCGGGTATGTTTAAAAAATATACCTGGATTTCACTGGTATATTATCCTGCACATGCTGTCTGAAGTATGTAAGGTGAATAAATTCAGCATAATGGGACCAACTTCCAAACTTGAAAACTATCGCATGAAAAGTAGCATTGACAATAGCATTCATGTCACGATTTTATTGGGGTCTTGTGTCGTCACAGATTTGCTAGATTTTGCTGAGCATCATCCAAACGTGCCAAAAAGCGCAAGGGTGCTAAGCAATTGCATCGACTTTAACCATAGGCCTGACCTGCGTAATCCAGAGATAGAACGAGACCACAGGCCTGGATTTATGGGATTTATCTACATTCCATTGGTCCTTGTGGTGACGTCACATGGACGTCATAGGTACCATCACTATTACTATCCATCTGGATGGTCTGCTCCTAAGCAACGTAGCTGTTTCAGATTTCTTTTCACAGTACACAGTGGATTTATAGTGAAACTCACGTTTAACCAAAATTTACATTTTGAATCTTTTTGCATGAAACCAAAATTCCGCGTGTTTGACGGACCATATTTAGCCAGTCACGTAATGATTGATGAGTACGAGATACCCTGGGGCCTGGACATTTACTCCTCAGCAAACCAAGCCAGCATGGAGATGGATATAAAAGGGTGGACACCAAGGGCACTAACACTAAGGTTGGCCGAATTGCCAGGGATTTTTAAATGGCTCGTATTTTTTCAACCTTGTGTACAGATTTATAATTTTCTTTATGAATTCAGAACCGTGATCTCGTATATGCTGTATTTAGTGCATCATTGTCTTGTTGTGATAACCACTTATATTTCTCTATTAAATGAGTTAATTGTCTGCATCTCCATGTATCAGATACACTGTTATAGATTGCAGAATGGTACTGGAATTTACAATTACAAATACAATGAGTGGAATCATCAGCCGTGTGGCTTGGTCAGTTATATGTCAAAATTAAGTTCAACGAGAAGATACATGTGGAATATTAAAGCCCCTCAGTCTTTATACATTCGGCTTTTTATAATACTTTTGGACATACCGTGTCTTCCTAATCTTCTAAATTGTTACCCGAATTTCCTTCTAATAAATAAAATACAATATTCAGATCAAAGTCGGAGTGAACGTTTTTGTGGACGACATGAAAATGTTCAGATGAAGACTTTTTCTCATGGTCTGAAAATTCATTTGCGTCAGGATACAGATGCACTCCTTATCATAAATGCAACATATTTTTTCACCCAGCCAGCGCAAAACAATAAATCACTTGGTGTCAGAAGTAATCAACAGGGAAAACTGGATCTAATGGGAGATCGTGTGCACGATATTATATCACAGAAAAAAGACAGATGCATAATTTTAAAGGAGGTTGATTGGAAGCTACGATGTTTAGTCACTATAACAGGTCAATTTGTAGTAGACGCTCCATCAAGCATAATGGTACATGATGGTCCTTTACCAGGAAGTCACATATTACATATAAAATATTACCACAGATGGACGGCACAGTTTCTTACGCTATCAGCCTTGTCATCAGGATTCTATATCTCTGTAGTGCAAACAATGAAGAAACGTGGTATGCTTCAGCTACATTTTGAGACATTCACACAGGAGTTTGGCAATTTCTCGAAGTTTGTGTTCTGCAAAAGGAAAACAAAGTCACGTCGTTTCGGCATATTATATAAGAAACGCAGAAAATTCATAGGTCCTGATCTTGTCCTACTTGTGGTGCCATTTGGTACTTTTGTATCTTTAGTTGTAACGCGATTTCTGTTTGATGGGAACAATATCCATGGGTGTGTTTGGGGGGGATTAAATATTTACCATGGAAGTAGAAATGATGTTTTTTCTCGCCTAGGCCCCTTGTGCAACACGTACATAAACCATGATAGAGGCCTATCACCAAATGACACATTTCATGTATTATCAGAGACAAGGTACCTACAGCTTGTATATTATGCACAACGTATGACAGATCAAATAGTAATCGACTTTCAATTTTCTTCTTCTCACTGCTTTGGTATTTGGCAATTCCAAACAGTAAAGCGAAGAATACACATTGGAAAATGCCTGTCTGTCCAAACTGGTCAAAATGTGAGGGGTTTTCGACATAGAGAATGCTGTTTTTCATTTCACCAATTTGCTGAAGGAGCTGTGCTGGTCAATAAAACACAAACTGTTGCAAAAATTTCAATTGCTACTTTGAAACCAACAGAACGACAGAAAATTACCCTTGATGCAGGCAATCAAGTACGAATGTCTACACGATCACAGAGAATTCCCAGTAATGCTACATTGTATGCAGAAGATATTCTCTTTTACTGTAAAAGTGTTTGTCTTTACAATATATACAACCTGCATATACATTCCCAAGCAACACAGAAGGGTTGTTCAGTATATAAATGGAAAAGCAATTATAACCAAACTATATTAACTCCAAACTTCTACTGTGTACATATAGAAATACCTGCCACCCACCGACAACTTACTCATCCATTTATACTACAACAAGGTACTCATGAAGAGAGTTTTGATGAAATTGTCTCTATGTTTGCCTTGAGAGCGAGTTTGATTTTAAATTTTAGTCAAAATTGCAGTTCAGGATTTTCACTTGAATTAGAAGGACACAATTATATGTCAGACGGAAAAAGAAAGAAAGAGAGATATAAATCACCAACTGTACGATGGATATGGCAATGTACAGACCAGCGGACTGTCAAATGGGCCATAAACTCTTATTATCTTACCACGAAGGAAGTATATCATCATTTCATGTTAAAAATTAAATGGTGCGAATCCGTTTCAGATGTTAACCAATCATGCCCTTTCTCAATCGTGATGTTCCACAATATTAGGAAAAAGGCCAATCCATATGAGGAAATGGAATCCATTTATCTTTCCACTGAGCAATGTGAGAGCCGTAAATTACCAATGGGTGAAGTTGTATGTGAACTTGGTGCGAGTCGCAACTGTCATGTATCCTTGTTTGATCAAAGAATCCAATACAAACATCATTCATACTTTTATTTTCCTTACAATACTCATTCTGGGCTTGGACATTTGAGTGGCAAAGTAGAGAGTATTGCCGAAAATTGGTTGACAGCCTATCAACGTTGCAACAAAGCAGATGCATACTTATGGGCAATCAACAATATAGAGGAACTTTCTGTTTTTCAGATTTACCTCTCGGGCCTTGTAGATAATCAATGTGGTTTGCCTTTCTATCAAGTTATTATGGGTGCAAACTTGGTATTTATTGGACTGACAAGGATAATATCTGTAAGTACGATGGATTATTTAATGCCCTCTTGGTCTTTTTCTTATTGTCTTCTCATCTTCTCATGGATTCATGTATTTTATTGTGTCGATAATGCTCTTTTATACATTTTTTAAATTGTTTATTTTTATACCTGCTTTATTTGATGCATTTTTATATGTTATTTGGTCTCCATGCCTAAACAGAACTTTATTGAGCAGAATATGGATTGCCAATAAAACATTGAAACCTGCAGTATCAAATGTGTTGTAAACAGTACATGTCCGCCTCTGTGTCCTGGAGATCCCATCGATTAGCTCATACCAAGCCACTGGGTCACCCAGATGTTTCAAATAAATGTGTTTACAACAAATATACAACTATAATAAAGGAATCACTGAGTTTTAAGCTGTCTGGCTTCTTGTCTTTTGCCTTGTTCGTCTGATCTGATCAGTTCTGTGTCTAGCATGTCTGAAATGATTAAGCCCATATTTGCCTAAGCAGCAGCCCATAAAACAGAGTTGTTAAATATGTGAGTTAACAATCGGATTTATGAGTTTTCTTGCGGTGGATACGAGTGACACTCATTCAGACAAATTGTATAACAAAGTCGAAATATACAATACATAATAGAACGCAAAGGCAACGTACACACAGGAAAACACATACAAGCAAGTTAAAAAGCTCTGAGAAGCAATGTTGCCTGGCATTATTTTGTACCATCAGGGTCATTAAGTTTACCATTGTTCACTAAATACTGTAGGGAGTTGAAAATGCTAGTAAGATCACCTGACACCGCAGAGACCCATTTATCATGATGCACAACAAGACACCATGTTGAGTGACCTGATGCAATTGTCCTGCCAACCAGAGTGTTCATTTGAACTGACCATAATAAATAGACAGATAGATGAATAGATAGGTAAACAGCCAGCCAGCCAGCCAGCCAGCCAGACAGACAGACAGACAGACAGACAGATAGACAGATAGATAGATAGATAGATAGATAGATAGATAGATAGATAGATAGATAGATAGATAGATAGATAGACATCATACAGATAGTAAGAATGATGGCTACGTTTACCAGAACCAGGAACAAATTTCAGTGTACCCCTTTTAGTGAGGTTAACAGATGCGTCTGACCTCTGGCTAAATGTATCACGTTGTGAGAGTTCATGAGCACCGGTACGAGCCGTCTTGTCGTGATAGCTGTCATATTTGACTTGATAGTTAACTCAGTAAGCAGCTGTTATGTATTTATCTTATCATACCATGAGCCATTGTAGTAAGTTAATCTGTAGTTGATCTGTTATGTTAAGCTAAATCCACAACATGTCTACCGTGAATCCCAGCAACTCCATTGGCATCTCATATGTATCACCTTGAATGAGAATGATCAATACTAGTGCATTATTATTGTAGGTGTATTGTGTAAGGATTGGCGTCTGTTTCAGTGTTATCTTTAGAGTGTTTGTAAAAATTCTATCACAAAATAATCAATATGAATGAAAAGTGCCACAAACTATACATTTTTGGAAAGCTAACAAACCGCTGATGTGTTTTTTCCCACTGTATTGGTGTGTTTTTTTTCACGGTCATGTGGGTTTGTTGTTATATGTTAATAAAGCAATCATACCAAGTGTCATCCTCTTTTTCAAAGAACCTTGAAGAAACTTTGACTCAACTTATTTGTTTTCTGTTGCAAAGACATCACAGGTGTGGCAAACTGTTCATCTCAATGTGAACTGAAACAATTTGTCTCAGATGTTCGATAACAAATGTAGTTTTGTGAGGACTTTGAGTCAAATTCTGATCCCTTTGATGTATTGAGTCAGTGTCATAGATGCAACTCCAAACATGAATAGCACGGTAATAAAAAATATATCACACAAAATGAGGCACTCTTTTTCAGTAACAAAGCAAACTGAAAAACGGCTTCGCAGAGTTTCAATAACAAGCGTAGTTTAGTCAGGAGAATGAGTCAATGTGTGATCCTTTGATGTATTGAATGAGTGTGATCGATGCAACTCCAGAGACGAATAGCACCATAACAAAACATAAGTCACACAAAATGAGACACCCTTTTTTCGTTTACATTATTATGAACAATTTGCCACAAATTTAATGTCTTTACATCAGAAAACAAAAAAGCTGATTCCAAATTTCTTTGAAAAAGAGGAAAGCACTTGGTATGATCGCTGTTTAAGCAATGGACATCAAACACACTTGACACTGGGAGAAAACAAATCAGTATCTTGTTAGCTTTCCAAAATGTAGAGTTTGTGGCAGTTTTCATGAATATTGATTGTTTTGTGATAAAATCTTTACAGGAACCCTGAAAATAACACGTAACCAGATGTTCATCCTTAACTCTCTCCAGTAAGTTGCCCATGTAGTATATAAGTGATGGTTGTCACGAAAGGTGTTAGTTATCAACTGTATCTAACGGACATTGTATGCCTTATACATGTGTGACTAATGAGTCAATAATCGCTCTCTCTTGTTCACTATTATAGTTATAATTATGATGATGATCTGTGCACTCCATGCCGTACGTAGGACATCATAGACCTTTTGTCTTCCAAAGTTAAACTTTAGCAGTGTCGAGTCCGGGACAGGTAAATCGAGACGTACTCAGACCACACATACAGCGTCTAACCACAATAATATGAATCATGATGCTTAAAGGTATTGTCCTGAGGAAAGGTGATATAACGAATATTAGTTAACTTTCCTGCAAAATAGGTCAATCATTCAGATTCCAAACCAGGATTGACAGCAAACAAGGATCTACATGTGACCATGCATTTCGGTTTCGATATTCCAAATTTTACATAGCTGTCACACCTATCAATCTATCAATCAGAAATTGTAAGGTAGTAATGCATTAGGGAAAACAGTCATATCGTCGGCATAAACACGTGTATCATATCTATTGTCTCCAATTGTAACACTGTTTAGATTGAAGCAGTTATATAACAGATTGTTATAAAAAGTTGTTGAATTAATCCTGCCTTGTTGTATACCTGTTATAACAGAGAACACGGTCCTTGCATGCCCTTCCATATGATTGTGGCCTGAAGCAATGAGTACCACCTGTTTAAGAACAGAGATAGAATTACAATGTTTAAGATTTTATAAAATAGTCCAGAATGACAAATTGTATAAAAGCACTTAACAACACCAAGCAGGCGATTAAACAAGGGAGATTCGGCAAATCAAAATACTGTATAATTACAAATTTTCCAAAGGTAATTGATTTTCCCAAATTTTCCGGGGCTGTGGCATGCGGAAAAATAAAAACTGGGAAAAAGGTAAGACGCTCAACACACACACATGACATTGCAGCAGCTCAGCTTTACTGGTCGGTGATTTGGGAAAATAAAAACCGAGAAAAATTAAAATTCAAATAAATTTGGGAAAATTAATGCACAGAAAAATTGGTACTTATACAGTAGTTAACAACAAAATGTAGAAATGTACACTCTATGGACATATCCCTGTGTTCCCTTGACCCAAACTGGATTGGGGTAACACCGTCATAGAGAGACGGGTAACACTCAAAAAACTGAACTGAGCTCTGAGTGATGGGTCTAGTATATTATGGGCGATATTTGAATTAGGGGTCCACTGTTTCACAGTGGGAACAACTATACCAATGCAAAAATTGCGTGTTACAATTCTTCAACGCAATATAAAAGTTTTTTGGGGGGATGGGGGGGGGGAGTGACGTCACGGCTGACATGGTCGGTCAGCTCGGATTTTGAGCTCCTGGTATATCTACTTTTTTAGTGGCATGTTAGGTCAAAAGTGTCTAAAAGTATAAAGAGTTGAATTTAAGCTATATGTGAATGTTTCGGAGAGTATACACAGCAGAGACTGAGTATTTTGAAAATATCCATTTGAAACCAAAACGTGTGTTATCAAGGTCAGTGAAATGTGCATCAAATGACATTCTGTTAGCACTGAGCCATACTGAGAATACCTTGCCTTGATTCTCTTACTACAGAACCATATTGACAATACCTTGCTGGTAAACTTGTGGTACTTTACAAGCATCTATTTAAAATTGCTATACTGCCCAGTTGTGAGCCCATATCGACAGTAATGACTGGAGTCATCAAAGAATAGTCAGGGTGAGAAGGAAAAAACGGTAATTCAGCCATAACGGAAACCATGAAGGCGTTGCTGGTGATGACCGAGAGGTGTCTGACAAAGATGTGAACAAGTTCATTGTCTGCCTTAACACATTCCAGTCTGGGTAATTTCTTTGGCTTACGTAGCCTTTGTCTGGGGATTTTGGGTAAAATTCTAAATGTTCGACCGAATCTATTCTGTATCTATTATTTAACTAGTTAGGATAACTATATATCATCATGTTAAGTAGCAAAAGTGTTGCAGGGTTGTGTTAGTTTTGAAATGGATATAATAGGGGAAACACTTGGTTGCCATGGTAACCAAGATATTGTTTCAAATTCTGACATTGTGCAATAAAACCCTTATTTTTAAGAACATAAAATGGTTCATCAAGTTGCATTTCTACACCTTTTCAGTGCTGAGATCTTGACAACTTAGATCACAAAAGCATTTATGCCTTTGATTTTTGCAAATGCATCATTTGTATCAAATATAATTTGGGGACAATTGCCATGCCAGCCATGCTGGTCAGCTTACGTACTAAGTTGCCCAATTACAATATTCTACATAGCCACATGAATTCATCAATTTTTATTTTAAAAACATTTGTGATTATATCTAAAAAGTTTATGACTCACAAACTTTTTTGCAGGAAAGTCGAAAATAAACCTCAGAATATACGTTGCTAGCATTATCTGAAGGTTACATGACATGGCCACCAGCTTGGATTTTTGCTGTTTTTCACCAAAAGCTTTGCATCATTTGACTATAAAATGTTATTAATCAATCTAGAACATACCTGGAAGGTCCAAACACGCAGCAGATATGTGACTTGACACATCTTTCTTACAATCTTTACCATTTTAGCTCTGAACTTAATAATTCAGCAAAGCATTTACTATAAAATGTCTCATAGAACAGAATGTTGCTTCCATTGCTGTTTTGATTCTGGGCTAAATATATGAAAAAGATATTGTAGGGACTTAGCAACTTATTTGACTCTCACAAGAATAAATATTCTCAACATTTTATTAATTGGGAGAGGGAGACAGGGCTTCTGATTTTTCTTGCTAAAGATACATCAAGGGCATTTGAGGTCACGTGACATGGCCGCCCTCTGGATTGGTCAATTTGTTTTAGCAAGTTGTAGCATTACTGAAGGAGAAAATATTATGAATCAAACCAAAACATACGTTGCATGGCCAGAAATGCAGCAGAGATAAATGATGAATGACCCCCTTTCCCTACAATATATACCACTTTAGATTTGAAATTAATAATTCAGTAAGGAATTTGCCATAATATTGCCTCATGGGGCAAAATGCTACTGCCATTTTTTTTTTTTTTTTTTTTCACTTTGCCATAAATCTATGAAAGGGACATTGTGGGGAATTAAGCAATTTATTTCACTGCCACGATAGTAAAGGTTCTCAAACCTATACTGAATAGTTCTATGAGAAAAACCCTTTGATTTTGTTGCTTAAAGGGTACAAGGCTGTTCACGTTACACGGCCGCCATCTTGGATTTTCATGCTTTATCACTGAATTTTATCATAATTGGACAAGAAAATACTATTTATCAATCAAAAAACATACCTTGAATGTGCAAAAATGTCGCACAGATATTGAGAGATACCTTTTCCCAAAATTTGTATCATTTTAGCTCTGAAATTAGTGATTCAGTAAGGCATTTGCCATAGTGCTGTCTCACAGAACCAAATGTTACTTCCATTGATATGTTTTGACTTAGGGGTATATATATATGAAAAAGACATTTTGCGTAGCTGAGAACTTGATATTACTATCACATGTGTAAATACTCTCAAACCTTTACCACCTGGGGAATCTAGACAAGCTATCTGATTTTTGGTAGCTAAAACTACCTCAAGTTCATTTAAGGTCACAGGACAACACCGCCATCTTCCCATTTGTATGCAAGTTTTCAGCAATATTTGGTTTAAAATATTAATTCTTCATTGAATATAAAACAATGCAGAAGAGACGTCAATTGACACTTCTTCCTACAGTTTACATTCTTTTGTCAATAAAATTAATTATTCGGTAAGGAATTTGCCATGATTTCGTAAATGTGACCTTCATGGCTATATTTTCAGTTTATGGTGAAAATGTGAAAAAGATATTTTGTGATACTAAAAATTTTATTTCAAAAGCTAATAAATAAATGCTCTCAAACTTTTACAATTTGAGAGATGGAAGGAGGCTGTCCAATTTCTATTACGTACAAAACTCGCAAGGTCATTCAAGATCAGTGACTTGGCCATCATCTTAGAATTTTGTTCTCTCATTGGCATACTTAACCATCATTTAACTGAAATATTTTTATTGATCCAGACACATACTTAGAATGTAATAAGAAAAAAATCAAAACAATTAATTGATTTCCTTTTTCACAAACGAAGGATAATAATTTATCCGTATTAGAAAAAAATAGACAATATGATGTATGCAGTAGAATAAGTTTTACATGGATTATACTGTTGTCATTTAGATTTGGATGTGATCAGTGAAACATCCCTTGTTGAAAACAGGGCCAGAAAAAAAAACACACATAGAGGTCAACAGTGCTGTGTATAAGTTGTATTTCAAGGTAGTCTGCTAGAACTATGTAGTGTCATTAGTTCCATCAAATTTAAACACTGTTTTCAAGGACATATTTGACATGCTAACATGTACGTGATCAGTTGTGAAAGAAATAAAGATGGTAATCCAAGTGTCACATTACAATTTTGTACCAAACTATATCTGCATCTGGTTTTAACATCATTTTTACTAATATTATCTTCCTATCGTGAGTATACATGTTTACAGGTATATGGTGAATATTCCTCACCACACCAACAATGGCCTTCACCACAGAGAGGATCATGGAACATCCGGTCATTTATGATGTAGAGTCCCTGCTTTACTGATCTCCGTTATGTTTTGGATGGCTTCTTTTCTTAAATTCAAAGAATACTTGTCAGAAGGCATTTGTTGATAATCATTATTTGTTTCTTTTTAAAAGCTCAAACAGAGAGCAAATAGGAACCTATATAATTCAGAAGAAACTTCTTCATAACTCTGATTAGGACACAAAAAGTAAAAAAAAAAAATTGTATATATAAAACATCTGAATCAAGCAAATCTGACTCGATTCTCTCTGTCTGTCTGTTTCTCTCTCTCTCTTTCTCTCTCCCTCTCTCTCCCTCTCTTTTCTCACTCTCTCTCTCATCAGAAGTTTTTTTGTTTAGTAACCTTTGTGTCCAATATCAAAATATTTGATACATTCATGACTACTTAGATAACATTCTCCATATACATTCACAGGCACACCAGCCTTGTTTTATAATGTAAACTACTTAACTATTTAAAATGATTTGCTCATTTACAGTACTATGTTTATAACCATCACTGGTCCTTACAGAATAATGCTCAGATTTGATAATGTATTGCTGAAGTAGATAACTACATAAATTATTATAGTAAGCAGGCAAGTTCAATTGAATAGTTGCCACATCCTTTAAAGATGGTGAATGGATTTCAAAGTTTGAAGAAAATATTCCATGTTAATACACTTTGTCAAAGCTGGTTGACCACAAGTTCTGATTAGTATTTATATGGTATATTTCTTCAAGCAAATAATGTAACATTGCCATATTAAATTGATGCAACATGTAATTTATGTAATATATATATACATATATATGGGGGTGCATATATAGGAAAATAGGAAATAAAGATGGGTGTAAATGCTGTCCAGGGATTATTCTTTAGTTGCTACTTACATGAACTTCAAAAGGCACTGGGTTTAATGGAGGATGTTAATCTGCATTTATACATGTTGATGGACTGAAGGATAATGTTACCAGCACAGGGGAGCTGCAGTGCTTGAGGCTGAAGAGGAAAGAGTGGGACAAGAAGGATCCAGATGTCGTCCTGAGATTACATGCCTGGATTTGCTCACTCTCGCATCACTCGTACTTTCAAGTTGTTTGTTTCATGGTTTGCAAGTAGTGAAATGTATACGCTTTTCCTGAAACTATGAAATACCTCGAGTTAGCAATTAACTGTTACCAAATAAAAAAAATGCAGTACGAAATCTTTGCTTTGTCAGGACAAAAACACAAACATATATCCTGTGAGCTTTTTTTCTTGATTTGCCAGAAATAGCATACTCACACATGTACATCCAAACTGAATGAAAACTCTTGTTCACTTTCAATGTCATCTTAACCCATCTGAGAACCATAAGAGCCAATCAATACATGTATATTCGTGGCCTACTGTTTTCCATTTTGAAAATTTGCTAGAAACTGTCTAGCATTGTACATGAAGTCTGATTTCGCTTCTGCATTATTCCACCATATTTTGTAATGTACTTGTGTGAAGATTTTAGAAAATACTATCAGATGATAAATGACCCAGGTCAACAATTGTCCTCTGCCTACAGTTAGTCCAAAGTGAGATGCCTACAGTTTGTCCAAAGTAAGCTGAGGAAAGCTATTGACGTAGTCCCCTAGAGGATTAAACCCTGTAATATTTCCATGAAAAATATCACAAAGAAAACTTTTTTTTAATCTTATTAATGCTGTTTACAATTTTTGTATCTGATAACTTTGCTTTTCTGCCTGAAATGTTAATATTTCACTTATCTTGAGCAAGATAGCTTTATACTCCTCTGTGAGCAAACACAAGAGATCATGATATGTTGTCTGCACCCATCACCTGAAGCAAACACAAACTTATTTGATTAGTAGATGTATACTGCCCGAATTGAAAAAAGGAAAAGAAAATCATATTGCTATGGTAACACTGAAGACAGTTACATCTTAACTACAAATACATCTATTTGTTAAGAAGGGTTTTACAGCATGAAACGAGTGAAAAGGAGGCTACATACAGACATTGAATATCCAGTTTTGGTACATTAGAGAAATTTCAAGGGTCATGTAGAAATATTATGCAAAGTATATGTATTATTATATCTATTATGCTTATGAAAATTATTAGGCACATTCTTTGACACTTTTCATCACATATTAATAAAAGAACATTTAGTTCATAAAAGCCAAGACAAGAAATATTTGGGCAATGTTAGCAGCATAAATAACAACAATATTGAAGAGATTCTTGAAAATTAAGGCTTAGATGCTAACTTTGCAAGGTTGACTGTCTTTTCTATCCTCTGGCAGTATCTGTCTCTTCTAGCACTCAGTTTCTGTTTATTTCTGTGCCTTCATGGCCTGGTACATCCATGTCTCTAAAAACAAAATGTCAGAAGAGATATGACACACTGAATAGCATGTTTAAATTGATATGCACATGTTGAATATTGAGGATAATTTAGACTATATCAGTGTGTCTATTAATGTCAACTTCGATGGAGGCCTACTTAGGATATCATGCTAAAGATTCTCCTTCTGTATAGTTTATGCAGTTACGTGGACTAGTGATATACAGCCAAGCACTGACATTTATAACTGCACTCCTATTATAAATGTGTGTGTGGACAATGCAGTCAACTAATTTCTCATTGAGGTGCACTGTATTGTGAGACCACGCATTGTGAGAGACTATGCTGCCCCTTAAGGAATATACCTAACATGCAGCTTAACACACTGCTCTGATGTTGGGTGTTTATACACATTGGGAGAAAGTATCTATCAGAGCAGCAGCCAAATTACACACATGTATATGCATTTTGACATGATTTCACTCCTTCCTTCCATTTACCGGTACAAGTTTCCAGGTGTAAGGCTTCATCTATTAAAAAAAGCTTCATAAATTACCCAAATTTTTTGTGACATACCCCAACTAAATAAACCACCACACTGCTCAACCTGGGCTTTTAATGAAATTGAAGTGCCAGCAGTGTCTCTTACCTGTAGCAGAACTTGTATAATATTCTAAATCCCCATGATAAATTGGGTCAGCGTCAGCTTCAGAGTCGGTCAAAGCAATTTCAGAACATATGTGACTTATTGAAATGCTGCCGTTGCGTGGCGTTTGTTGATAATTTTTGTTTAAGGAGGGAGATAAACAAATCATTCAAAAGGCACAATGTATCTCACTCGCAAAGTTGGGACAATATGGTGAATATTCGTTTATATGTGGCAAATCACTTTACAGATTCTTTTTCACAGGGCACATTTCATGCAATTTAAGATCAAAGTTACAAATCTCTTGAGCATGAAACATGTTGTTTCAGATCAATTAAAAAAAGAAGAAAAAAGTTTAAATTGTGTTCACTTATAAGGGCTCTTAAATATTAAGATACTCCTAACCCATGGGAATTTATAAGATATATCCATGGAAAACATTAGATGTCATGAACAAACCTTGCATATTTTATATTTCGAAGGGAACATGGGACAAAGAGTGACAATAGATATTGATAGTAGCTTTTATGTGCCCTGCAGTTTCAAAGTTACCAAGCAATATTTACCCCCTTGGGCAGCTTCACATCATTTCAGTCTTTCCTTATGTTCTGAGCTAAATCAAGTGTCATTTCAGCTTGTAAAAAGACATTGATGATGACAAAACTTTTAGAAATAAAAGTGATTTATTTTTAAAGCAGACATAGGCCTAAAATTCTTATGAGTACTGGAAAAAACATAAAAAACATTTTTTATTTGTTTACTTTTTTTATTTTAAGTTCATATATATTAGGTCATATCACATGAAAAATTTTGTGTGCTAGCTCTACATTTAAACTCAACTGAAGCATATGTCTTACTTCTCAGATTTTCTATAAATAATATTGCAGTGCATGTCAAATGTTAAAGTAGCTCCATGTTGAATATTTGAACGGGCTGATTGCATGATAAAATTTTCATGTACTTGCTCATTTCCTTTTACAACCAGGTTTAGGACATCTGTCCGTCTGTGGTTACAGTATTTCATTATGGCAGACCACCAGGTGACTACAAATTCCTCCCTTCATACACTTTTGCTGTGCGGTATCATTTGAACTACATGCACCTTTCCCTTGTGTTATGCTCATCTGGGGCTAGGCCTATGTCTGTTCATTAGGTCTTACGAAGTAATGGGAAGAAAGAGAAATGACAGAATACAGCCAGGAACTATTTATTGTTGTATTTTTCAAAAAGTACTTCATCCTCCCTATAGTCTTTGTTGTGCTTTTTGTGTTTATTTGTGTCATAACGCCTTGTCACTTAGCCTTAGCCCCCATTCAACTTCACGGAGGAGATGGTGCTTGTTCACATTGTGAAACATTTCATTATCACATGCTCGTCTGGGCAGTTGTAAAGCCTAAAAGGTTGCAATATCTTCATGTAATTTAATGCATATGATTGAGATTATTCATATAAGTAGGTCTGCTATGATGGAATTGTGTTTGGAGCTTGATATTTGAGCATTCGTAATCACGTCAATGAACTGAGAGTAAGAGAGTCAGAAACTCGATGACAGCACTGTCATTCAGTCCATGTTAAAAGTGTGAATGGGATTTTCCTTTTGAAACTACAAATTGTGTATTGTAATTAATCTATAGGCTACCTTTACTGTCTGACTCCTCGGTCTCAACATCAGAACCACCGTGATCAGCATATCCACAACTTCACTGACAGTAAACTGCTGATAACCTCTGGTTGCCATGATGCAGGGTACCCCACATGACCTTTTAGACATATCAATATTGACAGCTGTCTGTTGCAACTTCATAAAACCCATACAAAATATACGATGGGGTTCTAATCGCCAAATTATAGCTATGACGGCAAGGTGTACATGGTAAAGATGATGTTTAATAGAAATCCATGGTTTTTTCATGCAATATAATCTGCAAAGTGCTTCAGGAAGGCAAGTCCGCATATACATGGACTCCAACTGCGATGGCAATATGCGTGAGTCTGCATATACACAAACTCCGACTGAAAAAAGTTAAAGTGGCTCTTTTGCATGATGAGATACAGAGTTGTGTCTCTACCCTCTTAGACCATTCATTGCGTGCCGAGATTGTTGCCCAAGAACAAAAATTGATGACCAAGAACAATACAGCCACTGTAATTTGTTACATATGGTCAATTCATGGCTCAAAAAAGGAATGTGAGGTCACTGACCAAAATATTGTTGACCTGTAGTCGTGACAAGCTAAAGGTAAAGGTGACCATCCACAACATGAACTGTAGTCACAGTGGGTAAACCTACCAGAGGTCCCAGGCCCATCAATATTAAATCTATTGGTTACAGGGCCAGGCATAGTGTGCACCAAGCTTGCCTCGATATAGGGGAAGGTGATGATGAGGTGAAAGTATTCATTAATGAAGACCTTACCAGAAAATGAAATTTTAGCTTTCAAAGCAAGAAAGTTGAAGTGACAAAGGAAAATAAACAATATGTGGACCATCGACTGTTGGATCTTCATGAATGATAAAGATGAAAAGGTCCAAGCAAGGTACCTACACCCTTGATGAGCTCTCAATCTCGCGAGAGAGGGGTTTAAATTGTTCATGACTTTAAATCATCCTGATTTATTACTAACTTCTTGCACTCTCATGACAGCTGGACAAACCTATATATGCTGCAGCTGCTAAAACCATAGTCAACAATCTGAAATATTATACAGTTTAGGATGGCAAAAAACTATACGGTTTATGTCGAATCTGCCATACAGGACAGATTATAGCTTATTACCTGACAAATGTGAAGTACTTCCTTTCAAGTTCCAGTTACACTCCTGCAGCTTTAAGTTCCTGCATAAAATAGGTAACAATGAGAACCCATTGGTAAAGTAATGATTCAAATTAGTTATGGAGGGATCAAGATCAAAAGTTGGTAGATCTTTTAATGACTTTGTCACCAAATGTGGCCTGAGGAGGTTACAAATGTCAGAGGAGGAATTCTATTGCATTTCTGTGTGGAAGAGGGTATATGCACCTAATTCAATAACAGTAAATGCAAGAGCACAGGTTATCGGTTAACTTTGCAACATTGGAGATGGCAAGTTAGACTCGTTTTCAAATAACAGTCAAGTGATGAAGTTGCTTGACCATCATTACCTGGCACTGCTTTCATCCAAATGAATAGATATTCAACTGTATGTGACATGATCTGTTCCCAGTTGTGCTTTGAATGCAACAATCAAATTGTGATATTTCCTATTTCTATATGCGACCTACTATACACAACTTTGGAAACATAGCACCCCCTTTTGATGACCCTGTTATACTAAATGAATGGGGGTGATGCCTTCAGGCTCACATGAAAGGCCCATGCAAGTCTATACCCTTAACCCATGTGTGCAGATGCAGAAAGGACAACTTTAAACAACTATAAATATGTCATGTCCTACTTTTATGTTTGAATAACATGACCATGAATATCAATTGATTATATCTATGGACTTATTTTGTCTGAAATAAAATGCAATTAGCAATAATTTGGTTTGTTTTGGGAGAAATATTTGCTTGTTAGACGAGGTAGCCTGGTTGTGTAGTGGTACTTACATTGAATAGACATTCCAGCTGTAGCCTGTGTTGGGGTTCATAACGTTTGATTATACTATTAAATTCAAGGTCAAATGAATTAGTTAGTTCCACTGGCATCTTGATTCTGAAGGTCAGATAAAATGCAACCTGGGTACCTATAAGCAGAATCGCAAAAGGAGCACTTTTTTTTAAAGATGTTTCTGTCCATCTGGTTTCGTAGAAACATTCATTAATGGCTAATTACTGTGTAGTCTTCACACCCACAGCACTTTTTGGGTTTTCCTAGAAGAATAACAGACATACCATTTTTTCATTTGTTTCTTATTCTTTTTAATTGATCAATATTAAAAATAATTTGCTTGTCAATTACTGAGTAAAAGTAACAAGCATTGTGCAGTCCCTCATTGCAAGCAATAATTTCTGAAGATCTGTTGCATGACCTATTTACTACTGGCTCCTGCCGTCAGCTGATTATGCATACCAAACAAATCCATCATCAACATTATCTCAAAAACACATTGTAGTTTTGATCATTGCTGATGCTTCACTTACTGGAGATACTCACACCATGAAGGAAACATTCAATACTTTAACAGATGCAGCAAGTTAGAAGACATGCCATCTCAAACACGGGCCAAAATAAAGTAGTGAAGCAAATGACATGCAAGCGTACTATGTGTACACAGGTAGATGGTGTAGATAACAATACTGAGAGTTCTGTCGTGTGTACTGAAAATACAAAGATATGACCACAGAAATTATATATTTTTGGCTCCCATAAATCGCAACTAGTTTCTGTTATATGTTCATCTTCTTTAAGGAAAGGAGCAAATATTTATTGAAATCTGGTTTGGTATATTGGTAAAGGGGAGGTACAGAGCATATTGTATTTTTACTGGATGTGACTTTATAGAGATGTATAAAGGTCATTGAGTGTGCAATCTTTTACTGATTTGAGAATGATGTGCCTTCCCGATTAATAATCATGAGTTAGGAAAGACTACACAAACAACAATGCATATTGACACAAATGATAGCCCATCTGTAGCTCTGAAATATTACTGCACCCCTTGTGCCCTGAGACCCAAGATGTGAAGGCAAATTAATGGAATGATGAAGGATGACATCAATTCTCCCTGTAAAATCCCCATATGCCCGTCCTGTAATCCTAGTTCCAAAGAAAGGCAAAGAGATGATATAGGTCGAAAACTCAAAACAAATATTGTAAAGAATTCTTACCCTTTACCAAAAATGATGATTTTATTAATCAACTATGAGGAGCTGAATATTTTATAGCCCCTCTGATTTGTGTAGTGGTTCTTAGCAAATACAAAAAGATGAAGCAGGTAGGCACAAAACTGCCTTTATTTGTCACAAGGGTTTCTTTGAGTTTTATTGAAAGTCTTTTGGCTAGACTATGGTGCTCTTTGTTTAATAAACCACAAAAAGAAATCTTCAAGTACCTTATTGGGAAATTGCTAAATTGTATATATTGAGGATATCATCATTTATAGCAGGGTGTTTCAAGTGCAGACTGTGGCACTTGTGTTACCTTCAGTTAGTATTTGAAAGACTGAACTGTGGTATGAGGCTGAAACCCTCAAATTGCCATTTACTTAAATGGGAGGGTTGTATTTGGGCCATGGTATAACAACAAGTGGTTCATAATCAGTTCCAGTAAAGGTCAAGGCTATATACCAGCTAGAGCTCCCATGTACTGTGCCTGAAGTGCAAGCATTCATAGGAATGCCAGGATTCTATAGGCATTATATAAGACAATTTAGTGCAATTACTAGGCCACTTATGCAACTGACAGAGAAAAATGTTTGTTTTGTTTGCTCAGCGGAAGCTGAATAAACTTTTCAGAATCTGAAGGAATGTCTCACCCAAACACCTATCTTGCCATACTCTGATGTAAGCAGGCCATACACTTATACCAGCAATTATGCAACTGGTGGCATCTTGACACAAAAAGGTGAAACCAGACAGCATGTGATCCAGTATCTCTGCCATAAATTGACAACAGGTCAACAGAAATGGCCTACAATTGAAAAAGAGGCTTATGCAATTGTGTATGCCATCTAAAAGGGTTCAACAATATTTATATTGTTCAACTTTCACTGTTTACACAGATCACAAGCTGCTAGAATCTCTATTTACAGCTAAAATAAACAACATTCATATAAATTGCTGGGCCATTTTTAAAGAATGTGGCTGTAACATTTAGCACACCAGTGGCAAGTCAAATGCTAGGGCTGATTATTTGAGTTGAGTACAGTTAAAGTCAGACCCTACACACCAAGTCAAGCTACTTGACTCAGATGAAAAGGTTAGGATACCAACAAATGAACATTAAAATAAAGAAACCCTTGATAGGGCAAGTTTAGACACTACTGGCTTGGAGAATATCGCTTTGATTCAAAAATCCACAACTTGCAGAAATAATGGCCTCCTCCAATGTTGAAATGAAAATTAAATACTCTGGTGAGTATTTAATAGAAGGTGACAATCTCTATCATACAGCTGAACCAGGTAGGTTCAATCATGAGTCTATGATGCAGCTAGTAATCCCAGATGCCCTAGTTAAGACTAGCCTCAGTAATTATTATAATGGGAATGGACACCTTGGGATAGATAAGGGCTATCAAACATTAGAGCAAAATGCCTTTGGAAGAATATGTATGGGATACAGTCAATCATATTCTCAAATACACTATTTGGTATACTAAGAAACTGTGGAAAAATGCATTGAGCTGCACGATATGCCTATTTGTGAGGCCTCCTTTTAGATAACAGGGATCTTATTGGCCTATAGAACAAGTGTCAATGATTCCACTCATTTTACACCTTAATTTCTTGTCTATGAATGAGATCCTATCCTTCCCATGAATACACTACTTGTGCCCAAGCTCAAGTATATGGGAGAGGACTACGTGCCATCTACATTGTCTAGAATACATAACGTCAACATGTAAAATCTTATATGCATGAGGTAAGAGAGAAAAACATAAGAATTTCCAATCAAAGAGCAGAAAATGCAGCTATAAAATTGGTGATCCTGTTTATCTTTATGATTACACTGTTGCTCCTGGTACTTTACATAAATTGACCTTGACATAGAAACGTTTTTGTAAGATAGTAGAGCAAACATCATTTATCAACTTCGTAATTAAACACCAGACAATGGGTCTGTCAAAACTGCTTCATGCTGAGAAGTTGAACCCTGCACACCCAGACAGTGTTTGGGACAAACAGAGAACTTAAGTAAAACCAATTGTAAGAAAGTATCTTGCAATTGTATTTCAACAGCAAGAAATTCAAACCAGAGATCAGCCTTTATTACAGACTAAATTGATGGTCCATGTGACTGACCATGAGACATTGTTTCATGATATGGAGAACAATGCTGCCTGGTCACAAACACATAAAAACTTTCCTACCACTCTCACCAGTGCAGCTGGATCCCTGACCCCTGGGCCTGAGCATTCGTATTGGCTGAGACTAAGGCAAATACCAAGCCTAATGAGTCTAATCCAGGGATGAGAAGAACTGTAAAGAGATCCAATGTGGTTGTGGAGAACTGAAACCCATATAAGAGGCTCCATCTTGAACAGACAGAACCAATGGAACTAACATCCTTGCAGGGTATGAATTTACCTGACTCGGCAATGATTATAGCAGGTGTTTTGTGCACATACTACTCATGATAGTATCTGCTTTCTGGACATGGATATAGAGAGAGACTAATTCAGTCAGAAGGCAAAAAATGAAATTAGGTAAAACATTGATGGAATATATTGTATTCTCCATTTTTAACTATAAGATATCAGACACAGGTTCACTATGTTTATCTGATTGACCTTTTCTGTCTTACTTTTCTCTCACTCTATTCTCTTTTCTTCCTTGTTAGGTTAACCCTCTTGTTTTTTTTTCTGTCATTTCCTCTGCCCTACATCACTGCTGAGACAGGAGTAAGAGTAAGTGCAGCGATTGATGCAGTTAAAAATGTTAAGGACTCAACAGAAAAGTTAGCTGCTCACAAACTGGACCCATCAGTGTCAGAGCTACAGCAGCTGACATAAAGACTGATCAAGACTGAAATGAAACAACTTAAGGTAGCGATATACAAATCACCTGAAATTTCAGCAAAAAAAATGTTTTTTGATCTTTGTATGGATGAATGTCTCGTGTAACTGTCATGTGAAAATCAAATTTCTGCTGAAATTGTGAAACAGGGAAAAACTGTGGTATTTAGTAGAGCTTCTTGCTGAGCGTCCATAGTCATGCCGACCGTGTTTGTTGTTACTGTGAAGGGGATGGGCTTGAGAAAGTGGTCACATGACCGGCCGTGGCAACAAATTGTTTAAAAATGGCCACCGCTGTGTCAGCTCCAACGATAGTGCCCTGGTTCCCAAACAATATGGTCATACATTTTATGCATTGGGTCGCTCTTGTTACATGTACTTTGTTTTTTTTTCTTTATGCTATCTTGAGTTTTTAACATTTAATCCAAAGAAAAGTGTTGAAGACAGGCCGTACAGTCAGCCGAGATCATGACATGATTGCACATCCTAATCCTACTCCAAAGGTATTGCTGTTTCAATGCTGTCTTTCATCACCGATGTGGCAGCGATTCTTTTCTCACCCAAAGAAACCAATAGATCTAATCAGATTTAATAATTCACGCCCAAGTTTTCATTACATTTAAATTCAACAGAAAAATTAAAGCCTTTGTCTGAATTGTATTTCAAGTTCTTGCAAGCTCAGAACCTGCACCTCTGAATTGGTCATTGCATCGGTGGTCTTATCTTAGTATGTTCGTCAGGAGTTGTATCGCTAAACTAGCACAATCAGTCTCAAAATACCTTAAGTTAGGAAGGAAAAATCAGTGATGCAGCCAGCAGCAGATGCGACGGGTGACGCTAGAAAAGATTCTGGTGAACAGAATGACTGAACTTGGGTATGTACAATTCAAATATTATAGTGGGGTCTGACCCGCTTACTCGGTCCCAAAACTATCAATTAGCCTGACTAATCGGGCGGCAATTTGATCAAATATACATTGTAATTCAATATTGTTGTATTTGTTGTGGGTAAGTAAAGGTACAGCTTACTTCTTGTGACAAAACATCTCGTTTTATTTGATCCTTTGAAAGTACCATAAATAGGTAGTAGGAGCCAACCTAATGAAACGTTACCATGTTGACCAGTACACTTACATAGAGCACTTACAAAAACACCATGGCGCCCCTCGTCATATAAAACACTTACCGTGCTTTGAAGATAAGTTTTTTTTTTTCTTTTTTAACAAAGCCTTAAAAACTGCGGCAAGCAAGCTGTGATATCAATGCCATTGAAATGAAGTCATCAAGAAGAGGCTATACGACGATGATTGGCATCTCGTGTCACCACGATTGGCCAATCAAAATGAAGCGTAGCAAAGCGGTACACTTGATAGGGAAACCATGTTATGTGATCTAATCGCAAATAGCAAATAAACAACGCGATTAAGCTCTTCAGAAGTAAACAACATGAGTGGCAGTTATCATGTTTGTTCAAACATACTCTGAACTCTTACTATGCAAAAATCCATGAGTGTTTGAGTAAAATTGTTGTCAGACCTGGTTCAAAGTTGACGAGTCAACCTTTGATTGCCATTCCTGAACAAAGATGGAAGGCCTTCTACTCGAACTTGTTAATTTTACTTCCCAAAAACTTACCAGCGGATTTCCTTGAAATAAACGGGGTTGGAAAGGTAATTTCGTGGAGTTTAAAAGTGTCCTTTTATTTTTCTCTGTGCCTACTAGTTGGTTTTTGACCTTGTATAGAATGTCAATGCTCATTGCATTCAGCTGATTAAGTGATGGCACCGTGTTTGAATACCTGCACATACGCAAATAAAATACACACAGCCAAATAAAAGGACACTTTGGATTTTGATATATTGCCAATAAAATGACATACTTGTCACAAGTTTGTTGTGTACATTAAAAAAGTTATTAGCCAAGAGTGCTGGGGTCTGAGATAAAAGACATGCTCTTCTTCATGGTTTGTTTATTGAACAATTATAATCAGTATTTTCCCGATTTTCTTCCTCCATATAGTACAGAGCTAGAAAAATTCAAAAATATATACTTTTACTATGTTCATGTGAACAGCTAAAAAGTTACTGGGCCATAAAGTTGTCCATGCTGATTTGCACCACATTTGTAACTCGCTACCTTAAATGCAAAGTAGATCCAAATAATAATGGCATGGACTTAACTAAAAATACAGATGTTTGGTACAAACTCAAACACATGCTGTACTGTGACTATATTTGGTCAATCATAGGTGGCCTCCTTTCAGTTTTGTTTGGTACCTCAACAAAAGCTGACTTGAAATGCCTCCACCATAAAATGATAAAAATAAAGACAAACTAAGTTCAATTGATTGATATGGTACAAGAAAGTTCAACCTTTGTAAACAACATCCATGAGTTGCCGTTCAAAACAGACTTGATCTTGTTTATTTATCTAATGTTACTTATCAGCTGAAACCTTTTATACAAGAAATACGATTTAAACTTCTGACTTTAAATCCATTGATACCCTTTGTATTTATACAAAATAGGATACATCATTTATTTCATCTTATAGCTTCAGCAGTTACACAAACATATTCTGATATAAATGCCCTAGAAGTTGTGATAAACCACATAAATAATGGTTATTTGCCACCATTTTTAATTCAGCCCATCCAGGGTTCAAAGATTTCATTGAAAATTCAATCCAAATTTCCCCCTTGCTTACATCTTCCTCAGTCTTTCAGTATACACATACACTGATATTATAGGAATTTTATGTGCCCTTTTAATTCCAGACAATTCAATGACTAGCATTACAACAGCTTTGCCTCTTGCACATCAAGATGCATCATTCTCCCTTTTTGAAGTAACTGGATTTTTTTTTTACAAATTCCACTTTTCTCACATGAACCTTGTTGCAAAATATAAGTTAAGGAGCATCTACATAGTAGTATCTAAGGACATCTCTTCATATAGCCTGTTGTCTGACAAAAGAAAATCAGACTGCCTTTCTTCTACTCTTCAATAGGACCTGAATATCTGCCCACTAAATTAAATTTGAATCAATTATAACTATCTGATGTTGAATCCTTGCCAAATTCTGAAATGCAAGACACACAGTTAACAATTAAAATAAGGCTACTTCCCATTGCACTGAAATCATTCTATCCACCTGTAAGAACAATAATCCTCATTCTGTATGATCTCCTTATATTTTTATTTATAGTAATCATGATTGTTTACTTCTATTTAAATGGCTATGGAGTCGCCCATATCTTCACTTCATCAAAAGATAGTGACACTGGTATTGATGTAGGTGCTGTTGGGCATAATTTCATTTGTGATGGTTGTTTTGAGTGTTCAGACCACAGGGACCCCCCCCCCCCAAAAAAAAAAAAAATCTGCAGGGACAGTCATCCAGAAGAAGCAGTCACCTGCACATGCCTGGCCTAGTGACTTCACAACAAAAGACAATAGTACTGATACATAGCTGGAGTGGGTTTGGCAAATCTAGCATGCTCTACCAGTGGATGTAGACCCTTACCAGTGCAGATTTCAACTTACTCGAGAAACAGTGATAATAGGCCACAGACCACAGTTATAAATCCTTCTATTTTTCATATTAGCATTTTTCAGTCTAAAAAATCAGCATTTTGGTATTTTGAAATTCCGTGAACGGCATTTAACAGATAGAAATGTCAGAAAAATATGAACGGATTTTTGTCATACAATTCCCAGCTCGTTAATTTGTGATAATTGAAATACGAAACAACACCTGGATGTCAGCTTTATACAGGTGTATGAACTGTGCTCTTGCCAGGGTCACATCATTGTCCTTCCCCACCATAAAGTCCCCACCTGGCCTGGAAGACAGTGCACCCAAATGACCACCAATGAAGCAACTCTGCGATGCAGCAAACCTGACTAAGCTAACTTTATTTAAACAGAAGCTACAGCATGCTGAAAACACAGTATTTTCACAATTACGGACTATCTCCGTTGGGATGCACAACCAGCCAATCACAACTGTAGTCTGTAACCTATTAGACTTATCAAAATTTTTAAAACTTGTTTAACTATAGCCACAACTTGTTTTCTGCAAAGGATTTTGCATTAACTTTACCAAACTTCAATATCAAAGAAAATATCAACTTTTTCGCAAGCAACCTTTAAATCTGAAAAATCAGTTTTTACGACAAAAAAAATTAATTAATTAAAATTTTGAGGAAAATTATATAATTGCATCCAATCAATTCTTTTCTGTCCAATATGAATACGATACACAATGGGCTATGATGCAAACCCATAATCACTTGCCTGCATGTCCCGCCCGTACAGTGAGAGATCAAATTACAATGCCCCACCCCTGAATTTTAACCCCAAATTTGAATATATTGCTAAAATTTTATGAATTTTTAGGTGAAATTGGTGATTTTTTTACTATTTATGGATAGATTCGTAACATCTCTCTACAAAAAATATGACATCTCTCACTGCTGAGTTATTAATGGCGGATGGGGGGAGTATCAGTTACACCAAGTCAGCATCTAATACCAGTCATTATGGCATTATTTTCCTGATATAATCTGAATTATGGCAGACAATGGAACAGTTTCAGTGTTTAAACATTATTAGCCCATCAAAGTGCACAGTTTAAGACCAGTAGGTCACAGATTAGAGTAGCAGTATTCAGCAAATTATGTTTTTTGGTACTAAAATTATGGAATTTTAACGCGCCCTTTATTTGAACATTAGGAGGGCAGTTGGGTGATCCAGCTTCCACAAACCAATAGTGCTATGCCTTTTTTCTGCAGTAGACTGTATAAGTTGTGTTTTATTGACATGGTTTCTGGTGTATGTGCACATATTAGAAAGAAAATGACAAAAGTTTGTACAGTTACTCCAATATCATAAATGCATATTTATATTCACAAGTGCTCTGATTTTAAATTTGATAAGCATCCAATTATCAATCCAATTATCAGGCGCAAGTGTTTTCAGGCAATTGTTTAATGGAAGCTGACTGTTTTTCCCCTTGTTTCACTTTCTGAAACTCTTATAATTATATGTGGTTGCATGTCGAAGTTCAAATGTTTTGCCACCTATGTACACTAACTTGGTAAAAATTATAAAATCTGCAGTTCATAAGTGCTGCCATCCATATTCATGGATATAAATTGATTCATTTATGTGAAAATAATATGCTGATGAACTCAACAGCTCAACAAAGTCAGCATGCCTGATTTTAAATGATTTACCCCAGTCAAATGACACACATATAAGACAAGCTTTTGTCTACCAAAAAAAAAAATAATAATAAAAATAAAAGGGGGTGGGGTGGGGGGGGGAGAAACAAAAACAAAACCAAAAAACAAAGAAATTTACATTTTACCTAAGATTTGTACAGCTCTACTGACAGACAATGCACATTTTTTTCTGGTATGCCGAAAATCACTTTGACATGATTTTGTATAAACAGCTCTGCATATGAATGGAGGCTATAGGCCTACAATGGCAATACCACAAAATTAAAAGTTTGAAACAGAGGGTCACTAAGTTTCATATCAATGGGATTAGCATAATTTATACATATCATATTAGCATTGTTAATTTCTCATACACACATATGATTACCTGTGTGGTACCTGTGAGGTATCGCTAAATACAAAGGGCTATGGAAGCTATCTATCTACCAAGCAGTCAGCAAAGGAGGCATAGCCTGTGCACTTGTTAAATGTCCTACAGCGAATCCTGTTATTATTTATGCAGTGTGGTTCCACTGATAGGTGCAACATGTCTATGCACAATGATTTGTGACATAAATGTGATACTTCATGAATTTTTAGAAAATTGAGACTGTTAAACTTGATATTCACAGCCGATATGTGGGTGTAAAACTTCTTTTCTCCTTTCATAAGCTGGCCTGAGGTACACAATACCATAACCCGAACCATTTGCCTTGTGGTCTACAGTCCCAGGACCGTATCTTGCATGCTCCATCCATGTAAAAGTATTTAGGATCACTCAAAATTGTCCAGGCAGCTGTCAAAAAGTGCTGACTTCCCATTTTTAACTTGCTTGATGGACGATAATAGAATAACAACATGACCATATGAGTCCCAATACATACAGAGTTAGCCCTAATAGGCCACAGACCACAGTTATAAATCCTTCTATTTTTCATATTAGCATTTTTCAGTCTAAAAAATCAGCATTTTGGTATTTTGAAATTCCGTGAACGGCATTTAACAGATAAAAATGTCAGAAAAATATGAACGGATTTTTGTCATACAATTCCCAGCTCGTTAATTTGTGATAATTGAAATACGAAACAACACCTGGATGTCAGCTTTATACAGGTGTATGAACTGTGCTCTTGCCAGGGTCACATCATTGTCCTTCCCCACCATAAAGTCCCCACCTGGCCTAGAAGACAGTGCACCCAAATGACCACCAATGAAGCAACTCTGCGATGCAGCAAACCTGACTTAGCTAACTTTATTTAAACAGAAGCTACAGCATGCTGAAAACACAGTATTTTCACAATTACGGACTATCTCCGTTGGGATGCGCAACCAGCCGATCACAACTGTAGTCTGTAACCATAAGTTTACAAATACGATTTTTAAGTGCTTCTATGCAAATTTGATTGACTAAATCAGCTGGGAGACACATCAGCCAATTAGGTATTGGATATGTGCAATGAGGGCCTTGAAAAACACTGACAAGGGGTTGGTCTTGACCTATCCTTTGTGGATGTTCATTCATTTATGAAGCTGCACCTCTTGGCCCAGGACTATGAGAAAATCCTGCCCCTGTGTGTCCACTTACTGCACTTGTTTATGCCTGAATGCATACATTTGGGGATATACAATCATCCCACTCTTTGTCACCCAACATCCTGCCTTGTACTATCAGATGTTCCAGTTGAGAAAAAGAGAGCTTGAGGTGGACATGTTCACTCGTTAAGGATACATTTCAGTGATGAGACAACATGAACAGACATCACAATATACAACTGAACACATGATTAGCCTATTTGGACCTCGCACAGTGAAGAGAGCTATCACAATCTCTTCACTGCTACCTGATTGTGTACATGATCTTGCCATCCGTTTTAACTACTAATCTTAAGCCCTTAGCCTGTGTACTCTATTCCTATATCTGGGCATCTTGCCATTATTTAGTTTTGACTTTTTCGCTGGATGGGAAAGTGTTACAAAAACTCATTCATCAAGAACGTGGTATTTAATTATAAATCCATTTGATATTTAGTTTTTGAGCTGCATAGATGAACATGAAGTTCAAAGTTCATAGAAATCTAGCGGTAACTATGTATGTTCCTGTGTATTAACTTTTCACTTTGGCTAGCAATTTGTAGAGCTGTCAACCTAATCTATATTTTACATGTCAAACAATTGTAAAGTTGAACACACATCAAAACTGATCGTTACAATCAATGCATGCAAATACCTGTAGCAAAATAGTAACATATGGCATCTCAAGTAACATTATGAATGAGCATAACTATGAAATATCTATATCAGGAATTTGTGTAAAATTTTCTGCTAAACAACTTTAGTATATGGAGTAGTTATTAAGCAGATATATATTGCTTGGTTTATTCTACTCATCAGAGAGTTGGGCATTTATATATATATATATATATATATATATATATATATATATATATATATATATATATATATATATATATATATATATATATATATATATATATATATATATATATATATATATATATATATATATATACATATGATTTGGAGTATTCGATGTTCTCAGAGTGGAAAGTTTGAAATTGTAAAAACCACTCCAACATCATTTTTCAGTATCCTTATATTTGACAGGCTCCAGTCTTTTGTTTGAATTGCCATATTGTATTTGACGTGTATGGATCTCAAATGGGTAATGAGTCTGTGTATTGAACAGAATGTACTGACTAACATGTCATCCATCGTTTATAAGTATATTTTGCATCTCATGTATGATTATATACAGTTGCCATTTTGAGCCATATATAGTTATACCTGATGTAGATAAAAGCAATTTTCACAGATGTTTCGATGTCACAACACTTCTTCGGGCATATACACTAATAAACTTTGACTTAGCGTCACTAATTTTAAGTATGTCTTCAATTACAGAGAAAGAAAAGTTGCTGTCGTAGTACATCATTTTTTTTTTCTATTTTAGGAAATTTAAGTCCATCTGAGCCACAGGTTCATTAGTAATGATATCAGCGGGTGATGTTCATATGAGCCCTGGACCTGGGCATGACTTTTGTGACATTTCATTTTGCCACTCGAATGTTTGTAGTCTTCCTGATGAGAAGTTACCTTCCATTCGTTCTAACCTTATGTCAGATTTTGATATCATTTTTCTGACCGAAACATTTTTCTATCTGAATTCCACCTCAGTTTATCTTCAATTACCTGGATACCTGATATCATTGGATGGGATCACCGGGGGGGCTGTGGGCAGCAAAATGTTTTGTTTTTTTTGAACTCTTATGGTGTCAAATTAGATTACATAATAATGATTTCCTTTTTGGTGTTGCATACAGATCGCCCAATTCTATGGTCTCTTTTTGGAAGAAATTGCAGGATAGTCTGATCTTGTGCGCAACACAGAAATTCACAATATTATTTTGACTGGCGACCTAAATGCAGATTTTAATACACTTTCTGGTCACAAGCTTGTTCAGTTTGATCAGATAATTTCAAATATACTGCATTACCTTCATGAATACTGTGTGCTGCCTCCAATATCTGACTGTGACCACTCTGTTGTGGGGGCAATTTTTTTTCTGTGAGTTAGGAAGGCAGCATAAAGACGACGTACATGTAATGGGGATATACCAAGGTGGATTTTGATAGTCTCAGGAACCATCTTAGTGTGATTGACTGGTAGGCTTGTTTTACTCATAATGATATAGATTTTGTTGCGATTTTTCGGTCAAGTTTATTTCTTAAAACAGCTTTGCGATGTTTCCCTGACAAATGTATTGAGGACCGCCCATGGGATGGATCTTCCTTGATATAGTTCTAGACTTTGACTATTTAAGAACTTATTTCATAGAAAATTTAAAAAAGCTAAACATGGTCATTTTGAACAAAGGAGCTGGGAGCCTCTTTCTGTCAAGGAAGGAATCATTATAAGAACCAACTAAGCCTGGCAGTACAGGGATATAATAACAAACTTCATGCTGACCTGAACAATTCTTCTCGAAAAGTAAATGCAGGTGTGTGCTTTTAAACATTTTTTAAATTGTCGTCATTCGATGACTGTTCCATCGCTCTTCCATGAAGATAAAAAATATTTCAGATAACTTGTCTAAAACTGAAATTTTTATTTCGTTTTTTTTTTTTCAACAATGTGACATTAAAGCCACTCTGGCCACCATACCAGATGGTTCTGATTAGCCAGTCTCGAGTCTTGATTTTATAACTATCAGAGATCAGAGGTTGTGAAAACACTTTTGAGCCTCAACAGATCAAAAGCTTCTGGCCCTGACGGCATTAATGCAAATCTTTTAAAAGAAGCTGGACCTGACATATCTCTCTCTGAAACTGAACTTTTCAATCTTTCCATAAGATTGAAACAATTAGCTTCTGCCTAGAAAATCTGTATAAAAATTACAGACCTGTGTCACTATTCAGCTTTATAGGGAAAGTGTTTGAGAAAAAGTATTCAAACATGCGTATAATTTCTTAGGGACAACTTATTTGTATTTCTGCAATCAATATGACTTCACACATGGAGATTCATCTGTTACTACACTACTTTTACTTTAACATGTGTCTGGCCATGGATAATCAGAAAGAAGTGGGCACAATTATCTTAGACATTAGTAAGGCATTTGGTAAAGTTTGGCACTGAGGCCTATCATATAAGTTGAGAAAAGCTGGTGTAACTGAAAACCTTGAATGGTTTCTGGTTACCTGCGCAAACACAACCAGCGAGTTGTGATCCAGTATCAGTGGTCATATTGGGGGCAAAAGAATGCCAGTGTGCCCTAAGGATCAGTCTTAGCATCACTTTTGAATTTTAATCTATATTAATGATATTTTAGACATAGTCTCTTCAAAAATATAAATGTTCACTTGATGATACTTCTCTATAACTCATAATTGGTGATCCAATCTCTGCAGCCAATATTCTTCATTCAGATCTCTCTGATATTGGAAATTGGTCCAAAAACTGGCTAGTAACTTTCAATGCCCTAAAAACTTACTTGCCTCTATGCTTATACTTCAGGAAAAGAACCCACCAAATCACCCTCCCATCAATTTTTAGGGTCACAGTTTGGGTGATGTATCTCAACGCAAGCACCTTGGGGTCATAATACACTCCAACCTATGCTAGTCTGATCACATTACTAAGTTTTCTATTGCTTCAAGCTACTAAAATGATCAATATTATGAAAAGTGTAAAATTCATTTACACTGAAACACTTTGGAAACTATCCATATCCCTCAGACCTATACTTGAATATGTTAGTCTGGTGAGGAGTGACTGTATAGCATCTGATGAGAAAAAGCCAGAAAATGTGCAATTGAATGCAGCCCGTATTGTAATTTGTACAATACATGGGACAAGCAAAGCTAAGCTCCATTAGGAGATTGCCTGCCTGACTTGGGTTGAACACAAGGAAGCAACAAGTAACGTTAATGTATAAATTGGTGAACAAGCTGGTGCCCAAATCTCTATGCTGTATTATTAAAAATGTTACTGACATTCACACATATAACACTCAACAACAACAACTCGGCCTTCCCCATTTTAAGGCCTGGAAATGTTTGAATCTTTTTGCCATCAAGTACATGTATTCGATGTTAGAATGAGCTGCCTCTTGATATTCGCAACGCAGCATCCCTCCGGATTTTTACATCGAACATAGCTAAACAAGCAATACGTCCAACTAAGTTTGCTGAATTGTATAACATTGGAAATAGAGTTTCAGCTGTCGAACGCACATGCCTGCACTTAGACACTTGTCCTTTAAATTCACATATTTTCATGACTAGAGTAAAGGATACTCCTGAATGCTCGTGTGGTTCACCACAACAGGGTATTTAACATTTCTTCTTCTCTTGTCCGAAGTTTACAGTACCGCATTCCGAGTTACATACCAAAATTGCCCATTTTGCTTCTTTTACTTAACATAATTTGCTATATGGTTTGCTGTAATGTTACTTATGGAAAAAAGCTTACATTTTCTTGGCTGTATAGAAAATTATACATGCCATCAAGCATTCCAGTTTTGCGGGTATTGGCTGATTTCGTTTAGTGTACCTTGCCTGTTTGTGATGGTGGCAGCACTGCGTTTCCATGTGTTGAGAGGGAATCCGAGGACCTTTGAATCCTTTTGCCGCAGTTGGGTGACCTCAGCACAGTAGCCTGCCCTTGAGCCCTCCTGAGTTTACTTATGTTATTGCATGGTCAGTGAAGAGTCCACATGAACCTCCCGTTAAGTTAAAGACTTCAATACGAATAAACTTTCAACATAAGGACCATGGTATATGTATAACTGGTCATTTTTAGATTTACAGCAGTCACTTGTACAAGTTTATGTGTAAAAACACATAACTGGCTTAGTCCTGCTGTCTGTTTTTTTTTTTTGAGGGGGGGGGGGGTGTTGGCATCTGCAGCATGTTCCAGACTCCAGGGATGACTCATATTGTCTTGTCCATACTTGTGCTTTTTCATGAGAGAGATGAATGTAGGGCTGAGGCTCTCTTTCCCAATCCTTAAATATATGTTTGTAAAGAGAACACTGTACTTTAGTTGAACAAAATAAATTAACATCAATATAGAAATATATGTAGAAGAAAGAGTAGAACATAACATGTCTGGGTAACTATACCTAAATTGCTCAGAAAGTGATGACTTATACACAAGGTTTTGTAATCTGATACAGAGTTATCATGCATAATGAATTTACATTCCCATTGTTTGTTTTTTTTTTTTAACATGGAAAAGATGGGAAGTCTGTATTGTTATAGTAGGCATCAGCAGGCTCTTACCACCATAAGCACATGTGAATATAGAATAAAACAGAACGGTAAATTATCTAATCAGACGAGTACTCAGTATTTAGCCCACGAAGTTGCTTTTTGTCACTACCTACTGCGCATGTGCACATGGGCGCATCCATTGCCTTTTTTATGGATCCTGGGTAATTTTCGCAGTTGTATTTATACCAAAGTCTCAAACTTACAGGTCTTTGTGGAAATTATGTCAATAATTCATAAATATTTAAAAAACATTATTGATTGAAAGTAATTAATGATTACAATTCACCAGCTTGCATCGTCAAAACCTAGAAGGACATGGACCTGGCAAACACACTTTTGGGGCTGAAAATGGGTTTCAGCAGAACAGAAAAACTTGACAGGTTTGAGGGTAACCTAAAAAAAAACATCCCAAAGTGTGTAGTGGATGTTGTGCATGTTGCGTCTCACCTTACTAATATCTGCAGACTGTGCAGTCACCAGGTCACTTCCTGGGGGCCTTCAAGATCCCAACTGCCAGTCACACTTATCCCCCAGGGACCCCAAAATGCCATGATTTCAGATTTGGTGTTGTCACGCGAGGATCCAACAATCACTCTCAGTACGCATTATGTCTCTGCCACAGAATACGGCACAAGTTTAATGACGACATAAAAATATTGGGAACAATACTTAAATTTGTAGAAAGGATATATGGCAGATAATTTGGTTCAGCTGTTCAAGCTATTATGGCCTCACCCCTCTAGACTGGTGTAGTAAATGGCCCCTAGAGGGACCTAACTACCAGGTGCTACTGCCTGACCCACCGACTCTATTATTGATACTTTGAAATGCTGATGCTAGCGTCTTCGGGTATGGGTTCAACATATTAATAGTGGCATGACGACAATGGCTCATGCACAGATTCCCTTTCTGGTACTATTTTCTTTTTCATAAATTTGGCCTCCAGTGGGCACAAATATAACACACGAGTATGAAGAATAAAAAAGGAAAACTCTCATGCAAAATCTCAGACCTTATACAAGATCATGTTCTGCAATGTAAAACGAAACTTTCAGCAAAGCACTTTCTGATGTGGCCACAGGTGCTGGTAGTGTTAATAAAGGTCCGCTCCCACTCTTCTCAGTCCTGTTGTTGGGGATCATCATAACAATTCTCATTCCCTGTCACTTGTTGAGCCGCCTCCCTGCAAACAATTGGAAGAATCAACTCTGTCCAATCTTTCAAACGCTGTGTCTACTTCACAAGAAGACTTTAATTTTTATTCCCACATTCAAGTAACTAAGACCTGTGAGGAAGTACAAACCATAATGCTGGAATCATCACAAAATCAACCCCACACAGCTGTGTCTTCCACATGGTCTCTAACCGTTGAGGATTTAAATTAAGATACAGCACATGTCCCTGCAGCGAACCAAAGTACTGTTCCGATTAGTGTTCTCTTTGCAGTAATAGGATTTGTGGGTTTCTTGCATATGCATTTCTACTTTTTTCGCCTTTGTGAAGAACATTTGAACAAATAATTTCTCAAAAAGTATTTTTTTGCATCGATATACTAATGGGAAGGAAGAGAATAAATGTTTACAGTAGAACCATTTGTGTTGTTGCTTTCAAGTTGATGTTCACTAGGTAGCCAGGGAACTACAGAGGAGGCGTGTTCTTGCACTAAACACTCTGCTGTGCATATTCCTACTCCTCCCTCAAAAAAAAAAAATCTTTAAGCCTCTTATCTTAACATCTATTGAATTAAAATTGGATTGAAATATGGGAAAAAATAGTGAAAATATAAATTTAAAAAATAAACTTCATTTGGAGTGTTATCATGCTGGTGTGAGGGAATCTTGTTTGTCACATTGCCAACACCCAAGGCTGTGCACAGTTATCAACAGGCAAACTCTTATCCACATGTAAAGCTTATTGTATTGGGAATTTATGTTTTAAATTTTTTATACATGAGCGACCTGTACTTATCGATGTTTGTGAATTTAGTGCTTCCAGGATCATAAAAGAAGCCAGAAAATCCATGTTGGTCATGATTATGTCCCTTTATAAGTTATAGTTTGGATTACTCATGTGTGATCTGGACTCTATTTACAAGGTGACAATGCAAGTTTAGCTAATTTGGTTTCTGAATAATGGCTTGACAGTTGTTAAATCAGTTCCAAATCAAAAGTACCAAAACCTTGGTACCTTTAATCGCGAAATGGCAATTCTGATACATTTCAGGTTCTTTTGTAGTCTGTCTGTAAAACATTCATTGCTGTGCTACGTCTTCTGGTCACTTTATCTTAATTGGAGAGAAGCCTGTGTTGCATCCTCGTTTTAAAAGGGCGATTCTTGCCAGTGTAAGAATTAGAGACCAATATCATTGTTAAATTGTACAGGAAAACATTTGAGGAATTTGTGTTTAAACAGGTGTTTAACTATTCTCCGACAATACGGTCATCTCTGCTAATCAGTTCGGGCTTATGCCGAGGGACAATGCTTCACATTTCCATCAGGTTGGTAGCACCTTCTTGCATCATTACTGTTTTGTATGGTCATAACAAATGCACCCTCGAAAAATATATTGCTCTCAAGGTAAAACTATGACTAAGTGTACTATTGTCATCAGTTTTGGCATTATAGCCCTTCTAACTGTGCTTCATTCAGTGATGTGTCGGATATAGTTCTCTTCTCTACACGCCCCTTTTTTAGTCCATTTAACCCAGGCAGCAGGCATTTTACTGGAACGTAGCTCAACACGTATATTCTGTGCTTTTGTCTTTTCTCGAGAAGGAGGATTTGAAAAGGGCTTTGTCTTCCTTGCTTATTATTTCATTGCAAATTGAAATATGGTTAAGTCAAATTAGATGTACCTCATGAACAAGTTTGGCACAGTAGCTCAAACTATTTGACAAACACATCCGTGGCTATGCTGTGAACAAGCTTGCCAATGCCACAGTCATTTTATTGGTGGATTACAATTTCTTGCGGTCTTTCTTCTTGAGGGTCTTTTAAAAGCCAGCTGTCCCATTTAATAAACATAAACAGTTTGGTTCAAAATCTGTAATTTAGGATATGAATAATCTGAAGTGATGAAGAGTCTATTTGAGAGGAGAAATTTATACTAATTTTTTACACGTATAGGCTGGCACCTGTCCTAAATCAATAGATTCCTTCATATGCAGTGATGCTGTCTCATTACGAAAATTGTGTTTTCTGATTATTTTGGGATCCTTTCTAAGGCCATGCGTACTACTTTTATCATGGCGCTGCTGTTCTGACCATTGTATTTTTGGTTGTCGTGTCACCAGTTATCATTTTGTTTATGAGGTAAAAGGTTGACCATTTTAAATCAAAAGCAACCATTTCAGTATTTTTATAATCATGCATATTAGTCTGACAGCCTTCTATATTTATTGTCTGTAAAAAATAGATAGCAACTCCAGGCACCACTCTTATGACTTTTATCAAACAAGCATGCGTAATGGGGTAAATTTTGACAAACCAAACAGACAGTTATTCGTCAGTGATTTATGTTGTTTTTAATTGTGCAACCTGGCCCTGAACAGGTTGCAAAGGTTGAATAAACTGGTTTCCGTAAATAGTATAAATTCAAAGAAGGTTGCATCAACGGGTTGTGGTTGCAGCCAAAGCAAAGCAGGTCATACAGTTGCCAACACCCACTGAACATAAAACATTGTCTGCCTGAAATTCTTAAAATTTCTTTTAGTGTTACTAAAACTTAGAGAATCAGATATGATTCAGTGTTCAGTTGCGTAAAGTACAGGTGTTGAAATTTCGTCAACTGAACAAAAACCTATAAATTTTGTAAAGCTATCTATTATTTTGTAAAGAATTCCATTCTGACTAATAGTATGACAGGTAGCCCATAAGGTTTGCTTGACCACAGTCTAAAGTTAAGCCCTGCTCTATGGCAGTTCAGAGGCTTTCCCATGTGGACTGCAAGCAATGGTGACATACTGGGTAAAGGGATCGACTCAGTGTTATGCCTGACTGGGTTAAGGTGATCTAAATATATTTCAATTTTGTAGAACCACACGTTCCTATGGGTAAATGGAGATCCAGTTACATTCACAGATTTTCGGAGCCGACAGAACAAAAATGAGCCAATAGTTGAATTTCGTCGGAAAGGATGGGAATATTTACTACCACGTGGCCCTGTCAATCATGTGTTTCTTGGATCAACAAGGACAAAACAGGCTGCCTGCGCTGGTTTGACATTTCTTATACACCATACCAGTTCCAGTTGGCACATCATTGATTGTACAAAAAAGTATCACAATGTTGCTTTTATTTGTGAAAAACCGCAGTCTTTGTCTGATGAGAATATAGAAAAAACAGGCTTAGTCTCATCAGTTTTGGAATCCTCTGAAAGCCAGGAATGTTTGCCAGGCTGGAGTTTACATGGAAAATTGTGTTTCAATGTAATACATTGCAAAAGGGGTGATACCTCTGGAACAAATGATTGTTCTTTTTTTGATGGAAAAACTTGTTCTTCTTTTGATGGGAGAACTTGGACAATAACTAAAACTGGCATAGATGCATATTGTCACTCATTACAAAAATGGCAGACTATAACCAAGTTGTATAAAGAATTATTCTTTACACAGAATGCAACACTATGGACAAAAATTACTAACTTTTACTGTTCAATAGTTACATATCTCAATATTTCCGGAACTATAGGCTTACTAGAGTTTATACATATTCGGCAATTGACAAATGGAAATACTGAAGCTCTGGTGCATGTGACAGGAAACAAAAGCGTCTCTCCAGAAATACTGACCATGGAGTCAGCTGTCACCAGGGATGACTGGAATATTTGGTATGACATATGGAATGACATACAGAATGAAACACGTAGAAGTCACTGCAAAATTTATGATCAAATATCCATTGTGCCTCCCCTTTTAAAGATAAGGAAAAAAACTAATTTTGAAACTAAGTCCCAAGGTGTCCTCTGTATTGCAAATCCACAGAATCCCCGAAATAGCTGTTCCCCGGGCCAGTTTAAATGTGGCAACGAAGAATGTATCCTAGACATATATTTATGTGATCAAGAGAAACATTGCCTCGATAATACAGATGAGGAACAATGTGAAGACATATGCTTCCAGAAAAACGGAAAATCTTTGAAGTCACAGTACTGTTTGGACCATTGTAAATCTCATAATTGTACATGTGGTCCGTTTTATGCACAGAAGGTTCCAAGCGGTTGTCGTCCTAGTCATGAGAATTACATAATTGATATATTTGCACATAGCAATATGCCAGGATATCTGGATGCCATTGTAGAAAGTATTACTAATGAGACACAAAGCGTGTTTCTGAAAATCTATGCATCACTTAGACTAGAAAGTTTGACTTATCATACCCACACATTCATTGACTGCGAAGATTCCCAATGGTCATTATGTTCTGCAGAGGCGTCTAATTCATGTTACCCAAAGTCTATGCGTTGTGTCTATGAAATTGATCAGCAGAATCGGATAAAATTTTGTACTAATGGAGCACATTTACAACGTTGCAAAATCATAAGATGTGCACGTATGTACAAATGTCCGAATGATTATTGTATCCCGTTGCAGCGTGTATGCGATGGTACATGGGACTGCAAGGGTGGAACAGATGAACAAAAATGTGAAAACATAACATGTCCCTTTCTGTTCCGTTGTCGACAGCGCCCTGTTTGTCTCCATCTATCACATGTATGTGATGGCTTTGCTCACTGTAGTGACTCCTTTGATGACGAAAGGCAATGCCACAGTCACCCTTGTCCTAAAAACTGCAAATGCAGAGGGAGAATGATAAACTGTGCACACATGGGTCTTTCAGAGGTACCCACAATATCTCAACTCACCCAGCATTTACTTCTAAGTGATAACAATATAACTGTAATGCCTGGAAGGAAATTATCAGCATTATCTCTAATGAAGTTGGACATTTCTAGGAGTAATATATTAGAACTGTCTCAAGGAAGCTTGAACAATGTACGTAATATAATTTACATTAACTTCGAAAATAACTTACTTCACGACATTCCACAGGGCATATTTCTGAACTTAGCCTATTTGATCAAAATTGATTTCACTGGAAACCCAATTTATGCTTTACATTTCTCAACCATAGTTGGTCTTCCTCAATTGCAATGGATTGAAATGGATAAACTAAATATTCAATTCATGCGATCAGACAAATGTGATCATACAAACGTTTTATATCTGAATCTCTCAAATAGCAATGTTGACGTTATAAACTCTAGATCATTAATTAATTTTCCACACCTGCAGATTTTAGATTTAAGCAAAAATCGGCTGTCATTTGTTTCACGCGTGAGTCTTACCCATTTATGTTCCCTTCAAATTGTGAAAACTGACCACTTTAAAACATGCTGCCTGGTAAGTAAAAATGTGATTTGCAAACACAGTGAAAGGCAGATATCGCCCTGCAGTGGATTACTTGGCCACACAGTCGTCAAGATTGCCGGTATGGTGATCACCGCCATTTGTTTGTTATGTAATTGTGTTGCATTTCTAACGATGTTTGAGCATAAGAGTACAAATGACAGTTTCCTGAAGCTGCATCTAGCATGTCTTAACTTCATGCTCGGTACTTACATTTGTGTTATCCTCTTTGCTGATGTTAAATATATGGGAAACTATATATTTGCTGAATCAAATTGGCAATCCAGTACAGTTTGCAAACTGTTATTCACAGTTTCCTATGTAGTTTGCACACTTAAAACTATAGTGCTAATTCTTATGACCCTCAATCGATTTATTGCCGTGGTGTTAATCTTTAAAGTTGCTCAAATGGAACAACATACTTTATATTTTATACTTGTCTTTGTTTTTTCTTCTCTCCTGACAATAAGTATCCTTTCGTTACCTGGATTATCACTATCTAAATGGTCAAACCAAATTGGTGGTGGTCTGTGTTTTTTTGTTGACCTCAATACGAATTTCGTGAATTGGTATCTTTCAGACATTGTTTTTGTGTCATTTTCTTTTATGTGGTTAGTTTTATATCCAGTTTGTTATATCGGTATCACATTAACTATATATATTAGCAAAAGAAAGATGGGACGATCAACAAATAATGTTGATCTTGTATTATGGATATTTTTAGAATTTGTAAGATACTCGTCTTGCCTTTTGACTCTATGTACCCTAATGTTTCTTCTCAAGAGAAAGTACAGTCTATCATGGGAACTGCTGGTGTTTATTGTTGTCATACTCCTCCCAGTAAATGCATCAACTGATGCATTCATGCATTCTCTGAACATGAAGTTTACCATTCTCAAAGTGTATTCGTTTATTCTTTCGGTTTGCTCTAAACTGCAGTAAACAGTGGTCCTAATTGCTTTTCATAGGGTGTCTGGAATACGCTTTTAAAAATTATGATTTAGGAACTGGTGTATAATACGTAGTTTCGGTGTGGATGGAACTTAGCCTTAAGGTTCGTGTGTTTTCTCAATTTCGGTAACACACAAGGTCTAGATTGTTATATATGTTTTCATTTTTATAAACTTATCATCTTTTTGTCCTTGGTCAGAATGTTTAGCTGAAAATTTAAATCAGAGTTTTACGCCTACTTTAACGGGAAAAATGAACTCCTACCACCCATACAGTAAACTTGCAGATATATTGCCACTGAGTGTATTTAAAACTTCTTCAGCATTTCAGCTGGTTATAACGAACTTGTGATGCAAATTTGTATCCTATGTTTCATTGGTAGTGTTCTTCCATTCTTTATCTTTACCTGTACCTTTGTCTGTATTGAACCAACAACACCCAGCAGACGTCATACTGTTAAGCCTTAGTCATACGAGTCACACAACACCCAGGAGACTTCATACTGTTCAGCCTTAATTAGTCAAATGAGAGGACTGAGGCTCGACGTAATTTGCGTGCTTTGGGCTAAAAATCTAAATCACGCCAAGCAAAGCTTTTGGCTTACGGGATGAGATCCTGATAATCCTTTCAAACATTTTAATTCAAATTATTTGGCGACAGTGTAACCGGAAGAAAACAAGCAAAGCAGACAACATTGAAAATAAGACTCACTGCATACCATTCTTCCTGCATAAACGTTAGTTCGTTATCTTTTACATGTGACATCCAGATGGTTAGTTTATCAGTTCGCTGAAATCTCATTGTCCTTCATCATCATCAGCATCATCTGTCTGCCAACAGTTTATATTCTCGAATTCTAATAGATCAGCAGTTTGGCATGCTTTACCCTTTTGGGGGCTTTTCTATGGGTGCTCTACGAAGCTTGTTAGACATTTCAAGCTTCCAAAATTTTGAGAGTTTTGTAAATTTATTGCTTTGCGACTTTTTAATTACTTTTTGGAATTTTGTGTGCTACCATAGTTTTCAATTTCTATTGTAAATGCGCAAGCTAGTTTCTCTTCAACTTGGAATCAAGGTTTTTAACACTATGTATACTACGATTGATTGTTAAGTAGTTGTACACTATGTATACTACGATTGATTGTTAAGTAGTCCTACTGTCATTGCCCTTTTTCTTTGAGATGGTTTGCCCACTTACTGACAAGAGCGCATCTGGAGAGGGCTCAAAGTGTTTCATTTGTGTATCTGGGTGACTTCAACTTGGTGTCTGAATTAAGATCTCTGATTCTTGTCTCAGCAGTTTTAAACTTTAGTCAGCATGTTGAGCTAATTCCATGTTTAGTTTGGTACTGGATAGAAGTGATAATGACACTGGCATTACCGAAAGAACCACTAAATTGCATTGTTTTTTCTTGTAAAGACAACTTCTTGAAAACCATGTGTCTTCTCAACTCGAGTTGACTCTCTGTAGAAGCATCAACAGCACTGTTCACAATATTTATACAAGGTGTTCATTCAGTGTTTGGATGTGAACAACCCAGAGAATTATAGAGGAACCCCTTTGCTGGATGTAATGGGTAAAATCTTCACCAAGATTTTAAATAACAGACTTGTGAACTTGCCAACGAAAAAGATAAATATTTTGAAGGTCAAGTTGCCAAGAGACAAGGTTATAGCACTCGTGACAATTAATTCAGTTTATGAGCAAGTGCTCAAAAATATTTGTCAAGAAATACAGAGATTTTTTTGTTTATATGTCAACATGTCTACAGCATTTGATTCAATCCAACAAAAGATACTGTTTTGTGTTTTGCAGAAGAATAACATGCATTTTAATGTTCTGGATGTATTGAAGTCCATATACAGTAAATTACAATGAAGTGTACTAATGGCTGATGGTATAACGGATTTTTTTTCATGTAATAAAGGGACTAGTCGAGGCTGCATAATGAGTCCACTTTTGTTTTTACTTTATTTTAATAAATATGTAAACCTTTTGCAGCACAAATAATGCCAAGGTTTATTTATTAATCCACAATTACCAAATATGTTCATTTCATTACATGCAGATGACATAGTAAACATTGCAGACTCATTGGGACTTTTGCAAAGGGAATAGGCGCACTGGCATATAACTGCAATGAGTTCAAAATGGATGTAAATTTAGAGAAACAAGAATAATGGTCTTCGGCAGTGGGGGGAAAAATCAGGAAAGATGAAAAATGGTTTCCCAATCGACAGAGAATTGAAAGGATGCCTGGTTAAATTTAATCCAAAAAAAAGTAAAGTGACAATATTTGGAATATATGAAAGTTCCTCAGTAGATGGACTTGTGATTTAATATGCAGAAAAAGATGTGCTCTTGGGTTCACCTTTAGGCAATGATATTAAAAAAAGTCAAATTTGTTGTTCCATTGGGGATTTGAACAAAAGGTGTAATTTACTTTTTGGCTCCCTTTGGTAACACCTCCTCTGTTGTTAAGTACAAGCTTTTTAAATCTTACTGTATGTCCGTTTATAGTTGTGTACTTTGGTATTTCTCTCATACATATATTACTAAGTTTTTTACAGCATGGAGAAAATGTATCAGGCGTATATTCAATATCTCCCACAATACTCATTGTCGTTTCCTTAGCTTACTTTGCAAGGACTTACCAGTAGAGGGTCAGTTACATAAAGTATTTCTCAATTTCCTTCAAAAGTGTCCTTCCAGTAACCAAGAATGCATTCAACTGTGTAGTAAAACAGCTCTACTGGGAAGTCAATCAAAATTCTGTCTGTAACTTTATTGATTTTATTTGTGGCTCATAGAGCATCTCCAAGTATGACATGCAGTTCACTAATAGTTTTCACATCAATCAGTCCATTCAGAAAATATCCTATAGCTCACTGTCCGACGAAGATAAAATTGTCAGTAGTAGTTTACTTAAAATTATTGATACTTTATTTATGCAACATCACTGTAAAAAATGACAGTTGCGTTAAGGAGATTTAGATATGTGTGCCACAAGCTAAATGTAGGAACTGGCAGGCATAGAGGCATTCCGAAAAAGATGAAAGATATTGCATGTACTGTAAAAAGGAGTGGCAATTTAAAGCTAAAAGATGAACTTCATATATTGTGCAAATGCCCGTTACATGTATATGTATGTTTAAGAGCTAAGCATAACACACCTAGCTGAAGTTATACTTATATTTTAAAACAATTATTGGCCAACACAAATAAAAAAGTCATTAAGAAAGTTGCTGCTTAGTGTTACCATGCTAACATTAAAAGAAGTACGCACCTAACAACCCTGTGATTGATTGATTCATGATTGATGATCATATGTGATGTCTCTACATGCCGTGTAAAAGAACAGCAAATTAAACTGGTTGATTACCTTTGATTTGACACATAACATTTGCTGCATAACTACTCAGTACAATTTGGTGAAAAAGGGACATGTGAATCTTGATGTAACATTTGATATTGCTTTAAAGCAAACAGGGTATACTATTATCATTATTTACAGTCACAGACCCGCTTCATAGTCATTCACAAAAGGTTTTTGAATGAATCATTCAATCACATGCAGCTTTTGTCCATCAGTAAAAAACTGACTACGTTTTGTAGCAGGTCCTAGCAATATGCTCTTTGTAAGGAGACATTATCAGATAAAGCTTGCAACACTCGTAAAAACCAATCATTGTGCTTTACTGAAGAGTCCCATGTATATCGTAACTTTAGGCATCTTGATCAATCTGATTTCAAAAATTCAAAGGTGTACAGCTTATGAAAATGATATACTGGGCTACAACGGGCTCTCTCGTTAAGTAAAACAGCCACCTTACTATATTTGAAAATCAAGATAATCTGTGGTTTGACCTGATTTATGCTGGTTTTGCATTTGATCCTGAGAAAGCAAATGGGCATGAAACAAAGCTTCCCTCTTTTATCATTTGCAAGTCATGTGCATTTTTAACAATCCCAGAACAAAACAAAGGAATTAAATGAGCAAGCCTGAACGAAAGAAATAGAACAGAAAACTGAAAAAGAGGGAAAGATCTCAAGGAATGATTTTACCGAGTAACTCATTTAGATGGTAAAAGAAGCAGCAAATGCAAATATATTCCCACAACTAAATCACTGAACAGCGATGCAAGACCAATAGTATCACAAATTAATCATGATTCTGTTGTCCTGACTACTAATGTCTTCTTCCATGATTTTAGTTAACTTGCCGCTACTTTTTGGCCTGTGAACTATTTTCAGTAGCTTGACTTAGGATCTATGAGATGTTCCCATTATATATAATAATAGATCATTCTTAGGACGCAACACTGAGACCCTAAGATTATTCATTACTAGTATTATACTTGGATTGTCAGATTCTTTTCAAAAACCCACAACTGTTCATAATACCGTGTGTCAATCAATCCAAATGCCATTTCACCATAAGCCCATGTAGGAATTTTTTTTACCCAGATGCCATTATAAAAATAAGGTCAGTCAGGTTGAAATTTAACTCTTTCCATTCATAAAAAGGAACCATTGTGAAATTTTACTGACCATGTGACCTTTCCCAGCCATTGCCAGTGTTGCATGTGAGGAAACAACTCTTTTGGTAACCTGACCACTCTCCAACATTAGGAATCCTAAATTTTTGGATAATTAGGTGTAGTGTTAGTCAGCGCTCTTGTATTGTTAGATTCTTGGTTGTAATACGCCTATTCTTTAACTCTTGCCTGTGTAGATTTTATTCTCTAGTAAAGTTTATTCTCGTCCCCAATAGTGTGTGCACTACCATCAATGTCCTCATATCTTAAGGACACTTGGAGCTTCTCCTTAAAAAAGTCAATGACCCGTTTAACACAGTTTTCATTTTTGTCTTCTTTCATGCCAAAAATCCTAATGTTGGATTTACGGGAGTATTGCTCGTTGGCCACTGCCATAGCTTTAATCTCCAGTATTGCAGCATTTAATTCATTCTTTGTCACCATGGCTGTGTCAGCTGTCCCAGAAGCTGAATCTTGTCCTTTACATTTCTCTACCTCCTGGTCAAGCCTAGCACTGGAGGCCTCCAGAGACTGCACTCTATCCTCAATATTTTGTGGGCTCTCATTTATGGTCTTGCTTATTTCTTTCAATAAGTCTGCCTTCAGGGAAACAAACATTTGGTCCATTTTTTTACTTAATTCTTCAAAGTTAGACATGGTGCTGTCAACACAGGCCTGCTGAATATTCTGTTCAGGGTCACTAAGGTCACCTTCTTGACTGTCTTCACTCTCACTGTCTGACACAGACAATATTCTCCTTAGCCTTTTAAGGTCAACCAGAGGAGAAGTCTCTATGCTGGAAGTACTACTTTTGTTTCTCTTCCTCTTTTCAGCTTGCATCAATTAGCTTTATAACTTCATACAGGGGTATACTTTCTAGGTTTTAAACCAATGTCCAAACTGCACAAACTCACATACATGTGTGCATGCTGCCCCTGTTGTGAAGGTGATCACCCATGCAAGACCAACATGGGACCCTGGCTGGTACACTGTTCAAGCTGGCACATGAGAGTGGCTTCTGTGCTTTTTAATATTCCATGGGTAGAAACCTGTAATTTTTGTCAAAACAGTCCTGGTGCCTTTAGACAACTGGCAATAGCAAAAGTTTTTTCCACACTTGCCTCCTTCCTTGAAAAAAAAGACCACCTGCTCCACCCCAGCTGAAGCACATATGCACAAGTCACCAGTGGCGCCACCTCTCTTCTCTAGTAAAGTTTATTCTCGTCCCCAATAGTGTGTGCACTACCAAAATTTTGCAATGGTTATTATTGCACAGCTGGAAAGATGACACCTGTGAGGTTCCATGAGATTTCACATTATTAATGTCATGCTATCAGATGAGTATGTAATAGTTTTGTTTTTCCTCATATGATCTTGATATTGCTACCACACTCAAATTGATGAATTGATTCTGATGTCACTGGAACAAGATTAATCGAATAGCTTTTTACCTCTATTCAACAATCAAAAGTTCTCAACTATTGCGCATTATCCCTGTTCAAGTGACCACTCAATCTATTAAAAATCTGGATAGGATAACATAATTTCTTTGCATGACTATTCTTGACCTATCAGAATACTGGATTTGGAAATCGTGAAGTGTTGTTATTAATGACAGTCATGTATTTTGTGGTCAGACTTCTGTATGAATCTCGGGATCTGATAGACCTGATGCTTATCTCCTGCTTCTGCAGTCCAGATGCACATTTGAAAGTTATTCTTATTGCTTCACCAATGCTTTACATTATAGTTTGGTCTAATTCTATTCAGGTGATACATGCATAAAAAGATGGCCATTGCATAAGTTTCAGATGACCAAAGTATGATCTCTCAACTTGTCATGGCGTCATGTACAAAAGAAACAGGAGTAATATGTATAACAAGTTCAGCAAATATGACAAGGCTTTGCCTAACGAGGGAATTCATTTTGAGACAAAACGCTGCACTCCCTTATGCTGAGTTCGAACTGTGCCCCATGTCTGAGGATCACATTTGCGAGAAAAATTATCAAGTGCCTGTGGAGGCCACTGAACAGAGATTGCAACCTGTAATGCCATATATGCATCAACCAGGGGACCTACAAAAACACAAATTTTACTGGCAAGGAGATAGATGCCCCTTTATCACCAGCAATCAAGACAGTCAGAGCCCACTGACTTTCAAAGCTCCAGTAAAATAATCCATAACACATCTGGCTTCTTATGCTAGGAAAGGAAGGATAAATTACGTTAGAACTCAATACTAAATACATGAATGATGTAATTTGCCAGAATGTCTTAAAGAAGTTGTACACAAAAGAGCATGAGTGAACACGACTTGCACAATGGAGAAGCTCCACATCCATAACGGGTACACAAATTGGTTAATCGATATCAGAAGTTGGCATGTATCTACATTACTAGGTATGGTAGCACAGGGATCCCATGCACAATGAACAAACAAGGGAAGAAATGACAATGCATGTATCTGTACAGGCAAAACAAACCCCTTACTTGGAAGCTCTACAAATTATGCCAGAGCAAATTGACAACAGTTAAGAGCTCGAATACCTCATGGATACATGTGGGCACTTTAATGACAGCTATATTCAAGACCTTTTTGTTTGATCTCAAATTCAAAGAAATAAAAACCTCACTTGCACCAGACCTATCAGTCTAATCAACTCATAGAAATTATTAATACGACTGTTGATGATGATGACCCACCAAACAAGCACAATGCATTAGAGTATCTCCTCTTAGGACCAAGCACCTTGCAACAAGTTGGCAATGATGATCTAAATGAATTCAAGCAAGCAAGACAACATACCTATGCCAAAAACGAGGCTGTGGATATGAAATTTTAAAGTAAAATTTAGTGACCAATGGTACACGAGAATTAAGCCAGTATTCTACAATGATTAAATCATATATATGCTTTACCATATATTACAAGAAGCAACAAAAGAAAAGATTATTCAATTATTTAGGCCTGTCATTATCCATCATCATGCCTTGGATAATCCAATCATAGTTCCATTGACCCTTTAGAAGCACTGAATCACCGTCCAATCATGGAAGCCATAGAACAGGAGTTAAACAGCCGTGAAAAATAGCTTATGAATGCAAGTTTTGACATTACCCTAGACATGACTGAGCCAGGCAGGGTCAGCGCTGGAGCATTGCCAATCTGCAAGGAAGCAACATTCCCATTTATTGCAAACAATCCATAATTGAGATGGCCAATCAAGATCAAATATCTATGGCATGATCCACATGCATTCCTTGCACAAGACAACATATCATAACTCAAGAAGAATAGTGGGATCTCATTCAACATGATGCTGGTCAAAGACCTACCTGAGGATTGGTTCCAGGTTATGGTAAAGTGGCCCAATCATTTTACTATAATCTAATCAACAAAACCTGCCAAGAACAGAAACAAATGACTGAGCAACTGTGTCAATGGGCAAATGTTTCTACAGACCATCTTGTTTCCATTTGCAAACTCACCAACTTTGAAAGGTGCTGACTGTGCAAATGTGCGTATTAAGTGCCAGTTGTGGAAATGTACAGACTACACACATGCAAAATAGCCAAATCTCTATCTTTATTTTGTGAACAGTGGGAACATCACAGAGGAAGATACAGGCCTTTTCTTGCTATCGCCAGAACCACATCTTTCTTGTCAGTGAAAAAATATTACAATAAATTTCATGAGAGGTTTAATTGTGGAAAGGCCAATAAACACAATTGTGAGGTATGCTGTGTAGTGTGTACGCGTCAAAATTGTATCATGACTCAAGATTTGGTAAGCGAGGATTGTAACATGATGTGTCCTAATCAGGCCTGTTATGATGGGCACAAACTGAGAAAAAAGTGATGTCACAGTCCAAACGACTATGGAAATGTCCAACTTGCAAGGAAATTGTTGACTTCTCTGAGAGAAGAACAGATGGCCAAGGATGTGGGAATTACAAATGCCAGTGCTGCTTTGAATATGTTCTGGACCCCCATTACTGTTATCAAAGTGCTGTCAAGCCATTAACTAAACAAGGGGGAAACAAATTTATTTTCTTGATTTTCAATGTCGGCAAGATGAAAACAGTACAATGTAAATGAGGCTATCTATCACAAAGGACCTGTAAAACGTGTCGACCAAAGAATGCATCCTGCAAAGAAGAAAAGAAAATGTCAGCACTGCAGCAAAGCTAGCTGCAATAAGAATATTCAATTGCCTAATTGTGTGATTGGGCAAAAGGTATGTTCATTGTCTCCAAGATCCCTACCATCCAGCATGAATATGTGGTTTCTGTGGGACACGATGCGCCACTTGTTGGGACAGGGTTAAAAAACACCACCTTGTGAAACTACATGTAGCTTCTGTGAAATTATTTTCCATGGGGATGACATACTGTCACATTTTGGTACGTGGCTCTTTCAAAAACAACGTCAAAAATGGGAGTGTACTGTCACTTTGAACTATGAATCCTGTGAGAAGCATGAATTACAGCGACCTGCTCCTTCCAGTCACCAGTAATTTTGTCGAAGACCCATCGGGATAGTTACAGCTAAGGTAGAGTAAAGGCATATGAATAAGTGACCATTCCCAGCACATGCATAAAAATGTACACACAGTACTTTTTAGAAGAACGTCATGTGCAATTGATAAACAAGAATGGTCAACTTAGCAACTGGCGTATCAGAAGGAAGAAATCTCACAAATGAACTGTATCATACGAAGGGTCATGGCTGAATGAACAGCAATTAGAAAACAGGGGCTGCTCTATCAGATTGAGCAAATTTAGAAACTTGCCCATTGAGCATGTGCCAAATGGCGGAAATGTGAGGAATGGCGAGTACAGCACAGTATCTCTTCAGCGTTTTGAATGGATGACAAAACAAGAAGGCTTTTACATTCAACGTGGTTTGGCAATGAATCGGGACAGGCGTGCATATGTTCTGAGGAGAAGTGGACATGACAGGAACAAGGTTTACACAAGAACTGGTGAAAGTACTAGAGAAGGGATACAGCCTTCTCAAAATAATGAAGCCTATCATGTTCCCCAGACCCCGCAATATAATCCAGGTACTAAAGAATGTGGTTTATTTGGGTTTCGGAAGATGTAAACACTATCTTGAAATTACAGCAGGCAACACCTGGTTAGCGAGAGTAGTGTTAAACAGAACACAAACTATGGTACATTGACAATTAAGCAAGCAAAGAAGGTATGAAATTGAATCCAGATCAAATCTGAAAAATTATAGAACTGTTTTCTCTGGCAAAATTGGCATTGAATTTGCACAAGGGGAAGTATACGGAAGCCACAAGAAAATGCAGACATAATTCATTCACAACTCCAATATTGATGACTTCCACAGGCTTTCAATGCACCCTAGCATAAACATTCCCGACATTTCCATATTCTCACGGAAGACATGTTCCAAACGAAATGAGAACATCAAACAGTGTTTGTTGTAAACCCCATGAATAGCAACATATTCTTGACAACAATTTCCACCTGTTGGTCAAGATTGGAACTGTATTCTGATCCGGAAAAACAAGAATAAAATTCAGTTTATTTCCATACAGAGGCTATCATTTTTATTAGTTGCCCTGAAAAGTATATTCCTCTGTCATTGTAATTCCCTTGAGAGCCTGACCAATGAGTTAAATCTGGGTAATATATTTTGTAGAATTTGTGTCAGCGGGTGCTAAAACTTATGCTTATCATACCAAGGAAAGCTTGGAATGTGCAAAGTGCACACATTTATATTGAACTACACAAACAGTAAACTGATTAACATTATAGCCATTGAAGATTTGGTGACAGGACATAGAATGGAACCTATCATTATTACAAGTGCCAGCAATACATGCTTGATAAACGCAAACGTAAATTGCACAATCGAGTTGATGATAAGAAAAATATAAGTGATTGTATACCAAACGTCACACTGTGAACATTTATGACATGTCCTTATGGATATTGATTCTGGTGCTGTGACCATCAAGACATCGCCTCTGTGCGGATATATAAAACACTGTGACAAACATCGTACTATAACGGCTTTTGAATAGTTTTGTTGTGACCACAGTGCTTTGTAATACGCCTGTAAAGCATGGATCCTTTTTGGTCTGGACCTGATTTAAAATTATATGAATTATAAATATAAACGTAAAGATATATATTGTAAACCCTGACTTATCTATAGTAAGGTTGTACCTGTCATTTTACACTACTGTGATAAACTTGTAAATTTTGTACTTGGATGGTGATCAGGCAAATGATTGCTTGCTTAACATATTCCTATCATTATCTCTTGGTAACACATGTAAACCTGCTGGACCATGTCCTTTGCTTTGTAATATTTATGTAAAATAAAATAAAGAAATCGGTAGATGTCTTTTCAGTTAATGGATTTGTTTTACAATATGAATGTGTTGTGGGTACTTGAAAGTACTATGATTTGAAAGTGCAGTGTGTAATGAGGAGCTGAAGCCTAGTATAAAAAATACATTAGCTAATAAAATGGAATGATTCGAAACAATATCAGGACAGTTTGAAGGCCACTCACTGGGAGCCCCTGGGTACTGTGTGGGAGCCACAGGGTATTTTTGGGCAGCATTTAGGCATTTTCCGGGCAGCCATTAGACAGTTAGTGGCAGCCATCGGACATTTTTGTTGCAGCCATTGGGTATTTCCCTGGCAGCCATCAGACATTTTGTTGAAGCCATCGGGTATTTTGTGGCAACCATCAGGCAGTTTCCAGACAGCCATTTGACAGTTAGTGGCAGCCATCGGACATTTTTGTTGCAGCCATTGGGTATTTCCTTGGCAGCCATCATACATTTAGTGGCAGTCATCAGGCATTTTAAGCCAACCATCGGACATTTGCCTGGCAGCCAACGGACATTTTCCTGCATTTAGTGGCCGCAATCAGGCATTTTATTAGTAGATCCTTCACACTTTGAAAGAGAACTATTAACTGCTGGTGCAAATCGCTCTCAAAGCATGTTGTTTCATAACAGCACACATAAATATTGACCCTACTTGTTAAAATCAGAGTAGTTCCAGCTCAAAGATGCATGGAAGGATATTTTTTTTTCTATTTGAGAAATCTTTTTGCTCCCCACCAGGGTCATTTAATAGTTGTAAAAGAAGTAACATTAATACTGTCTCTTTTGACCGTAACTCTATCAAACAATTATGGTTGATATTGAGCTTCCAAGTCTTTTACTAACTGGATCAATTTGAGAGGATGATCAAAGGCATGCACTGCTGACATAGTAACCCATGGTATCATTGAAATGTGTACTGGGTAGCCAACCTTTTGGACCTATCAAGCAAAGCGTCTCACTCTCTTCATGGCTTCTACAACAGAAGAAGCCAATCCATTGCACGTCATTTCCTGTGCATGAAGAGCATACAGCAACCTCTTATCTATTTATATCTTGGAAAGTGACAATTTTATTTTGAGGATTGTATTCCATATCTCGTGATTACAAGCCAAATGCTTGAGGTGGAACATATGCTGGAGTTGATTCATACATACTACATTTGCTCACTGAACCATGTTGCACCTTCCTGTCACACCCACAAATGAACTGGCATTCACTCCCACACACTCTTACATATTCACGCTGAAGGTAATTTGACAGGAAGTGATACAGCATGCAGCATTTGCTCCCCCCACCCCCCCAAAAAAGGATGGAGCATCGACTTTGACCTCATAATTCTTGGATACATTCATTGACAACCTTTGGTGGTCTAGTAACCATGGCAACCAAAAATTCTTTTATCCTCCTTTCATATTGTTTTATTTCATGGATTCATCAGCATCTGGCTTAGGGTATAACATGATAACACAGATGCACCCAGCCGCCCAATGGCCATAGAAACTTTATTATAATCATAATCCTTTATACATCATCACAATTCATCATCCCATTCGTATGTTAATGTGAATTCGTATGACCTATTTAAAATCTTGTTCGTCTACAAATTACACAATTCTTAATTTCATTCCTATGCTAATATGCAATCATCATTATTCTGTTCATATTTCATAATTGTCTTCGTGTGCTAATGTGATACCATAGTCCTGTTCATATACTTATTCATAAATCATAATGTTTTGATATGCCAATGTACAATCATAATTATTCTATTCATTATCCATAATTGTACTTATATGCCAACGTTGCATCATAATCCTATACATATAATAACTCATAAATCGCAATTCTATTCATATATATTAATATGTAATTCTATTCATATGCTAATGTGCAATCAGGAGAGACTCCGTGCCACTAATATTGAGTCGTCAACTTCAAGCGCTGCATCTTTTTAATGTCCATAAAAGTCACAAAGGCAGCTCTACAAAGCTCGAAAATATCGTATATCTCGAGATCTGAGACCCATGAAAAGTGTTTTTTTTTCTTCTTTGGTATACAGTAGCGACTGAAAGTAACAACCAAAATGTGCATGCACTCGCATATTGCGCGCACTTTGCTCACACTTTGCTCGGGCTTGCACCCCCCCCCCCCGGGTTGCGCGCATGCGCAGTTGTTTTCTGATCTACCTGCACCCCGGCTTGCACGCCCGCTCACGATAACGCTCACACGGGAGTCCATGTGCTCGCGGTTACTGGCTAACCCGCGGGCACACTGGAAAGACCAGCAGGACAAGCCTTTCATATACATACTATATTTCAGTATTTAAAACTTATTCATTATCTAACTGGAAATGTACCCCCCCCCCCGCAGCACATCTCACCAAGTCACCCCCCCCCCCAAAAAAAAAAAATTGTGGCTAGGATCCGTCCATAGATACCCATATGTAGATATAGGCATATTTGAGTATGTCTTTTTTCGTTTGCCACATAATTATTGTTTCTACACATGTGCTAGGCTTGCATGTAACTCCCGTTGAAGTAAATGTCACACCCAAGTCGATTTCATTTTGCTGTACATTCCAGAGAAAAGTACCTATTGAATGTGAATGGAGTAATTTAAATGTTAATTGTTGAAAGAAATATACTGGTAATAATCGATTTGACTCGTGTGTGTTTATTTTGGAAAGGAGCTAAATTTGAGAACAATTTAGGAACCAGGATGCAGACGTTTCCTAGCTACAAGATGCCCCCGCATATTGTGCTCCGTTATCACCAGGTCCATGGGTCCATGAAAAACTGTAAAGATTCTCTGTACTTTTCAATAAAATCAAACCAGATTGTTCTAACGTTAGATCTAAAAGTTCGTCGATACGCACTTAATAGAGATAAGCTAGGCTAGCTGGAATGTATCTACGCCTTCAAAATTTGATGCCAAACCGGGAAATAAGACTGCAATCGCTGCGTATTATGACCATGCTCGTATGAATTTAAATTAAAATGCAATAGCCGTTTATACAATATTTTAGCCAAACCAAACAAACACTAGCATTTGGCTTAAGGCACCAGTGATTCCTGGCTGGTAAATTCGACAACGAGACTACCCCCCCCCCCCCCGACATTGTGTTAAAGTTGAAAAGTGGATTTCTGGAATTGTTTGGACCCCATGGTTGCACTGTAGGCATTCAGAAGGACCGTTGATTATTTTTTCACCCAGACCTCATTACTATGTACTTAAAATGCAACTCACTTCAAAATGGGCGATCACGACTAACTAAACACCGCCCCCCCCCCCCAAAAAAAAAACTTATGCAAAATAGTACCTTTTCAGTATCAATGAAACAGATTTGATGATCCTGCATCCAAAATTGTTCAAATTACAATTGAATCACTGATGACATGAACCATCACATGTCCAGACCGGTGTATAGGTACATATGTTAAATTTATTTCACGGCAACCCCTGTCAAAAGTATAATGTACTTTTCCACTCATGGCAGTTTCGAATTTAGAGTGAAGTCTGGTGACGAGGGAAAGCCCAACTTTGTCATTATGCTTAATATATATTTGCGCGCAACTTGTAACTGAAATTAGCCCCAGACTCCATTGTTGTTGGCAGCTGGTCAGTGTGGTCACTATCCAGGGGCTGTGGGCACGCATTGGGGGCAGCAACACTTTGGCCCGCCAGGTTGCATCTCGGCCATAACCATGAAGCGGGTATCGCAAACTAGTAGTGCGTATAGCAGTCATGAAGTACTCGAGATAAGGAAATTAGCTCAATTTGACGGCAATCAAGGCGTGTGCTGCCCTGGACTTCCTGATTGATTCATCCATACCTTCATATTTCTTAATTTAACGGGGACGGGGGTGGGTGGGGGTGGTGTAACCACCAGACATGGTGTATCATCTCAAGTGTCAAGAAAAATTTATATTAACTGCGCAGAAACAAACTTTGTTTCCATGAACATACCACTTTTCTTTTTTTTTTCTTTTTCTTGAGCGTGGAGCGCCATAGGAGCAATCGGTTAACACAGCACGATGGACACTATGTCACGCCAAGGAGCCCAGAATGGGAAGGAGAGAGAACTTTGAAATTGGCAAAACTTGTTGCATCTGTACTTATTAGGTTCCTTTGTTTTCAAAATCCACATGCAAAGTGACATAAAATACACTTGTTTTGACAAAATCAATATAATCCTAGTGTTTGTAAACATATTATTTTTCAACTCCTCCTTCACATGGAGATTTTGCGTCACCCTTATAGACTGGGCTTGACTTCAAGGAAATGGGTTTTTGTTAATTACTTACTTATAATACTTATTCAAATATAGATTTTTGGCTCATGAAAATATTGACTTGCTTCTTTCAATTTCAACATGACAAGTAAAAAAAGTATATCACTACAAGTACAATAACATTTTAATTTTCATGTACATCGCAAGGAAGATCGCAACAGTTTACGTTTGTAACGATATGCACGACGTCACATAACCGCGGCATAAAACAGATACACAAAGGAGCCAAATTACCTTTGTCCTTTGTACTTCAATAGCTTTGATCGTCTTCATGATTTACCATGGATGGTACATGCATGGCAATTCAGACATTAATTTGATTGTTTTTAAAAATTGATCACCACCGGTTTGTAAAAGTTAGTAATCGGGAGGACCTCCATGAAAAAAATTGGACACAGGGCAGTTTTATAAAGGTATATCATTATTGCACTGAAGCCTCACTATAACGACACGCAGATATCTGACATATTCTGACACCGGAAAATGTTCCTGAAGGCTATGGACAAACCAACTGATCAAAAACAATTTCGCGGATGTTTTTAATTTGAGACCCTATCAGACAATTACGCTGAGATTACTTGGGAAAAAAACCCACCCCCTTAATTATAAATTTCCCCACTGCGAAATTGTTCCAAATTGACCCCCTTTCTCCCAACTAAACTGGAACGATCATGCGCACCCGTAGTATCCCCGAGTTACGGGGCAGCGTGGTATCGCTGTTGAGCAAGAATTGTTGGCGCTCTGCTCATGGAGGTATTACCGTTAATTTAATATTTCCATGCTCTACTGTAACGGGGAAAAACACTCTGGAGGAGCCACAGTCTATCTACAGAGGCAATAACAGATGCAAACTGAAAACAGCATTTATTTTAAACTACATTGTATATCTCAAGATGTTGGTTTCTTTATGGCAAGGAAGTGTGGCCTCCTTGTTTACAGCGAGGGATAGGCAATTCCACAGTGATGCTCGACTAGAACGAGCCACATTCAAGGTTACCTGCCTGCGAAGTCATTCAGCCGGCGAGGTACCTGCATTACAGTGTAAATGTTGAAGCCCATCATTAATGTGTCAGGAAGTATAAGCAGGGGCTTGCTTAGTTTTCCTTAAAAATGACGCTTTTACTTTTGGGCCATTACTTTTGCCAAACATTAGTTGGGATATTTCTATAACAGACGGTGACTGAGTTTGCCTAATTAGCTGACTCGTGCCATTTTTATCTGGCTATTGGACCCAGTCACCAGTCCTAGGCGCTTGGTCTTCCAAGCAGGTTATCTGTGAAGCAGGCTTTCTACCTCCAGGGAAATTTATCTGTATATAAACATCAGAACATTTAAAAAAAACGAAAACAAAAAAACAGAGTCTGCTTCTCAGGCAACCAAGCAGGCAGTGATTATACAAACTTGAAAGAACCGAAAGTGCCTTGTCAAGGTTTCATGCATTTAGCACACCTTGGGCACCGATGCGTGAAGATAAAGCTACAGCATCAACACAGTCTCGGCGCCAACCTGCTTGTACATGTAGATAGGACCGGTGTCCTAATGTAATCAAAGATCTGAAATGGCAGAATTCCATTAACATGCAAGTAGTGGATGTAGAATGCAATATGTTTATTCTAGTTTACCTAAAATTGTATAACGTTAAACTTAACAGACTGGAAAAATAACATTAAACAAATTCTTTTTCCGCTCATTTTATCCTTGCATTTTTCAAACTTCAGTACTTTTTTATTGCTAGCGTGACAAAAAACTATCCGATGTTGCCTCCCAAGTTATATTTTCTCCCCCTGGGGTAACACAGAGCCTGGTCTGCTTTAATAGGAGGCAATATCCGATGCATCAAACAAGTTTCATAACAGTGCAGTACTATATCGCTGAAACTAGACAAGTTTTATTCTGACCCTTCCAGTTCCTAATTCAGCCTACCCACCCCCGGCGGGGGGCGGGGGTGTAATCAAATGTAAAATGGATAGGTGGTGATGTAATTTAACAATTTTCTTTCATTTTTCTGGTCATTAGTCGACACTATGTCATTATTTTGTTCTCAAGTTATTTACTGATTGATTATCCAACAATCTGTGTTGATACATTCATTAGTGTAACATACGCTTACGTAATTTAGTGATGTCCCTTGCATGTTGTAAATATTCTATTTTGTCGCCCCCTGCCTGGAGAACCCATTGTATTAGTCAACTTTTTTGTACTGTGGGGCTATCCAGGATGAACAAAACTGTTTAAATCAAACGATATAAAAAAAGAAAGAAAAAAATAAGAAGAAAGGACGGTACTATTTTCACCGTACGGTGAGAAGAGCGTTTGGTCTATTTTCACCGTGCGGTGAGAATAGCGTTTGGAAGGAGTTATGTCTATTTTCACCGTACGGCGAGGATATATTTTTGTCTATTTTCACCGTACGGTGAGGATATGGTTCGGTCTATTTTCACCGTATGGCGGTGATGGTACAGTTCGGTATATTTTCACGGTGAGGATAGAGGCGGCTCTATTTTTTCCATCTGGAAATTGAAATTAAGAGCCTTTTCGCAAATTTATGGATATGGGTTGTTGCACAGAACTGAGGCAAATTAAGATTGGAGAAATGCTTACTTTAGGGAGATAGGTAGCTTTATAGTACAGTCAACAGGTAACGGGACCAAAGAAATGTGCCCACTTACGGAGGGTTTACTGTAAAGCAATTATCTTGGCACCGTGACAGCATTAAATGTTGGGCTTTTTAACATCTCAAATTAATGTATATCAATTTACTCTACCCATCCATCAGTCTTTCATTTTTGTTGCTTCGTGGAATTTTTTTAATGCGATCCTTAACTAAAGTCATAACAAGATAGATCTATAAGTTACCCTTAAGTTACTCCGTTACTTTCATCTGTGACAATATTTAAAAAGTTCCTACTGTGTCTTGTTACCTAAATGTTTGCCTTTTCACATACAAAATACAGAGTTGGCTCTATAAAAACTATTAGATAATAAAAGCTGAAACAACACCTCAACAGACCTCATTACACACCATGCTCAAACTGGGATGTTAGGCCTTTTTATTATTTCAGCAAATGTTTGTTCCAATTCTTTTTGTGTGCAATATCATGACACAATGCTTTTCCAAAATATTCTTTCCTGGTTGACTTCTTATCATCGCTGTACGTTAAAAATAGAGCAGCCCATATTCTCACTATATGATGAATATAGACCAAACTTAATCATCACCGTACCGTGTAAATGGACAAAACACTTTTCTCACCGTACAGTGAAAATAGACAAAACACGATTCTCAGAATACGGTGAAAATAGTCACTCCGAAAAAGAAAACCTTGCCCCCACACTGTTGCCTGCTGAGTGACTTATAAATTTTGCTACATCTTATTTTTCAGGACAAGAAACGAATACCATTGAAAATTAGGGTACGGACTCAGTCTAACCATGGACCTAGTCCATTGTCTAACGCATGCCACAGAAATAGTAAATAGTAAATCGGGGGTGAAATTATGGCTAACAGTCTTTCACATACATCAGAAAATCAGAAAGGGGCTAATTCCGTGCCTGCTTAGCCTCTCGTGCCATCTTTCTATCTGGCTTGCTTGGGTCTGCTAAGGCCTGCTAAGCAAGCAAGCCAACAAAGCAAGAATACGAGACTTTTGCTAACATTGGTTTTAAGATTGTGCTCTGATAAACAGGTCAGAATATTTGTATATCTCTATTTGTATTTAATGTTGGAGAAATGCCTTGCGCTCCCATAGGACCACAGTGTTTGACATTTGCCAGGCAGGGAAGGAACACCCGAGCTGCTGGGTGCAATGGTGGCTTCACGGTGGCAGTGTGTGTATGCCGACATAGTGCTTCGGCCGTACCAAGTGCTATGCATTCGCTAATCATGGTATTACGCTACAAATTCAACCTGCAAAAAATGTAAACAAACCAGCTTGCAGTCTGTACCTTCCAAAATAACTTATAAACCCACACATGTCCTATGCCAAATTGTTCCTTACAATATTCTAAATCATCTGAGAACAAGAAAACCTAGTCATCATTGGGAAAATTTTGAGATATTACCATTTGCTACAGCCAAAGTACTGACAGCAGTTACGCCGCCTTGCGCGGTGACACGGAGAACTCACATTGTGGCCATGTGTATTCAGTTACTACGCTGGGTATATTGAAAACTGACCTGTCAATAAATACTGCACACTGTACCTCTCAGTTTCAGAAAAAAAAAGTATGTTACAGTGGTCAGAATTATGTAAGAGACAGCCCCCTGTACCTGTAAGGGTCATTTCCAATACGCACTCTATAATCCTTCTACCCGGAAGCCGGCCGAATTACTCACGTAATACCTTAAGGGAACAAGTCATCTCCACAATTATCAAATAAATGATCTTTGAAGATTGGAAATATTGTTTTGTGTACAAATCATGTAAAAAGGTTTGAACTGGGGCCACTATTTTTCCCTAACAGTCATATGTAATGCAATAAACCAGAATGCATATGGGCAAAAACTGAAAAATTGTATATGCATGTTGCAGGGGCATGCTACCAAAAAATTTTCCCAATGATGCCTATAGTAAATTGTAGTTTTTATGAGGTAAATATTGTAAACTTCCGTAAAAAATACATGTCATGTTGGTTTATAGACTTTGGAATTGAATACGGCAACTGTAACTGAACCTCCATACCCTCTCAGATACAGAATTTTGCCCATAGTTGAAATCGCCATCCATCTAAACTGAGCCCTCTGTTCTCTTTAACAGTGATATCCTATTTTTGGAGTTTTCATAGTCATGAGTGTGCTCTCCATAATGAAATTATGCCACCAGAAACCCATGGGATCAGTGAAAATTGTGTGAAACATAAATCACACAGCAAAATGTTTGTGGACATCCCTCGTTTTGTATAATTGAGTGCTAATTTTCAGCATAAATGTTGTTAAAATGATTAAAATGCACTTTTATGTGTTTATTCATTCATAGAATGTAATATTTCAATTAATTAAATGAAATAATGACAGTGAAGATGTGATAATGGGTCTTTCTGCTGCCCAAAGTAGTCACCTGCAGTGCCCCTTAAGGGAACAAGTCATCTCCACAATTATCAAATAAATGATCTTTGAAGATTGGAAATATTGTTTTGTGTACAAATCATGTAAAAAGGTTTGAACTGGGGCCACTATTTTTCCCTAACAGTCATATGTAATGCAATAAACCAGAATGCATATGGGCAAAAACTGAAAAATTGTATATGCATGTTGCAGGGGCATGCTACCAAAAAATTTTCCCAATGATGCCTATAGTAAATTGTAGTTTTTATGAGGTAAATATTGTAAACTTCCATAAAAAATACATGTCATGTTGGTTTATAGACTTTGGAATTGAATACGGCGACTGTAACTGAACCTCCATACCCTCTCAGATACAGAATTTTGCCCATAGTTGAAATCGCCATCCATCTAAACTGAGCCCTCTGTTCTCTTTAACAGTGATATCCTATTTTTGGAGTTTTCATAGTCATGAGTGTGCTCTCCATAATGAAATTATGCCACCAGAAACCCATGGGATCAGTGAAAATTGTGTGAGACATGAATCACACAGCAAAATGTTTGCGGACATCCCTCGTTATGTATAATTGAGTGCTAATTTTCAGCATAAATGTGGTTAAAATGATTAAAATGCACTTTTATGTGTTTATTCATTCATAGAATGTAATGATTCAATTAATTAAATGAAATAATGACAGTGAAGATGTGATAATGGGTCTTTCTGCTACCCAAAGTAGTCACCTGCAGTGCCCTTAAGGTATTACGCTACAAATTCAACCTGCAAAAAATGTAAACAAACCAGCTTGCAGTCTGTACCTTCCAAAATAACTTATAAACCCACACATGTCCTATGCCAAATTGTTCCTTACAATATTCTAAATCATCTGAGAACAAGAAAACCTAGTCATCATTGGGAAAATTTTGAGATATTACCATTTGCTACATCCAAAGTACTGACAGCAGTCACGCCGCCTTGCGCGGTGACACGGAGAACTCACATTGTGTCCATGTGTATTCAGTTACTACGCTGGGTATATTGAAAACTGACCTGTCAATAAATACTGCACACTGTACCTGTCAGTTTCAGAAAAAAAAGTATGTTACAGTAGTCAGAATTATGTAAGAGACAGCCCCCTGTACCTGTAAGGGTCATTTCCAATACGCACTCTATAATCCTTCTACCCGGAAGCCGGCCGAATTACTCACGTAATACCTTAAGGGAACAAGTCATCTCCACAATTATCAAATAAATGATCTTTGAAGATTGGAAATATTGTTTTGTGTACAAATCACGTAAAAAGGTTTGAACTGGGGCCACTATTTTTCCCTAACAGTCATATGTAATGCAATAAACCAGAATGCATATGGGCAAAAACTGAAAAATTGTATATGCATGTTGCAGGGGCATGCTACCAAAAAATTTTCCCAATGATGCCTATAGTAAATTGTATTTTTTATGAGGTAAATATTGTAAACTTTCATAAAAAATACATGTCATGTTGGTTTATAGACTTTGGAATTGAATACGGCGACTGTAACTGAACCTCCATACCCTCTCAGATACAGAACTTTGCCCATAGTTGAAATCGCCATCCATCTAAACTGAGCCCTCTGTTCTCTTTAACAGTGATATCCTATTTTTGGAGTTTTCATAGTCATGAGTGTGCTCTCCATAATGAAATTATGCCACCAGAAACCCATGGGATCAGTGAAAATTGTGTGAGACATGAATCACACAGCAAAATGTTTGCGGACATCCCTCGTTATGTATAATTGAGTGCTAATTTTCAGCATAAATGTTGTTAAAATGATTAAAATGCACTTTTATGTGTTTATTCATTCATAGAATGTAATATTTCAATTAATTAAATGAAATAATGACAGTGAAGATGTGATAATGGGTCTTTCTGCTGCCCAAAGTAGTCACCTGCAGTGCCCCTTAAGGGAACAAGTCATCTCCACAATTATCAAATAAATGATCTTTGAAGATTGGAAATATTGTTTTGTGTACAAATCATGTAAAAAGGTTTGAACTGGGGCCACTATTTTTCCCTAACAGTCATATGTAATGCAATGAACCAGAATGCATATGGGCAAAAACTGAAAAATTGTATATGCATGTTGCAGGGGCATGCTACCAAAAAATTTTCCCAATGATGCCTATAGTAAATTGTAGTTTTTATGAGGTAAACATTGTAAACTTTCATAAAAAATACATGTCATGTTGGTTTATAGACTTTGGAATTGAATACGGCGACTGTAACTGAACCTCCATACCCTCTCAGATACAGAACTTTGCCCATAGTTGAAATCGCCATCCATCTAAACTGAGCCCTCTGTTCTCTTTAACAGTGATATCCTATTTTTGGAGTTTTCATAGTCATGAGTGTGCTCTCCATAATGAAATTATGCCACCAGAAACCCATGGGATCAGTGAAAATTGTGTGAAACATGAATCACACAGCAAAATGTTTGCGGACATCCCTCGTTTTGTATAATTGAGTGCTAATTTTCAGCATAAATGTGGTTAAAATGATTAAAATGCACTTTTATGTGTTTATTCATTCATAGAATGTAATATTTCAATTAATTAAATGAAATAATGACAGTGAAGATGTGATAATGGGTCTTTCTGCTACCCAAAGTAGTCACCTGCAGTGCCCCTTAAGGTATTACGCTACAAATTCAACCTGCAAAAAATGTAAACAAACCAGCTTGCAGTCTGTACCTTCCAAAATAACTTATAAACCCACACATGTCCTATGCCAAATTGTTCCTTACAATATTCTAAATCATCTGAGAACAAGAAAACCTAGTCATCATGGGGAAAATTTTGAGATATTACCATTTGCTACAGCCAAAGTACTGACAGCAGTCACGCCGCCTTGCGCGGTGACACGGAGAACTCACATTGTGGCCATGTGTATTCAGTTACTACGCTGGGTATATTGAAAACTGACCTGTCAATAAATACTGCACACTGTACCTGTCAGTTTCATAAAAAAAGTATGTTACAGTGGTCAGAATTATGTAAGAGACAGCCCCATGTACCTGTAAGGGTCATTTCCAATACGCACTCTATAATCCTTCTACCCGGAGGCCGGCCGAATTACTCACGTAATACCTCATGTGTCGCCTGACCCCCGGCGGGCCATGCCGTGGAACGCCGGGAGGGGGAGATTATGGTCAGGCTAGTATCTCCCTTTCAGTCACCACCTATGGTCATTGCATATGGGTGTGTAAACATGTGCGTAAGCTTGTTTGCATGCATCTGTGTACACATATTGTTCAATTGTTGTATCACAATTCTAAGTCTATAGTATTTGCAGTCAAATTTATATCATGCACAGTCATCTCATAGTCATATTATCATGATTTGTGTTGTCCTGTGAGTCTTGTACAAATCATTGTGCGTCTCCGTGTCTGGAGAAACCCTAGATTAGACAATGTTTTGTACTATTGGGCAATCCAGTATAAAAAATACGTTTAAACAAAAACTAAAATATACCTCCTGGGGATATACATGTATGTGTGCGTGAGTGTGTGTGTGTGTGTGTGTGTGTGTGTGTGTGTGTGTGTGACAGTGTGCGTTTGTAACACCCTGTGATTGGGGACACATTTCTCTTATTTCCAAACTGACTGGGGCCATTTTTCAACCGAGGACGTCCCTACTCTTTAATATTCTGCATATGAAAGAAGTCACACATATCTGTTATTTAAACATCATGTTAAAATGGTCCCACTTAGATAATGAGGATTGCCCCTGTTGTGCGGAAAAGAACATTGGTTTGTGTCTTTGGTTGGACAGTAATGAACTGGAAGTCCCCAGTTAAGAGTGTGTGTCCCCAGTTGTAGTGTGTGTCCCCACTTGATGATGTCCCTAGTTATGACTTATAAGGTGAAAAACGATGTATCCCCACTAGTGACACGGTGCATGTGTGTGTGTGTGTGTGATACGATGCGATAAGTTTATTGTGTATAGGACCCGGGCCGTAACAACTGACAAAAAAAAAAGGCACAGCACATGCTCCGTCAAGATTTTGCAATGTTACCTTTTTATGCCCTTCATTAATTGTGGTCAACACTGCCTCTGTATTTTTAGTCTTGTAAAATTAATGTATAAAGGGTTAATACTCGTGTGTCATTGATAAAATAGGACGTGTCATAGCACTTAATAATGGAATCAGTTGGAAAATTCAGAGCTGTATACTCGGATTACATAACAGTAATATATATATATATATATATCTGTGTGTGTGTGTATGTGTGTGTGTGTGTGTGCGTGTGTGTGAGTGTGTGTGTGTGTGTGTGTGTGTGTGTGTGTGTGTGTGTGTGTGTGTGTGTGTGTGTGTGTGAATGTGAGACATCTGCTGCTCATACTTTTCTGAGTTTAAGAGAGAAGCAAATGTTGGCTTCAATGAAATGAAAAAGCGAGTTACGATCCTCATCATACTCATTGTATCTCCCAAATGGGAGAAATATATAACTGTACATGTACATGTACGTACAAGCTGTATAATATCATGCAGGTATATAGATGTTGTCAACTTCATCTTGGGGCAGCTGGGCTCGCGGGCCAAACGGACATGCATTGGTGCTCGGGGGCAACCTATGCCCGCACCCGCCCTCTCGCGCACCCGCATTAACACACGGAGTGAATCTGTAATTAACCCGCGGGTTGCTCGGGGGCAATTGCTGGCCGGGCTCGCAAATGGCTCGCGGGTTGCTCGCGGGCAGAGGTTACATTACTTTCTGTCGCTACTGTATTTAAATGGTGGCCACACGGGACAGTGAAAATATTGTCAGTGACATAAGTGTCTGTGATTTGTTTGTCGTCTGGGCAATTTACTGTGTACTTATGGAGCCATTCACAGGTGAAATTATTATTGCCTTTAAGACTATTTGTTATCTTGTCCCCAACGTGACTCTGTTAATTGTAGGTATAAACATATTTGTATTTTGCACTTTTATGTGAGGGCTTCATCGGGTACCACCTTACTATTTGTAGCCCAATTTTAAAGCTTTTTGAGTAATTTTTGCTTGAGGAACAAATGAAAACAAGAAAACCTTGAGTCTGAAAGGCAATATTTCTGAAAATCGACCGTAAAAATTGCAAATGCCAACAGGGTTCCTTCATTTAACTTATGCATGCAGCAGGATAAGGTGCTGGTACGCAAGTTGAAGTACAATGGTGAGCTTTTAAGAGTTTGTGTACATCGGCCTTGAAACCGTGAATTGATATGCCTAATACTAGAGCTTCAATTTCGGGATGTGAGAATGAGCCTTGAGCGTAAGCAATTGTTTTTTATTCAACACCAGAAAACCTTGTACAGAAGACCTTTTACATTTTTCTTGTTCTGTTTTACTATAATTTAATCTTTGAAATATTTTACATAAACAAATTGATTAAGACTCTGAAAATGTGCTTTACGTAATGTCCTATGACCAGCACTCATTACGTTTTAACCATTTTTTGGAGATAAATTTTTATCATCTACCTATGAAAAGTAAGCGTAAAAAATACCTACCCGCATCAATATGTATCATCAGATGAAATATATAATAAAAAGCCTCCATCCCTCATCAGTTAAAAGGTACACGAAAAACTATCGATTAGTTTTGTATGGTCCAAATGCTCTTGTTTACTTAATATTTAACATATGTATTCACCCATTATTTACTCTATATTTAACACTTATAATTGTCCACACACCCATACCTCCACTCATATTCATAATAAAATAACAAAATAACAACCAAATCTTTATGTTGTATTTCATGTATCCATGCCGATTTTGAGATTAATAACAACCAAATTCAGTTATGATGACTGTGGGTGAAGTTACTTAATTTTGTGCCTCCTCTCCATAATTTATGACGACGATCAAATAAGAACAGTATGATTGAAAGATAGCCCACGCAAGGACTATCTATATGGTTCACAGTCTGGGAATGTATGCGATTCCGGAATCGCGCTGCGCTTTTCAGGAATTCCCAAAACGCGCACCACAATCGCGCAGAGTGATTCCAGAAAAACACAATCAGCCCGTATTAAATGCACCGTCACGAATATTAGAAGGGGAATACTGGTTTAAGGTCTTTGCTTTAGCTGATTCAGAACAGGTGTGACTGTGGAAAACGTTAATGTGAAGTTCCCATACCATATGTCCTTACTGCAGTAAAGGAATGACAAGAAAGGGTCTCTTGCTTTTGCCGATTTACCTTTTTCACACTTTCTGAGGGTTATCAGGTTTATGCAACAGAAAGCTTTACATCAACGGCTCTGTTTTCCAATACCAGTGCAAACAGAAGATTTTGCAATATCCTTAATTTTTTCCAGTAAATGTGCCTCTGGAATAGTAATTTCTGAATGTGAAATATATTGACAATTGGAATGTTCCGATGGCTATAATGATTCTTATAATGCGTTTACATTTTGTTAATCTCCAAGGTTGACATTTTATCCACTGTAAGGGTTACTTGGTGTAACTGAAATTCGTTTCCTTTGATGCTAATTTGTAAGTTTTAGTTAACATCTAACAGCTGTCTATCGTCAATTTATGAGGGTTCTTTAAAGGCGCTTCGCATTTTAGGAACCGTGGGATACTAAACATAAGTCCAGATACAGTACTGCCTAATATGGGGAAAAACGCTAAAACGCCGCAATCATAGAGGCTCGGTAAAACTAAAGGTAAGAAAAGTAAGCATTCAACTACATCAGAACAAACTTTTTGCATTGCCATTAAAAGATGCAGAAATCTGAATGCTGGTAAAAGAAGCAAATCAAGTTATCTGGAACAGACTTCTTATCCGCTGGTATGAAGTAGAGGAAGTATTTCACCACGAAGACGGTCACAGTCCCATTTGAACCCAGAGAACAAATTATGTGGCAGGCCAATGTCAAATACATAAAAAAGACACGCGTTGGTTTTTTTTTTTTTTTTTTTTTTTTTTTTTTTTTTTTTTTCGCCACAAAAACCATTATGGTGCGTGATGATGATGTTTTAAACTCTAACTTTGGACTTGGAGAAAAAGTGGTTGACTGTGAAAATACAAGTTGCATGTGTAGCCAGTCTTATTCTCCCTAGCATTACTGTATAAGGATTTCAACAGACGGCCTTCGAGCGGGGTTAAAGTCAAATCACCGCTGTGCCACGAGAAAGGTATGTCGACACAGGCAAAATTACCAACCAATCATACCAAACCTATTCTGAATGGAATCGCATATTTTCTAACGGATGGTGGCAATCGGGAAAAAGTGTCTTATTTTAGAATAAACAGCAACTGTTTGTAGTTTGAAGGTAAACGGTTTTTGATGTCTCCAAATAGACGATTTTAATGGTTGCCTTGCCTGCTTTTTACCCGATGACAAACACGGTTACAATGGGAATCTATTGCATGCTGTCATGGAAGCGATAAACACTTCTGTTTTACATTGAAAAGATGGGTGTGAGGGTTCTTCTTATTACCTGGGCTAGAGGGCCTTTCAAGTCCTCCATAGATAAAGCATTGTGACGCAAAGTTTTTATATATACTTTTTAGAGTCGTTATTGACAAAATCGTACTTACTGTGCGGGAGGTGACTATAATTTAACTGTAACATACGCTGGAAAATAAAAAGTCAGACATACTTCTTTTTGTACAAATTGTCAGCCCATCTTGGAACATGGGATTATACTGTTTAACCCAGCCAATGAGGCTTGGCCGTCGTGGCAAAATAACTTTGCAGAAAGGTTAATGGAGGAATATTAATATGATTCAACCACCATTGCTGAAGACATAAAATACAGCAAGATATACACACACACACATATATATATATATATATATATATATATATATATATATATATATATATATATATTTGTATATACCGTACATCCATATTATGCACTAACTATTGTGATGGCAGTGGAATAATAGCACAAAAATGTGCATCAATATGGTAAAAAGCAACTAAATTTAGAATGAGACCCTGATCACTTTAAGCTTTTTGTTAATGATATGGCAATTTTGCGCTCTGGCCCATAAGAATTATTATAAAATTCTCATCGTTCTAGAATATTTCTAAATCTCATAATAGGAAGAATACTGATACACTTCTCAGTGTTAATCAGCTCACTGGATATTTCAAAGCAAATATGCAAGATTCTGGCACTCTGACCTCTGAACAAAGAGAGGTACATCGTCAGGTCGACATAATGTTTAAGAATCATGAGAACGATATCTTTAATGGCATTGCTAAAACTCCAGACAAAGTTAAAAAATTCATTTTGTCTTTGGAAACCAATACTGCAGCTGGAGTTGACGGTATATGTACAGGACATGTATGACATCACCAACACGCTATGTAAGGTCTTATCAGTACTGTATACAATTATAATTAGTTGCAGTGATGTTCCAAAAGATTTTTATGATTGGTATTATTGTACTTCGTAAAAAGGCCCAGTCTGAACCCTAACGATGTTCACGGTTTCAGGCCAATAACTATAAGTACAACCCATTCAAAATCATTGAATAGTGTTGATCACGAGACAATAAAGTGCCGTCCTGTCAGTTTTGTTTTGCGTAACATAGGGACACAACTATTGCTTGTGCTTACCTCCATGACGTGATATCATACTTTAGAAATAGTATTTTCCCTTTATACATGTACATCTGCTCATCAGATGCAGAGCTTTGATCACAAATGGTACTCTGGTCTATCTTTCACGTCCATTAATATATAACCCCTATCACATCGAATGTTTCTCCACAGACGGTACAGTAATATGAGAGCAATAGTCTAATTACAGAAAGTTTTTAGTGAACGTTTTAAAATTTGCAGCGGCACAAGACATGGTAGTGTTCTTTCACCCAGACTATTTGATATTTTCATACATGATTTACTATCAAAATTGCAGCCTACTTATCATACTACTATGATTGGTAACCAGAAATATAACACTTGTTCATATGCAGATGATATAACTCTTTTTTCCACTACTGTTCCCGAGTTACAGTCAATTATAAATGTGTGTGAATCATACACAAATAGATAGTGCTTCAATTTTGGACTCAAAATGACCACATGCATGCTTGCCTGTTTTTCCTTTCCCCCAGTGTGGAAGCTAAATGACAAATATATATGCCCTGAAGAGTTACTTAACATCTTAGGTGCTACTTTTATGAGTGATAATAAGTTAGATAGCCATGCTATGAACCGCATTTCCTCTGCAAGGCGTTCTGTGCATAGATTAAATACTTCGGGTTTCTCTTATCCGGGCCTACATATCAGTGCAAAAATATATAAGTGGGACACATTAGGTGTACATTCTACGGTTTATGGTATGGAGTCTGTTCATTTAACGAACCGGCAACTTCAACACTTAAATTATTCTTAGGCATGCATCTGAAAAGCTTGAAAAAGTTTTGGTAAAAGAGCAAGACACAGTAAATTACTGAAAGCAGTACAGTGGAACCTGTCCTAACGGACCACCCACAGAACGTGTAAAACGGTCCTTATTGATAGGTGGTTCCTTAGGGCAGGTACACGTAAACTAAAATATGCTAATTGGGTTGTTGAAACTTGTCCTATAGCACAGGTGGTTCCTTAGCCAAGGTGGGCTCATAGGCAGGTTCTACTATACAATTACCATTAATTTCGGAAGTAATTATTGTAAATGATCTTTTCTTATTACACAAATGTTCTACGGTAGACTCAGTTTACAGATTACTATGCTCATTTTTTCTATCATAGTATGTGATTAATGGTAACGTTACTCCTGACACATTAGTAGGCAAGGTCATAGCAAATGGATCCGCTCCAATAAGTTCTTATCTTTATTATAGCGGCCGTGCTTGGCCCTCTTTGGACAAAAAGATGGACGGTATTGTTGACTCTCTTAAAAAATTAGTAGAGCATTCGTCTTTTAACCAGAGAGGGAGTACATAACAGAATTAGCCACACTCTTGCTTGTCTTTCTTGCTCTTTTAGTTTTAATCTTAATTGTGTTATTATCCACATCGGTTGTATAAACATGTGAATTCCATTCGGTGGGGGAGCTAGCCAGCCCTCGGACTGGCTCTGCCCACCAGGGGACAACATAGACATTCCTGTTAATTTTAATGGTCCTTGTACTCTGATTTCAAGTGTTTATTTTCCTTGTTTTTTTTTTTTGTTTTTTTTTCTTTTTTTTTTTTTTTTGTTTTTTTTTGCATTATGGATATCTAACCATCTCGATGTATATTCCAATTTTATTGGGGTTAAATAAATAAATCATTATTATTATCATTATTATTATTATTATCATCATCATCATCATCATCATCACCATCATCATCATCATCATCATCATTAACAACACCGGACAATGTGCGCTAGAACTTCTATGCCTGCAGAGGGCGCGACGGGCTTTCCGGATTCATTTATCAACATGAGTACGGCTATTCATGTCCTTAACAAAAGTTACATGAAGTGTTTCCAACTCATTTACATTGTTCAGGACAAAGGCACTGAGAACTGGCTTTGCTTGGCTCACAAAATTACTCTTACCAGCAGTCGTACAAAGACACTCTCTTACATTAAACAAAAAGTGCCATTTAATTGAGTAACTATGACTATACCAATAAGAGCTTGTAACTGGTGTTAAGTAGAGGCATATAGGGAGATGTGGTCTGCATACTCAAAACAATTGTGTTAATCGTTCCCGATTGTCAATCCGTACACGAATTTTTTTACATCTGATGATAATTCATCCATGAAAATGTTAAAAAATAGCTCGGGAGAAAGAATACTGCCTTGGCGGGTACAAGAGTGTGCCGGGAAATACCTCCATACTCATTTCTCTATTTAACAATAGTTTTCGATTTTAGGTACGACTACGCTTTATAAACCTAGTTACCAACAGGAACACTCGACCACAATTTATACATAACGCGATCGTGCCATATACTGCCCAAAAAAAATTCGCAGCATTAAAGCTGCAAATAAAAACGGGTAAACCATTTGAGTTAACATGCGAAATGGTATAATATAAATGGGAGCAGCCCATCCCAGTGCAACATGCGAAATGGTATAATATAAATGGGAGCAGCTCATCCCAGTGCTCATTCCCTCTCTAAATCAGAGTTGAAGGTCAAAAACACCATCCACTGAAATAATACATAGTTCAAGGAATTTAGCATGTACAAAGCTTATAGTAATTGGTCTGCTTGTTCACACCGTTAGTGTTAAGATGCAGTTTCTATCGTACACTGTGTAGTTCCCCCAAGAACCCGTATCCTTCCGTGACCCAAAGGGTGGAAGTCTTTCCGTCAGTATAAGCAGAATTCAGGTCTACAAATACCTGCTTGCAGGGTTGCATCGTTCCAAGGTCGTAAAACATAAAATGGAAATATTTTATTCGACACCTGTTAAAAATAATGTTGATCGGAAACGAGCCAACCTAACTCTCTAATGTGGCTGCCATTGTTAGATTACATCTCATAGGCAAGATAGTTTTAGAAAAGGAGTACTTCATTGACCTGAGTGTATAAAGACCCTCCTTTGTGTTATTCAGACGTTTAGGGCATCCATGGGAAATTGAGGGTGAAATGACATTTTTCCACATGCTGTTGCCAAATTCAGATCTGTTAACATTTTTGTGGGAGGAATGAATGCCACATATGTAGTTCTTTAATCCTGTAGATTTTCTCTTAGATACTGTTTTACGTGTTCCGAATTACTTAATGCCTTTGAGAAAAAAATTTCTAAATGTAAGTAAAGTAAAGTAAAGTAACCTTTATTTAACCAGGAAGCTCTTACAGTAAGTAATACTGGTTTCCAAAGAGGTCCTGACACATGGACACACATGAATATACAGTAAACGAGACAAAATAATTAATAGATAAATAACACATTAAAAGTGGACATCAGCATTATGAGCTTTATACAAATGCCAATAGATGGTTAAGAGCTATCATTTAGGTTAAAATAATGGTGATCATTTCAGTTAAAATACTAATTAATATTTCTGTTCTTGTGGATATGTTTTATAATGGCTGCCTTAAAAACATTTAAACTTTGCGAATTTCTTATGTCTAATGGTATTTTGTTCCAATTACTGCTTCCTATGTATTCAAATGATCGCTGTCCACATGATAATCTACATTTCTGTACTTGTAGGTTGTGATTGCTTGTTTGACGTGTCGTATAAGCATGGTTTACATGTTTGAACTTTCTGGCAAGGTACGCTGGGCTCAGTCCATTTAGGCACTTAAACATCATGACACTTTCATGGAAAAATATGCGCTCTTTTACTGAAAGCCAGATCAACTGAGACCTGACATGTTGAGAAGGCGTGTCATACGGAACTTGCAAAATTGTCTTGCCAGAAAAGTTCTGTAGTCTTTGCAGTTTTGTTATTTGTGTTTCTCCACAACTACCATACACAATGTCACAGTAGTCAAATACTGGCATGACTAGGGCATTATGTAGTAACACTGCAACCTCTTTGGGCATGTAATGACGTATTCTATGAAGAATACCCACCCTCTGTCTGATCTTTGTGCACATCGCACTGATGTGATGATTCCAGTTCATCAACGAGTCCATGATTACTCCAAGATATTTATATTGGCTAACTTGCTCCATCTCTGTATTGTTAATGGAGACAGAAACTGGTGAATGATGTTTTAATCTTTGTGTTGTCCCAAATAAAATCCATTTGCACTTAGCTATATTTAATTGTAGCTTGTTGTCTTGAAACCACTGTGATGCACTTTTAAGGTCCGCCTCTAAACACAATTTTATCTCATCTACATTGTCTGATGAGAACAACAATACTGTGTCATCGGCATAGAGTGAAATTTTTGAATATTTGATCGCCTGTGTAAGATCATTAACATAAATGACAAATAATAATGGCCCTAGAATGGAGCCTTGGGGTACCCCGCATGTAATTGGCAGGCGATCAGATGTCTCTGACATATGTCTTACACATTGTGTCCTCTCACATAAGTAGTTTTGAAACGAAAGAAGGCTTTTATCTTTGACACCAAGGCACTTTAGTTTGAAAATCAATGTTTCTATATCCACCTTATCAAACGCCTTTTTCAAGTCCAAATATACAGCACCTGTTAATTTGCCGTTATCCATGTTTCTTAGGATGTAATCGCTAGCATCAGTAACGGCTGTAACTGTAGAATGCCTTTCTCGAAACCCGGACTGTTCAGCACACAATATATTATGCCTTCGCAAATATGCAACCAGCTGTTTTTGAATGGCTCTTTCAAAGACCTTCATACAGACTGGTAAAATAGAGATCGGGCGATAATTAGAGGGGTTTGTAGGATTATCGGATTTAAAGATGGGCGTTACTCGTGCCTGTTTCCAGGTTTGTGGGATGCTGCCGGTTTTGAGAGAGGCATTCATGATATAAGTGAGTGGTGCAGCTACGACTTCAGCAGAGTCTCTCAGCAACCCAGAATGTATGTTGTCTAATCCTGTTGATTTCGTTGACTAATTTTTTAAGTTCTTGTTTGGTGAATTCGGCATGAATAGATTTAAAGTCGAAACTTTTGTCAAAATCTGGGTAGGGGTTTTTACTTTTGATTCCTATAGGAAAATTGGATGCTAAAGTTGCACCTATGTTGCTGAAGAACTTGTTGAAGCACGTAGCGATATCGAGTGGTGTAGTATATGTCCCATCACCATCCTCGAGTATAGTCGTTGTTTGGTTTGTTGATTTAGGGAGCACTTTTTTGAGTGTCTTCCATAACCTATCTGGGTTATGCAAATTTTCACTGATTAAATTTGAGAAATACTCCTTCTTTGCTCTTTTACATTTATTAGTTATTGTATTTCTCAGACGTTTATATTCTGCGAACAGGGTCGGGTCTTTGGTTGTGCAAGCTCTTTGCTTCACTGCGTCCCTCTGACTGATAAGCTTTCTACTGTCACCATTCATCCACGGATTATCAGTACCCTTTATGCGCTTTTGCATCATGGGGGCACATAAATTAGCAACATCACTAAATAGTGTCACAAATACATCGGTCATATCCTGTGGATCGTCAAAAGCTTCTATGACAGACCAAGGCAAACTCTGTAGTTGCTTAACAAAAGTCTCTGCATTATAATGTTTGTAATTCCTGATCCAAATAGTCCTTTGTTGTCTACGCGGCAAAGTGGACTTACGCACACAGAAAGTCAAATGTCGGTAGGAGGAACACTGTGCAACAAGAGAACTTCCTAATATCGACCTTTTAAATTCATCCATACGCTTATCAATGATCACAACTTTTAATGGATTACCATTGAAACACATACCTCACTTAACAGCAAACTAGCTGAATATATGCTGTATTCTATTCAAAAACTGCTTTCTCCCAGCTATGAGACATATATCGCCAGCATATATGACTGTCTGTTAAGAATACCCAAACGTCTCTACTAAGTCAGACATGGCCAGGGGAAAAAGCGGCGGGGTAAGATTGAGCCGTGTTTAGCCCCTGGTAAAACACCAAGCCACGAGCTTTCATAGGGTCCGAAAATAATCTTATTGGAAGCTTTACTGTAAAGTCTTGTTGGGAGCCTGTATGCTTCCCCCTGAATACCTTTCTTCCGTGGCTGAATAAATAAGACGATTCATGTTTCTATTATCAAATACATTAGATGTATCTGGAAAACATACGTTTTTATTTATTTATTTTTTTTTGTTTTTTGTTTTTTGTTTTTGTTTTTTTGATGTTTTATCAAGTGCTTAAATATTTCAGTGTGAAGTACTTATATACTGTGCTATGCTCATTTTTATATGCACCATGCAGTTCCCTTAGAATACCATTGGTCTCTGTGCATGGCATAATATGCCTTTGGATCACTGAAGTGAACAACGTATATACGTTTGAGGTTTAGGGTTATGCCCCTGTAATTGGAGATGAACTGTCTGTTTTCCTCCTCGTGCATTGGGCGCAAGGAACCTTCAATGCCACTGCTCTGGCAAACACTCAACTTATAATAGTTAAATTAACGAGTAAATTATTTGAAACAGGACCTCCATGCTTGAGAAACTCATCAGGTGTATTATAAGTACTACATGCTTTGTCATGTTTTGCTTTCTTATTTGCACTTTCAACATTCTAAGAATCTATATTTACATCAGTATACATGTGGAATGGCGGGTAGGTGACTGTAGCTGCGTCACCGTGTGCGTCAAGACATCAAGAGCCGAGCACCACCATGTGTCTGGCCAGTTCTCAGTTTACGCCAGTAATCCTGTAATAATTTTAATTTCTTCTCCCGGTTATTTACTATGTGGGAATTATCTTGAAAATCCGAAATTCGGATCGGCTTTTCATTGGTGTAATTTACCCTCTTGAACAAACACCACTATGACCTGGTGTTTTGAGACACTTTCTGTGTGTGGTTTGCCTCCTAAGCATCCCCCAGACTCGCTATGGCTTTCTTATGTGGGCGCTCGTCGGGGTCTGCCGTCCGCCGGCAGTATTTTAATTCAGTTACGCAATTGTACTAATTAACTTGATCAACTCGATAACGTAGTCAGGGCCTCTCGGCCAATTGACTCAGCCCTGTTCGCCAGTCGGTCAAGACGATGAATTATTAATGAGCTACGCGCTGACCGATCAGGTCGCACTTCCGGTAGTGTGATGCGACGAAGCATGGCAGCCCCATGGGACTGATGTTTATCAACAGTAACTCACTTGGCAATCGGTATCGCACGTACGAGTAACAGGATTAACATCACAGGTCTTACAATGCATGAATTTTTTCCTGATTCTCTTATCCTGTTTCTCTCCAATCGTTGCACTTATCTGGGTAAGTTCAGTATCAATTTCTTTTCGTTTCTTTCTTCTTTCACCCCCCCCCCCATTCTAATGAGACCATTCCGTGCATATGAAATAAGGTAATGCTTACTTTGTAGTTGTGTACCCAGGACTGACTGTATTGGGGGTGTTAACTCCGATACATTTGACTTTGTGTTGTTGTGTCACAGGCTTCCACGGGCCAAGGCCCTACATTATCAAATGTGCCAGTGGTATTACGTATATATAGATGTATATACATATATATCGATGCATATATATATATATATATATATATTTGATTTCTTACACATACGTACCATGGACTTTCATTTATCAGCTCAACACTTTAGAAAGTGAAGGTCGCAACGGTATATATATATATATTCCACATCAGGCTGCATTTGAATAAAAGTGGTTTGGACATCGGCTACATTCTTGTTTCATAATGATTTAATTTTGCAGATTTGATGCAATCTATGATAGATTTCGACATAAAACTCAAATAAGAATGTGTATTTGCATCATTAAAACATGAATCCAGAAAGGAACAATTTCCCAAGTTAGTCTTTTAATTTTAATTAATGATCCAAATGAGTATGCTAATGATTATGGTCACATGGGGTTGCTGGGGGTGACACCTTGTGGCTAAACCTAGCAGTAACACGTGTACGGCAAGCCAAATGGACGAGCGCCCACAAAAGAAAGCAATAGCGAGTCTGGGAGATGCTTAGGAGGCAAGTGTGTGGTAAAATTACGTAGATTTTGTTGCAAACTCTTTAGGTTTTTAATTGGTCATAAATGACACATTTCTCTTTCATTGTATTAACAGACATTGAGGCATCACTGATGCCACCGACACAACTAAGACTACACTTTCTGTGACAATTGAAACATTCAACTGTCACGGCCTGAAACAGTCACATCAGAGTGCAAATCGCGTGTCCATATTTGTCAAATTAGGTGCCCATGTCAAACTTGGCTCTGCCCGCAACCATTTAGGGAAGTTAAACAAGCTCTCACTACAGACTTGTAAATGCTGGGTCCTCTTACAAAGCTGTGGTTTTTTAAAAGTCACGTATGTATAATACTGGCCCAGACTACACTGGCCATCCGTATTGAGGAGTGGCCATTTTGGCTAAGTCTTCTCCAAATCATCAGTTTAACGAACTGAGTATTGAAAGTGATCATCTTATCGCAATTGGAATGCAGAGCCATAATGGTAATTTACCGCATATTATAGTTAGTTGTTACATGCCATATATTAACAAAACAAATGATGATTAAACTGATAAACTAAAACAAACTCTGGACGCTCTCCGTGTTTTTCTTGAAAAGTGCTCTGCTTAATGCCCAATACGATTATGTGGTGATTTTAATGTACAATTTTCCAGTGGTTCTAAATTCAAAATCTATTAGCTGCATCTTTTGTGGTATTCGTACCTCTAACAATCTACTTGTGGTAGATTTTATGCATGACGAGAGTGTATTTCATGTTCGGAACGAGCGGGACTCGAACCTGCAACCTTTGGCACCAGTCGCCTAGCTGAAATGGGAAACGCACATATCCACTCGACCAAATCCCCATCCCTAATAAAGAATGGTTCAATGGAGGTAGTTATGTGCGAGTGCCATATCAACACGGTAATGCAGTATATTTCACACTTTATTTTGTCATAAGCAGAATGTCCATTCTTGGATTGACCACTGCGTTATTGCTTGTCATGATGCACGAGATGTATTACACTACAAAAGTATTCCTATGGACAGTGGCAACCCAGCGATCATCTACCTATTTTGCGAACTGTGCACTTAGGGAGAAACGTTTCTTATAAGCAGTCACAAAGTTATCACAAATAAACTCGTTTCGTTAAGCCTAATTGGAGATATAAACAAAGTAACGCTCTGTGTGAGAAAATCTTAACTGATAACTTATGCGCTATTCCATTTTTGACAGGTGATATGCTGTCTGATGAAAGCTCCACTGATCGATGATGTTATTAACTCTGATTTTTCAGAAGCTGAATGCTGCTATTCACGCTGCATGTGAGGATGCTGACATGCTTTAGACCAAGGCGTTAGTCATTAAGCTCACACAAACCCAGTGCATATGCCTACTGAATTCCAAATACCGAAAAGCAAACTGTCATCTTTGGAGTTAACTTGCCAACAACAATGAATGTGTACGAGCTCTCTCTTGAGACAGTTATGGGTAACTTTTTGGATGTGGAGCTAAAAGTTCAACTTCCTATTCAAATGCTGATCATGTCTTTATTTTCATATTTTGCTCTATGTGGAGTAAAACAGGACTTTTCCCACACTCATCAGGCCAATTTTATTATTTTATAGCCTGCAGCTTTATGTGATTTTGTGGTCTTGCACATTTCTCTGCACTAACTGCATTCATTTGAGCCGTCGATAATCGACCAATTAATCATGATGTTGATATCACATTATATTATTGAAAATTAGATATTCAACGATTAAAGTATTATAAATCTTATAGCACCTATTATGTAGCCGCACATCTTTAAACACATGGTATAAATAAAAGGCACCTGATGGTTAATGATGGTTGAGTCAAGATGGTTGTAACAACTTACATGAACTCCATAAAGAGAACCTTGGTCTATGAGGCACCATGGCACCCTTATTCACCATCATGTTATCAAAGCAGGCCTATCTTACAGTGAATTCACATGAACAGCCATAAGAGTAAAATATGTACATACCAATTCATAAGTATAGCTATTGCCAAAGGAAAAATTTAAAAATCAGCTTGACCAAACATATGAAATGAAAATTGCTTCCATTTCTAAATGGACTTTTGAAGTTTTTCTTTGTTTATAGTATTTTCAACTGGACTGTCTAACACATGATTAAATGTTTAACTTGCAGGTTCTGCAGACATGCCGTATATATATATATATACGGCATATATATATGTATATATATATATATATATATATATATATATATATATATATATATATATATATATATGATGCATTACGTTTATACATGTAAAGCAAAAACTACATCAAGATGTAAAGCAGGGGAGATAAACAAGTTGCCAATGATGCAACGTGTCGTTTTTTTTATTGAAGTATGAAGTTTCATCCTACGAGTTAAATCGCCCAGTTTGGGGAATGTTTGGCTAAACACCAACAAAGTTCAATGCGTTGCTTGCATCACACTCCAAGGTGCCATGAAATTTGGATTGAACCTAAAACGCCTAAGATGCTGATTAAATAGTATGCAAACATTTTACCCATGTTCACAAACTTCAACCCATGAATCACAGCAAAGTCGAAACATTCTCCATTAACTACGGACTTCAGATTTTTTTCCAGAACATATTGGCCTACCTAACCGCTAAAAGCCCCATGTTTATCACTTGCACCACAATAAAAAGAGACTGAGCTTTTTTTAGTTCTTCTGACCTGGCAGTCAGCTGAAAAGACAACAAAAGAAGAAAGAACGCCTACACTGTTCGCATGATATTTATTAATATGGAAAATTTAAAAGCTCTCTACCTCCATTATAACTGTAAGTCAGAAAACACAGCCCACAGGACGACATAGTCAATAAAGTACGTATCTAATAGTTTCAAAAAACATTACCTATATTCAATTTAGATTCAACAATAGCAGTAAAGCTAAGTACAGCAAAAAGCAGCGATTCAAGAATTACTAAAACATCAAAATCTATCTTCCAATACCAATGCAAGAAATGATATACACTCCTGATTTGAGACAGGAAGTCACCCATAAAAGGCGACTGTTGGTTTTAAAATAGTCCTCTCGACCTTTGAAATATGGGTCATTACTTACATTTTTTTTCTACAAAACATAGCTCTTGAATCCCGAAATGATTATCATTATAAAAACATCAAAACTGATGCTGGTAAATCCAATATACAAATGTTTGGATATGGTAACAATTGCAATATTGTATGTCAAGGAAAACACACTTCAAGACATATGGAAGAGCAGGTAGAATATTGCTATTCGGGGTATTTGAGAGTGTACTATTCACAAAAAAAAGATAAGAAGAACAGTAGAAGATGGCAGAAAATCCATTCGGCATTTTTGCATACGTCAAAAATAACAAATAATACCAATATTTCATTGAAACAATTGCAGCACCCCTTGTCAAAAATTGAGGTTAAAATATTAGAAGTGCACAAATCCCAGGGTTATTTCCAAGCAGTATATAAAAACAAAAATCGTAGCAACACTGATCGACAATTTTAGTAGAGACTTTAAAGTATATGTTCAAGTTTGACTACAGGCTCATCAGGAAACAAATGCGCAGAAGCGCAGCAAACACAATGGAAACTACAACACACCTGACAAAACAAAGAACTTCTCGTATCAAATTAAAATGAAGTGCACCATGCATGTTCAAAATTAATATCCACCGACAAATGCAGTCAAAGAAGTGTTCTCGGTATTAATTTCACCGTTTTGTCCCTGCAAGAAACGTGTTTTTTTTATCCAAATTGCAAAAGCACATATAAAATGTAGGTCTGTACTATATATCTTAGAACAGAGGCTTTATTGCAGGACAGTGGCTCATGGAGCACAGTGGATAAACCAGTATATCAGTAGTTCTACTGTAATAGGTCTGATGATGGTGTCTTCAGTTTATCATCAAATAGATCCCTTTCCCGACAGTGCTGTGTTCAACAAAGCATTGTAGTTGTTTGAGGGAATAGAAAAAAAAAATGTTTTTTGGACCAATAAAGTTAATTTTCCCTGTGTCATTTACTTTAGCATATTAAACTTAGGCTGCAGAATCCAACGACCATATACTGTTTTATGGGTGATGTAATGCACGAGTGAAATAAAAATAATAATAATAATAATAATAATAATAATAATAATAATAATAATAATAATAATAATAATAATAATAATAATAATAATAATAATAATAATAATAATGATAATGATAATGATAATAAAAATAACAATAACAATAAAAATGATAATAATCCTCAAAGAAATCCATTGTTTGAATGTATATTTTCATTTTTCAAATTGATGTCTTCGAAGTGTGAAGTGAGTAACTGATCCGTTGTGCCCCTCATAATGAGGCAGTCTGCCCGATGGGTGGGGCACTGTAGCTAAGCTGTATTTTTTTTCTTTAAACAACTACATCTCAATAATTAGCATTGATAATTAACTTTTAGTAGTTTGTCATTAAAGCTAGGGAAAGTAGCCATCAGATCAACATGAAACTTAAGAGCCAACATTGAAAGACAATGGGAGGGACAAGAAAATAAAATGCCTGAGCTACTGTGCCCCAGTTACCCTTACCCTCATTGCTCTCTGATATTTAGCGTTGCTGCACGCCCCATTGCCTCACTAAAACACCCATGTACCTTTGCATTTTAAACTGGGTGAAGGTGGGTCTAGAAATTTTTAACTTCGAAGCTTTATTTCGTCATCAAACTTGAACTGAAAGATAGAAAACCGTGCTGTTGAACATTAACGTCGTACGGTCATCATGCCTGCAAGAAGGCACAGTCACTGATTCTATTGTACAACTGAATTTCGCAGATCTTGCCTATTGACCCGACAATTTGACGTGGACTTAACCCCCCGGGCAAGCGTCAGGTTATCGTTAATCCTATAATCCTCACACGATAGGCCATGGCTGGCGAATTAAAGACATGTCCGAAACTCTAGATACAGTTAAAATGTTAGATACCCTACTAACATGATCTATAGCCACTATCATTGTGTAAACAAAGTATATATGTCTAATATTATTTAACATAATACCTAATAAGTTTTTTCAAAGACATAACCGACACATTTACCGCAATATGTCGGACCCATCACAATGGCAATTCTGAGATGTGTTTTAGTCATCTGGCTTCAATTTCACAATCCTGTTACGAGTTTACCTCATCTGGTCAGTCGTTTTTCTATCCCTGTGACGGGCACAACATCGCCGTAAATCATCAGTCAAATACATAAATGTTTTAACGGTGCCCCAAAGTCTACAAAAATCGTCGTTCTGGTTGGAAAAGGACAGAAGTGATTCTGTGAAACATATGTTCCAGACTTCCGTCTGTGACGAATTATGTGCTGGTCAAAAACGATGCTCTGTGTTTGTCCAAGTGCTATTGTCCGGGTGCAAATGTTTGTGTGCTGGTTAAAAAAATGCTGTTGCGTGCTACTCTCATCCTGCTCTGTGGTGCTATAATGCTGCACTGATGACAGCAGTGCAGCAGCATGACATTTGCACAGACCAGCACGAGAGCATCATACTGTAGCCGCTGGTTTTAATGTAGAAAACAAAAAAAAATGATTTATAGGTATAAAATAAACATGGGTGACTGACTGTCTCAAGTCAGGAGTGAAATTTGTTTCTTCACATTGGTATTAGAAAAGAAATGTTGATGCTTTGGCTAGTCTGGAATCTCTTTCCTGTCATTGTTGGGTTTGGAATTAATGAATATGGATCATGTTTTTCTGTACTATATGAATGTACACTCGACATTTCGTCAGGGCAACATGTGGCATAGAGATATGAAAATTTGGGATTAATATGCAAACAAAGCGTACTTTTGATTTTTTTAAAACTACATCTCAAATAAATATATATGAATTAGTCATTTTGCCTTCACAATTGGACGAGAATTCATTCTGTAAACATGCAGGATACACTGACGCACCATGAGTTGGATTAATTCTGGCAGACATTTCACAGGATAATATGGTAAACAAACTATACATTAAATCTGATTTATTTCCTACTTTTGTTAACCTGTTTCTCATATATTATACCATGTGTCATTGAAAAAGGGGGACTTATGTAGTCATTATGACTAAACATTTAATGCAAGATATATGACAACACATACATCACAATTACAAAATTAAGAATAACTAAATTAAAGAAAAGGTAATCGTGTTTGAACCAGTTGACAATTACCATACAATTTGCAAGATTGCACAATATGCTGATTGACCCATACATAAAGAACAAACTGGGTACACACATTGGTAAAGATGGGAAAACGTTGCCATCCAGAGAAGGCCAAAAGCGGAAAATGGATGGGACACAAGTGAAAAGAGAAGCCATGTAGAACTATAATTATATGAAGCAAAGACTATGGACAAATGTAATTGAATCTATATGAACATGTTAGCTCCCGATAAGAGCTTACATTTGGGCAGCACACGAGCAAACAAATAAATATGTTTTCAAACGAGTAAGTTTTTCTACATCTTTAGTATCATTAAATTGATATTTGATAAAAAAATATATATTGACACAGATATACTGTTCTACCAGTCCTGCACACTATCTGGAATTAAATCCAATCAACTGTTCCAAATAGGTCATCGGAAGCCAGAAAAGCTCTTCAAAAATACGGTTCAGTAACCTTTTCTTTACTATCATTAGCATTATCGTCATCACTGTCGTCGTGGTTGCTGTTTTATTACTTTATAATTACATTAGTCACATCTTTATCGCTTAAGTTATTACCACCACCTGGTGCATGTTACGTATTTGTACTGGCATTTGTTCGATGATTTGCGTGGGGATTTACCAGCTCTAAAGAGTTTCTGTCCCCAGGCTTATGTATGCGAAATATGTGCAGCATTTGCTTATGAATCAAACAAGTCTTTAATTTCTATCTTCCATGATTGAAAGTCGTTAACATCTTGCATTCAACCAGCAAAAAATGCTGTTAAAATAATGTTGCTGAAAGTGTTTTGCATGTCAACAAAATATTGAGTTCCACCACTAGTCTGTGGCATGGTATACATCAGGAGTTACATTTATGGACTGATGGCTGGCTATGTGGAACTAAAACGGGACTCCCCTACAAAACAGATTACTTTCTTGGTAGACCTACATCCACAGCATCCTTGGCTCTGTATGATCCCCCTAGATCCCTCCCGACGAGGGTCCTCAAACGAAAGCAATAGTCAAGGAGGCAACCGTTATCCAAAATCAGGCCTTGGCCATACCACGGTGCTGACCATTTTAGAAGCTCTGATTCATGAACAAGTGTCGAATTGTGCACTGCGTGGCCTCAATTTAATTTGAGTTTCAACCCGTCAGAATATGGGGTTTCGTATAATACGCGTGTTCCTGTTGTCAGAGAATTTGACAGTGATACCTTTGTAATGAATACGTTGTGTACGTGTAAACGTAAGACGAATGTTTGTGACAGCAAGATGTTTTCACTTGTTGGCACTCATATTCACAACAAGACAAAGAAAAAAGCTATTTTCAAGCATACCTAATCTAATGATTAAAAATGTGGGTATTGAACGGATTGAATTTTTTCAATTCATAGGTGTACTGATCCATCAGAACATATCAAGGACAAGATCATAACAAAATGCTCCATATTTGTGCTGAACTGTAGGACAACTAATCTTTATATGGAGGACGATTTAACTCCATCCCAGCTTCCTACTCCCAGTTACGCACATACACACACAGAGCAATATATATATATATATATTATTTCATACTCTATGTGTATGTGGTGTCAATCTCTCTCTCTCTCTCTCTCTCTCTCTCTCTCTCTCTCTCTCTCTCTCTCTCTCTCTCTCTCTCTCACTCACTCTCTGTACCAGCACTCTACGGCACTTTAATTAATAAGATATTACTGATATGAAACACTTCTCAAACCATTTATGTATTGTGCATCATCAGCAAGCATTAATAATAATCTGTGCTTGGTAGTTTAGTGTTGCAGCAATAATACTTTTATTGAGGACGAAGATTAATAATGATGTGCTGGACAATTCAAAGCAGAAATCGGAAACAATGGATGTGCAATGTAAGGGGGTGGCGAGTGTCTGGTTTTCCACACAATGAATAAACTAGAAAGGTAATCTCAAGTGATTGTTCCAATGCATGGTTCTTGTTGCAAATATATTTGCTGTTTGATCAGTAAGGGTGGTTCTCCATTTCGTCCGATCCGATCTGTCGCGGGAATGGTAGCGCTTGACTGCTCGTTTTGGTACTTGATCAGGAAAAAAAGTGTTCGTCTTTCACTAGTTTCAGTGCGTTTTGAGATCCATTTTAGTGGCGATTCAGGTTTAATTCTGTAAGTATTAGAGAGTTTTAGTGGCAATACTCTTTCTTATGGTTCTTTATTTATGAAAATTATAGAAAATATGGAACATTCAAATTGTATCATGACGACTGATGCGAATTCTGATCCCAAGCGTTGAAAATCAAACAAACGGAGGGCATCGCCACCGAAAACGAAAGCAGATAAAGAGACAAAAAACAATGAGTTTTGATGGTTGGATTTTGACTATTTCGTTATTAACGCAGATGCAAAATATAACAAGAAGAGGCAACATACTGAACAAAATTAGAGAGCAATAGGCTTGCGCAGATTTATATAAAGGTAATATGCATGAAGCACAAATGCTGAGAGTATTGATGCAGGAAGGTGCAACGTTCGACTTTCTCCAACACACATACGAGTGTAAAATTATATTTCACTAACGTCACATAATTATGCTGCAGAATGTTGTAAATCTGGAAAAATTTACAAGGACTTCTTCATATTTTGGGGAGTATCATACACACCATCAAATTGACATTTGCCTTTGTATGGATATGAAATGTGTATAACCTACTTGCTCAAAAATTACCAAGTTAGCATGATGAACAGTTTAACAATAAAGGATCGGGTTTTGTGGTTTTATTGTTTGTTTGTTTGTTTGCAAAATAAACATCCTTGCATTTGGATTTTCAGAGCAAGCATTTTGGGTCATATTTGTTTTAGTTTAGAATTGTGAGTTAAGTCATGGAAAAACTTTCGAGCAGTCTAAATAAGCTCAAAGAGGTGTCCTCTTTAACAAATGTTTACTTATGATAGTTCATGCATGACTAGACACGCCTCTATGTTGCAAAACGTGATAAAAGGGGGCAAGGGGCCACAAGCGTCAATGAAGAATGCTTTATACATATATAAGTCACTAGCAGCGCAACACACAAAATTATGGCGCAATTATAGTAAGAAGTGGAGAGCAGAATAAAGTTAAAGGCTCTCCAGACGTTGTCAAATATTGTGTTGTGAGTGACTTTATTTCAGATGATACTTGATTAACAAGCATTCAGTTTCTACCAACTTCTAAACATATGTGGTTTTCAAATTACATAAATGTCACCTCTTTTAATTAATTGTTCAGAGTGCTCAAGGTGATTAGATTAGTCAATAATTTTCATTTTGCCTGCAAGATCGTTTTAACGGTTCTTTTTCGGCGGGCTGAATTTATAATTTCATCCTATCTTTATTTTAAATGCAAAAACACAGTTTTAAATTCTTCTGTGAATTGTGTATTATCTCTATTTTATCTCTTTGTATATCTGATTGCTATATTTCTTCTTTGTTGTAATTCCGCTCAAATTTATGTTTCCATCCTTTAATCTCACCTTTATTCCTTTATTTTGTTTTCCTGTCATTCATACCTTTTATGCCTTTCTTTAATTGTAATCATGCCTAAACTTTTTTTTTTCTTTTTGTTACTTACAAGCATTCAATATATTCTTAAGACGACCAATTTTCTGTGCCTCATATTAAAATATGTTCCTGTGCATAATTTTGAACAAAATTTAAATCTTTGATTTTTGGAATGTATTAAGTATTCACATAGACACGTAATTTTGGATTTGTATCGGAGTCTATGGGGAATAATCTTTGCCTGGCTGTTACTAAAATATATTTTTCTGGCATTTGAAGCATTAAGAGATGTTTATAAGTCGCCTCTTTTCTATTTGAACAAATAACAAATACCCAAATTTTAAATTTTGATTTCTTTTATAAATTTTCTTACAATTGAGCCCATAAAATAATTCCAAATTAAATCAATAAACCTTATAATTTTCTATCATCATTTTAGATCTTCCAGCTTTCCTCCCTTGAAAGGTCCACCTCGTTTCTACAATAAACAAAATATGCCAAAATATTCCGAACGATATATTTAAAAGGCTCACTGACCAGAAAATGTATATTCCTGGGTAGGTCTAGAGTTTTATGATTATTTTTTTCTCGTGTAGCATTTTTCTCATAAATTTCTCTTCCATGTCATTATGACAATATACATCCAATTATTGTATCATCTTATCTCGTCCTGTCCCTTACTTATTTTGGACTCGTCATCATTTGTGTACAAGATATGCCTATAAAATACAATTATTTTTATTTCAATCGAAGTAGGGTTAGTAGAACTCTATATTGTTCTCATAGCTATCACTTAAGCCTTTTAACGTCTTCGTCACCATCGTCTTCTGCATCATCAGATCTTCATTGAGTGTCTTTCTCGTGAAGATTGTATGTAAAATACTCTTTTGCGATATGTTGAGAAATTTTGCTTGCGTTTTCCGAGCGTCGAAATATTCAATATTAAAAAGGTTAACATCATGTCCAATGCCAATGTCAACTCAGTCATACCTGAATGACAGTAAGATCGCTCTGTGTTGTGTTTTATCTCTCAACTGCTTCATCAACCACCACTCCATATGCATATTCTGTCAACAGGGTATTTCCGCATTCGCTGAAAAAAAACTGTAACTCATTCCACTTTTATGATTTTATAGTTTCAAATCCATTAAATCAAATATGTGAAAATTTTTCCTTCATATTCATTTAATTGTGAAATAAAATATCTAAACATTTTAACAATGGAATTTTCTCTGGTTCAAACTATGATTTTGAAGCGTTTGACTAAGCCTTCTGGACGGGCAATTTTTAGAATTTTTTATGAATGAATGAATGAATGAATGAATGAATGAATGAATGAATGAATGAATGAATAGATCGAATAAAAACGTAAAAAGCGATCATTATCGCTGTGCCACTTAATTAACAAATCTAGCAGAGACGTGGTAGAGACCAGTTAGAGATACATCTCTACCAATACTGGACTGATTTTGGCTAAGATTTCAGGATGACTGACAAGATAGCACAAAAGCGAAGAAGGTTTACAATAAGGAAAGTACGCATACACCGATGTCAACTTAAATGAAACCGGTTGTAACCCTTTTTGTCCATAAAAATGTGTAACTGTTCAAAACCATTACCATATTGAAACTATTGTCCAATTTTATGTTGTGGCAAGTCACATGCCTTACGGCAATTGCCTGTTTAGCAGACTAGGTTCCGTGTATTGTTCAAAGAAAAACACAGAGCTAGGCCTGTTTAGCAGGCAACATCAACAGTCTATGAATTCTGCATGATCATATCAACCATCTGAGAACAACTTGCACTGAAAGTATCAGAAAAATGACGACAAGAAAACCTCGTAGAGTTTACCACCAAAAAGACACCAAGAAAAAAAATTCCCCCTCCCAAATATACCAAAAAATGGCCAAAGCACAACAAAAAAGTAAAAACAAAAACAAACAAAAAAACAAAAAAACAAAAACAAAAACAAAAAACCAATAGCAAAAACAAACAAGCAAACAAAAACGAAAAAAAAACCAAAAAACAATCCCAAATCAGTCCAGTAAATTAGGTTCAGTCAACATGAAATTTCTTGATAACCAATACTTCTCTATTACAAGCAATCAAACTGCCAAATACACCTCCACAATGAATTTGACAACACACAGATGCAGCCTAAAATTAAAAAACAAATGAAGTGACTTTGCTGGAACATGGATGTTACCGCTCTGGCACGGAATATAAAGTTTGCTAAAAAGTGGACTGATGAATTTGTGTTTATATAGGCCCACTTATTTCTCAACGGCTTACTACATCCCTTGGTGTGTAACACCTGGCTGTATAATTTGAACTCATCCACATCAAACGTTGATATTTATCAGGACAAATCCTGGACATTAATCCAACAGCAAACCCACAGCAAAACTATGTTGCAGGAAAATTATACAATCCTGTGTTCATTATTAACATGGAATATACTTCCACACTTCACAATTCACCTCTGTAAAGAAATGTGATTGAAAAGTATTTACGAATAGTTCAAATCAAAGATTCACTCTTTTTATACTTAAACTTTCTACATTATTTCTGTGATTCATGAAACAAGATACGAAATTAATTTCCCTGCTTCATCAACATGCACAACGTAATATTTCACCAAAAGGGTGATACTGACACATATATGCCCATCACATTCGCATAAATTAAGTGAAGTTTGTCTTCTATTTAGGTCACAGGTTATGAGATACAACTTTCTCACACTTACCATAGAAGTGCGTAGCGGTCAAACTTGACATTTTGGAAAGAACCGGGCTGGACGAGAGCTTGGCTTGTGAAGAATTTTTTTTCGTGTGTGTTTTTCTTGTCAACTTTACCAGGTAGGTGATGAAAAAGGAAAGTTTGATACTGGATACCTGGGTAACTTACCGATTTGAATCAGGGAAAGTCACTTCCTGCGTTGAATCACCTCTGACTTCAACCTGCTGTGGGCAGCTGTACTGAGTTAGTGAATTGCTAATTAAGTGGAGAATATAGGTTTTTAGTGAAAGATAAAGTTGAGTTTCAGTTACTGACCTTAATCTGACCTCCCAAAGTCACCCAAGGTCAAATATATCAAGACCAGACGAAATTGCACATATACGCACCTATACGTTATCAACGGTAATAATGCAACTGGTAAACACCATTTCCCCAAAATAGTGAAAAGTCACTAATGTACACTGCCCCCATGACGTCATCAAAGGTCACGACATTCCATGAATAATTGGAGTATCATTACAAAATTAACAAAAACACCAAGCATAGGCTAAATTAAAACATTTTGAAGAAATATGTACTTTCATTACGGAGAAGTTAAAAATAGATTTACTGTGAAAAATGCAAAAAATATAGTAAAAGGCTACAACAAATTTTAGTCTCTGGGCACCAAGGAGTGTTCCTGTGCAATTTCAAAGCAATAGGCCGAATGGTTTCCGACAACATGATTTTTTTTTCCAAAAAAAAATAATTTATACAATCCAAAAATGACTAGTGCATGCCCATTTGAGCAAACGCAGTAGAAACGCACCCATCGAGAAGTCGAAAATGTGAATAACCATTGCAATCCCGATTGTGTTAACCTAGTACTCAATAAGAATATATCATGTGCTCTTTAAGCGGTGAGTACCGAATTTAAAAAAAACATGTTCAAAAATCAGGAATGCGAAGTATCACCACCTAGTGGGCATCTTTGTTTGACCCTGCAACCAAATTTAAGCATAATCTGACTGACACTTTTGGAAAAAAACTGAAAATAGCTTTAGCTCACAAAAATGCATAAAAATAGAAACAAAACCGCAGCACCACCTGGTCAACAGATCAAAGTTTCTTTGACACAGTGTGCTTGAAACATGAGAGAAGTTTGTCCCACTGTTTCAGTCTCATAGTCATAAAAAGGCTTGTTGCAACCGATACATTGTCGTTTTGTTTAGCCTCAGGCCATTGCGTCCTGCGCTTCCTCGCATGCAGTAAGTAGTTACGTTTCAAGTCATACAGGTTTAGAGAACTTTTAGGTTGTGACTGCTTCGAAAGTGGTATAACAAAAACGTTTCGATGCTAAATACTTGGAATCTTTTCACACTCATATCATTGTTGTATCCATGCTGGAATGCAACTCTTGTTTTGTCCGCCATGTGTCGGTTCATCAAGCCTCACTTGTGCTGGAACAGACGGCAAATGGTCAAATTGCCACGGCCGTGTTTGTGTACTTGTGACAATTACGCCTTGTTTGTTAATTTCCTTCAGGTTACTTGTTACTGGTAATGGTCGTGATAACCACAACGATGGTGATTGTAATGATGATGACGATAATAACGACAATATTTTCAAAACTACCCCTTAACAATTGTAGGCGCCAATTGAACAAGACTACCTCATGGTGTGCACACATATTTCTTGATGTTATCAACAGATCGCATATTTGTGTATACAAGAGTGGTTGGAGATTACTAAGTGACTTGTATCAAGCATTAGAGCCCTATATTACCTAAAGGGACTGTGTAAACAACCTCTTTTAAGTACCAAGTTGGGGGAGGGAAGGGGGTCGTGAAATTTAGTACCCTAAGTACTAATTCAAAAATGATGAAAACGTTGAACCACACCTTAACAATATGGCCCACACCATTTAAATCACTTCCAAACAAACCATAGCACCCATTCCTGTAAACCACGGAACTATTTCTCAACTACGAATCGCGAGGTTCAAAAGTGAATATTCCCATAAAACCTTAACGATCTTTGGTCAAATATTTTGGAACAGCAGAAATAAAACACAGCACTACTATCGGAAGTAAAGGTAAAGTAAATTTACCTCCACCTTTGTTATAAACTGTAGGGTCTCTTGCTTGGAAAAATTTGCACTGACGCGGTTTTCGTCGGTAGTTCTTAAGCGTAAAACAACAGATACATGTGAATCGAAAATCACATAATTAGTCCACAAACCTGTTGTTAACCCTTAAATGTCCAAAATATCCATAAGAATTCATTAAAATAGTTTTTCATATTCATTCTAACCAGAATGTTCGTCTTTAAACAACAAGAACATTTGTCAATTATACATTGTACATTTATCGATAGTTCATAATATAAACTCTTGGCGCTGCCTTGGAACATTGGCTGTTTTATGCGTTGTTTCTAGCATATTCGATATTTCATGGTTACTGATATACATGTACATAAACATAAGCGTACCCACATAAATATACATACATGCATATGTATGTACGTACGTATGTATGTATTCACTATAATACGTCATATCTGTTATTAAAATTATGGTCTATGGATGTTGTTCCTCCATGGGTCTGTGAACCTGTCTGTTCCAATGTCTCAGAAGCCGAAAGCCGAGATACATATCGCATGCGGAGAGTGGATTTAGGGACCGTAACTGGTATGTCCTGTGAGGCTGACCTCTCCCCCCCCCCCCCCTAAATTTAGCCGTTCAGTTCCAGTTTTGCATGTATAAAGTCAAGCAATTAGTAATCTATTTAACAGATTATGTGGCCCTCATTATCTCAACCTCTCTGCCCCGCCACCTACACTCCATCTTTTGTCCTGTCACCTGCTGCCCATCTCTCGGTCTGGTCATCTACAATCCATCTCCCTGTCCTGTCATCAAGAGTCCATCTCTCTCTCCTGCTATCTACTGTAATTTCTCTGCCCTGTCATCTACACCCCATCTCTTTTCCTGTCATCTGCTCTGTTTTGTCATCTACAATCCATCTCTCTGTGTAATCATGTATAGTCCGCCTATTTGTCCTGTCATCTACTGTCTCTCCATCTGTCTTGTCACCCACTGTCCATCTCTTTGTCCTGCCTATATATGTCTCTCGGTCCTATCATCTGCTATCGATCTCACAGCCCTGTCATCTACAGTCCATTTCACTGTCCTGTCATCTACAGTCCATCTCTCTGGCCTGTCATCTATCTTTATGTTATGAAATATATTACTGCAAGAAAAGTTTAACTGGACTAAGAATTAGCGCTCATAACCTTTCCATTGAAACCGGCAGACACAAACGCCCAAACAAACTTCCTCTTCAACAGCAAATTTGCATTTTGTTCAGATATTTGTGACGAATTCCATAACATAATGACATGCTCGAAATTCTCTCATCTGCGTCTAAAATGATAAATTCTATTTGTGAGATACTTGTTAATTTTGATTATATGAATAAAAAAGAGAAATTTTTAATTTGGATGAGATTTTAAGATGTGGAAATAATACGTATTTTTGGAACCTTTTGGGTTGCTTGTGTTGAAATTGATAGTACAATCTGGTTTACCTAGAGTTTAAAAATTTATGGCACAGGTGCCCTTCAATGTGTATTGAAACTTTTGTGTGTAGGTATTTTTTCATATTGTATTGTATATGGTGTCACTTTCACTTGTCCTTCGTATTGTAAACGTTGTATTCTGGTGTACTGTATTGTGTATTTTTCAGCAAAGTGGCTGATGTTTTTGTGAGGTACAGCAAAATAAAGTTCATTCATCTACGGTCCATATCTCTGTCCTGTCATCCACAGTCTATCTCTCTGCACTGTCATCAACTTCATCGTGTGTCCTTATGTCTAAATTATTTGTCTGTAACAAAAGGAGTTAATTTTGGCACTGCCTTCTGCCTGACTCTTTTAAGAGTAGCCCTTTTTTTTTTTACCTGAATAAAGCTACTGTTTAAATCCGATATCAAGTCTAATCCATATGAACTCAACAAACTCTGAATTCAGAACTCATTTATTTGACATACAGTAGCATGTTAGTACACCAGACATGAACATATGCAAAACTTCTATGTAGAATGTGCATGGCAAGCTTGCATAATATGTAAGGATTAGGCAGGATAACCCCAGTTAAGGACATAAAGCGTCCGCCATCACTGGTATGGCAAAATTCCTGTTGTGAGTGATCAGTTACTGCATACATAACAATTTACAATGCTGCACATTTCAGAATATTGATTGATCAAATGTAGCATGGTGTACTTTGGAAACCCGGATAATGAGTGGCTACTAAGTTTGTCTGCAATGCATTAACATGTCCTTCTGAGGAGGGATGGATTGAAATGTCGGATACATTTACGAGCCTTATTCTTTTTGGAGCAGAAAGTGGTGGTTTATGTCCAAATCGGGTTTGGTAAGAATGAGTCATTGGTGAAATTGAAAACATGGCAGTAGAGTATTCTGGCAGGTCGTTTTGTGTGTAGTTGGAATAAAATCTAAAAGCTTTCAGTTTTCAGAGGTCCTGAAATTTCAACAGATTTAGAGTTTTAAAAGGTAAATCGGTATATTAAGCGAACAACGAGCTTTTGAAGTTTGGTAATTCGGTTGCAAGAGTAGCCCCAAGCCATAATAGAATTGAGTTATACATAAGCAGTACAGTTTTTGACGGCAAATATTTATGAAGATTCCTAATAATTTTGAAAGTTTCGTGCCTATTTTATTTTTATGGGGCAGCCAATTTAATTTCATGTACAAACAAGCCTAAAAAATTTAGTCCGTAAGTAGAAATATTGTTAATTTTAGGTTCAGAGTTGGATAATTTCTCCGTTGGGGAAAATGGAAGATCATGTACTTGGTTTTGGCAATATTTCAACATAATTTGTTTACGGCTAACCAGTCATGTAATTTCTTTAATTCACTATTGATATTGTTTGACATATTGTCACTGTTCTCTGCACTAAAACAAGAGTTAAAGGAACAAAGGGGATTGATTAAGGCTGTATTAAATGCGTAAAGTATGGAATCAAATTTTTGTGTTGCAGGGTGCATGTCATCAGTATAAATGATGAACAGGAGAGCACCGAGTATAGATTATATACTTGTCTACATATAAACAGAACCTGGCGTCTCTTCCAGTTTGGATGTGAATTTGACAAGATGTGAGCGATCAATCACGTGCCAAAACACAGCTTAAATATCATGCTGAAAGGTAATTACTGTAGCAAGGAAATTTTAAAATTATCTTTCCGAAGAACGGGCGAGATTTACTCACCGTGTGTCTTGAAAATACTGCATGTGAACACAGAGGTGAAGCCTGAAAACCAAGCTGAATTTAGCAAGGCAAAGCCCCTGCAGACAACGCAGATCCATTTATGGTCAAACATTTGTTCATCGAAGTCCATCTATGAATATAAATATGACCTGTGCTGCCACAGCCATTGCATCATAGAAACTCTCGTTCAGAAAGGCGAAGGTTGTCACCTTCCCGCGTTAATAAATCGAATATCAGATTCGCTTGTAAAACCGAGATAGGTCGACAGAAGAAAGGCGTATCAAAATGTTCAGAGTTTCGTGACACGAAACTGACCTGAATGTGATGACCTATAGAAAATTCTATTTATATTTTGCATTTTCCACTCTGTACACATATAAAGTCTGTACATTGAAAAAAAAACAACAAAACATTACGCATTCAATGGAAAACATTACGCATTCAATGGCACCTTATCTAAACACATGTACTGTCTTCAATATCTTTCAACTGCAAAGTGGAAACAGATACCCTGCGAAATCCCTATGCAGTAAAGGAATCTGAATGTAAAATTATCTGTGGTATATTTTTCATTTTTTCCTGTTCCAGCTCTTGGTGAGCTCCTAGGACAGACCGAAAAGAGCAGGTACGTGTACAAGCAACTGCAAGCGTTTGGCACGGTGAAATAACATCTTTGTAGATTATATCTTTTTTTTATATTGCAGAAAGAACCTCAATAAATATTGCACGGCAAAGAACAGTCCTATTCTAAACAGGGATAACTGCACAGAGACAATCAAGGCAAGACATGAGATTGGCTATTAGAAGCCTCGTTAGGCTAAGTTCATCAGCACGTGCGTGCATGCAGCCTTTTTGTTCCAATGCAAAAACAAGACCACGCGACAAGTTGGTCACCTGCTGACTATAGTTAAAGAATTACGTGGGTCTTGTTTCCATGCTCCGTGTAAGGAACATAAGTAAATTTTATTTCAACATATTTATTTATACTACATAGCCCTATAGTACAAATAGTTGCCTAATATAATGGGTTCTCCAGACACGGAGAGACAGACAGAAAATATTACAGCACACACTGGACAGTACAAACTACGTAACCAGGTGTACCACTTATGGATTTGTCAGTGCAGACCAGGACAATATGTTTATATTCATTGCAGCTTCATGTCGTAATCTATTCATTGTACAGACTTAACATATTTAGTGGTATGGAATGATATACCATTTACTCATTGAAACAGTATTATTGCAAAATTAGACATTTTGTTTGTGGATGATCCTTGTTGAAAATGTACCATGATTTAACAGAAGGTTTTAGCATTCTTTTTACTGTGAACTAAAGACCACATAAAGTAGCGTTTAACCGTTTATAGTGAGAGCTAACCTCGTGGACTTTATCTAAGCAAGAATTTGAGTCGGGTTTGTTTGTTTGTTTGTTTGTTTGTTTGTTTGTTTGTTTGTTTGTTTGTTTGTTTGTTTGTTTGTTTGTTTGTTTGCTTGGGGTTTTTTTTGGAAAATGGGTACTACAATAAAACTAATTACGATAATTGTCCCTTGGTATAGTACATACTGAGCCTACATGCAATGGAATTGAGATGACAGCTTTGCTGAAAATACGTAACCTTATCAGCCGGTGTCTGACCAGGTCTGCAACGCATGCTAGAGTATAATTAAAACGTTTTGTCAGCAAGTAGTATGTATTTTGGCTTGTATTTTACAAAAGTCCTTGAAATGAAGCGTTAAAAACTAATCATGAGGGAATGCCATTTTAATGTCCAGAGCTTGTTCTGAGAACACCCCCCCCCCCCCCCAAAATAATAATGCGTGAATTTGTATTTTCTGTCCATGTCAATCAACAGGATTGGGCTCGTTTTGAATGCCTGCTAGCTGATATCATAGTTTCCTGAAAGTAAACGACCTTCTCAGCTGATCCCTGACCAGGCTTGGAAGTCTACCAAATTGTCTTAACTGCTATTAACTATAAAAGATTTGGTTCACAGCAAATCTATTTGGGAGCCTTCAAAATGAGAACAGTTTGAAATGTTACACTTTGCCATTATTTAACATAATCTAACTTTTGCGTATTACCAAAAATTAAAATGCTTACAACTTTGGTTCTTGGTTCACTGGATGTAGCCATGTGACAAACCTATAAACTGAAGTTTGCATGACTCCACTATCTATAATAATTTTGAAGCTATTGAAGATCTTAATTGTGTGTATTTGCCTAATTTGCATAAATTAAAGGCGTACAACTTTGATTCATGGTTCATTTAATACGGTTATGGCACAAACCTACAAATTGAAATTGGAAGGGCACCTCTATGTATAATAGTTTTGAAGTTATTCAAGATGTGGATTTTGCTTATTAGCCTTATTTGCAGAAATTACAATTTTACAATTTTGGTTCATTGGATGCAGCTATGTCAACAAACCTACAAATTGAAGTTAGAATGACACCACTATCTATAATAGTTTTGAAGCTTTTCAAGTTTTAAGTTGTGCATATTCACCTAATTTGCATGAATTAAAATCCTACCATGGTTCATTGGATGCGGCTTTGCCATAAATGTATAAATTGAAGTATGAATGGCATCTCCATCTATAATAGTTTTGGAGGTATTCAACTTTAGACTTTAAATTTTCCAATGCCCTTAATTAATATAATTTAAGATTATACAATTTTCTTTAACTGTCCATTATATTGGTGTCACGAACCTATACATGCATATTTGGAAGATAAGGAGCTTGTAAAATTTCAATTTCCCCTAATTTGCATAATTTTAACATCATGACTATTCCAAACGATATGCACAATTTCATTGGTTGGTCAATCACCATGTCAAGTTTGGTGGTTTTCGAAGAGAGAGAGAGAGAGAGAGAGAGAGAGAGAGAGAGAGAGAGAGAGAGAGAAAGAAAGAAAGAAAGAAAGAAAGAAAGAAAGAAAGAAAGAAAGAAAGAAAGAAAGAAAGAAAGAAAGAAATCTTGGAAAAACAAAATGTCTAGGTTCGCACCCACTCATAACTGCGATGGATACCGAATCTGCACCTTTATGCATTATATTTTGAATTTAACGAGGATGCAATTTAGAACCTCTCTTACTTTTAATTCATAACAAGTGTCTCCGGCTGTGCCCAGGTAACTAATTAAACTGACGTCAAAGGAACTAATGTGTGACAGGGCAAAGAACATCCATTTTAAACATCTTTCAACAAATGTCCAAGTTACGTGAGGCCTAACAAAAATACAGGTGTGGTTCATTCTATCTAGTCATGTATAACTCTTCCCTGGGGATGGTATAAATGTAACTGGTTTCCATCTGTAAAATGTAATGTACAAACTGTATACATCTTGACGTAATGTCATGCATTGAAACTCAAACTTTATTTCTACCCATGTGACATTCACAGCATGAAGATATCCATATGTCTGTTGATGCATACAATCATCACCGATTTAAGGCACATGGTATTTAGTGTGTTTTATGGATTAAATGTGCCGCTATCCTATCCTTAAGCAGCCATCATAACAGCTCATTCTGTTACGATGAACGCCAGAGCTTAATCATAAAATACATTGAAACATGACCTCTTCCCTTATATGTTACAGTGAAAACTCGTTATAATAACACTATCTATTCCCTAAAAAATGTGTCGGATAACTAAATATGTCAGATAAATGAGTCAAATAACAAAGAAAAGAAACCTCTTGGCATGAAAATTTGTGTCATTATGTTGAATATGTCGGATATCTGAGTGTTGTAATGATTTTTCACTGTGTATAGAAGGACAGGAATGGCACTTTCAAAAAGCAGCCACCACTAAATTGTCGGATGTAATCATGTAAATATTATTTACGCATTATGATTATACTGTAGATAGAAACTTGATTTTCTGTGCACCATATAGAATATATCTCTGGTTTCCCCAATCAGCCCTGGCTGTTGAAGTCTTGAGCTGGGTCTCCAGCCACAAAACTATTGGTTGGACAATTCAGGGCAGTTACATTTTATACATGTAAGTATGGTACAGTGTAGTAGACATTGCTGCATGTGCGTATTTTATGATACTATATTTGCCTCCACAATGATTTCTAAAATGTTTAACGGTAGAGAGCTACATAAAGCAACGGCCAGCACCAGTTAGCACCGCTGATGCAGACCCCTGTCTTCTACAGCCACCACTGTAGCAATTCCCCCCAGACATTTGACGCTCATTGGCACACAGCTGCGGTCACAGGCAACCAGTGGCAGCGAGCCTTTTTGTCCGCTCTATGCCTTTGAATGCCGCCGACCGCCGCTTTCCGCCGAAGACTGTGGATCTATCTTATCAACTGCCTTATATAACATATAATATGAGTATCCAGTCGATTTGGAAAGTAAGAGATCCATGTTCAGTAATGGAATTTGAAGAGTATCTCTAAACGTTGTGCCTAAATATAGGACTTTTCAGCAGCAAATCTGAATAAATTACGTCAACTTAGTCTGTGCGTGGAGGTATTATCTGTATAATACCTGCATGGTCTGTGTGGCACTTCATATTCATCAAAATTCAAGCGTGGTATGTAACACCTGGCCCGTAGCCAGCATGAGGCAGACGAGGCCACTCAGAACCCCCCCCCCTTTCATTACTCATTCAGAACTGATTGTTTCCCCTGCATGACACTGACATCTTATCAAACTGAAATGGGAGAGTACTATAACTGGAGCCTGTGTGATGAAGCAAGATGAGAGGCCTAATTTTGTGTTGATGAAGTATCAGTCTTCACGTTCCCCACAGGAACGTCTGGTCGTCTGTGCACATGTGGTCATTTAGATACGGCTTTTTGACGCCCATGTGAGTGGTATATGGGTGATTTTACAGAGACCAGGCATGTCGGGTGTAATCAACTTGTCTTGTCAACAAGGGGAAAAATACAAGGAAATGCACATCTTTAGTTTATGTTCAATACACACAATAAATAAATAATTACGGTAAATAAAAAATTACCACTTTCTTGATACCGTACCTGGCTAGCCATCCCTTCAACAACACTCACTGCTCAATTATATATATGTGTATGTTATGTGATGCTGAGCGAGTGGGTGCTGCAGCTAGCGGTACCTTTGTAAATGTAACATTATACATTTGAATTTTGATAATTACACTGGCTTCTTGGTTGTGGGTTACATAGTACTGTCAATTTATGTTGTGGTGTGTATGTGATGCAGGCTCAATCATTCAGTCATGACAGTGACCAGCTGAGAAGAAGTCACGACGGCGCATGGGGCGGGGGGGGGGGGGTTCGATCAAACCCCCTCTGCGATGTAAATAATAATAATAATAATAATAATAATAATAATAATAATAATAATAATAATAATAATAATAATAATAATTTCAAAAATTATTTTAAACGCGTCTGAAAATATCTATTCTTCAAACATCCCGGACCCCCTGCTGTGAGCTTCGTGCCTTCGGCACTCGCAGTTCGAATCCCCATTTTAGAAAGTCTGAAACCGCCAGAGCAGAGAAGAGCATCAGATATTCGTGACCTTTTCCCCAGGTAGGCAAATCATGTGTCTGTATATTAAACAAACTATGCACATGATGACACACACAGTGTTAAATTGTGAATAAAACCATGGAACAACACAAGAAAATTATGCCTCATTTATTGCCAGACAAATGTGTCAAACTTGGCATCAGTACCCTCAGAATGCATGATTTAGTACCTAGGATTCAAAATTCTTCAGGAGCAGCATGCTCCCGGATCCCCCTTAGACACCATCCACACCCCCTTGTTAGGCTGTGCTCGCCTCGTCCATTTTGGAACTGGCTACGGCCTTGAACACAATACAAATTGCATATGGATAATTACGATAAACTAGAACGATTATAGTTATAACTTTATAAGTACAGTGGTTACATGAAGAAATCTGGGAAAACGAGTGATATTGAAAGAAAGGCTACAGGTCAAGGGGTGACAGCTATGAGTTCAACAGCTCTTTTGCATGGACCTTATTATTGAAGCATCAAGTGTGGCATGATGTAATCAGGTTATAACATACAAGGCTACCTGGTACAATGTGAGATCAAAACCAAACCAAACTGAATATAAATACCCAATGTAGTGGCCCCGCTGTGTTTGGTGTTTACAGGTTGGCCACAAGTTTATTGTGTGACAGGAACACATCTGATTTCAAAATTAAGCAACGCACATTGACATATTCAGAGATAGGCACTTCCACGTTATTTTGTCGTGGTTGTTCTATCCTATGAACAAATCACGCCGCTGCTAATGCAGTGTCATGTTGCAGAATTATCTCAATTTAACATGTTTGTATGAAAATAAAAATTTTAATTCATTGATAAAGTAAGAAATAGCCACAGCGTGATGCGGCGGCGGATAAGGTACAACACAAGCCGGTATAATGAGACAAAAGCCCATACAGCTGTTTTAAAATGAATATTCAAATGCCACACCGACGAGCTTTATGGATTTAAATAGCTTGTTCATACCAATAATTTTAAAGCGCAGTTTGGCTTCATTTGTTGCCTGGAAGGCGCAATACGAAATTTCCGTTCATACCTAAAAAGTGCAGTGTGTATATATTGATGTTTGGTGTCCGTATGTAGCTTCTGTAATATTTTGCTCAGACTACACCTGTATATGCCAATAAAGTATCATCGGTTCGACTTTGAGCTTTACATAATATGCAATCCACTAATCAACAAATTCAGGCTTCGATAGGAAAATTCACAGGGATAATTGAAAAGGGCAATTAAGTCATTTATCATTATGCTTTCAATTGAATTTGAACTTACCTGAATAACCTATAATTCTCTATGATTAGTGGTTTCTTTTATGCTGACCATCACGTATGATTCTCTAGAATTAGTGTCTCCTTTTTTTCCTGACTACTGTGTTCACCCACCCCAACCCTGGAGTCCGACAGGAAAGAAATAACTAATTGGGTGATATCAAACATCAGGGTCTTTGAACGCATGAGCAGAAGAGCCCATGCAAGATGTTAACATATATTCTAAAGTGTGCCTTGTAGTCATCCCCCGCTGAAACATTTTTCGCTAACATGGTGGCCCATTGTCCATTTTTGTCTTGAACCCAGTGGTATTTATTTGCTGTAATATTCATTTCCCTGTCAAAAATAATATTACGGCAATAGCAGCAAAATAGATTCTTCTTTGCACCCTTTCGCCTCCATGTATTTCCCTTTTCTGTTATTCTTAGGAGAGTTTTTGGTGCTCGTGTACCCTTCTGGAAGCCTAAATACATCTGCAAATAATAATAATGATAACAATAATGATAATAGTAATAATAATTATGATGATAATGATAATAATAATAATAATAATAATAATAATAATAACAATAACAATAACAATAACAATAACAATAACAATAACAATAACAATAATAATAATAATAATAATAATAATAATAATAATAATAATAATAATAATAATAATAAATAAATAAATAAAACCCTCAATCGTGACATTGTTGAAGTCACTTGGTTTGAGCAGAATGTTTCACACACACACACACACACACACAAACACACACACACACACACACACACACACACACGCACATTCACATATACAAATACATGTACATATACACAAATGGCTCAGCTTGATTCTGACTGGATTGCTTTTTTCTCATAAAGCAGGTTTATGGTTTGGGAAAAGACGACATACAATTATACTGACTGCAGTGCAGGTAAAGTCGATACAACAAGTGCACAGAGAGCTTGTTACGAGTGATCTTCGTCAATGTTAATTGTTGACAACCCGGCCGTGACATTTCTTTTCACATATTGTCTCTTTACTCTACGTCGAGGAAGCTCTACCACGCATCATCACAAAACCAGGAACATGGTATTCAGCACGTCCTGGCATTTGACTGGCCCTCCCGACAAATCTACTACAAAATAGATGAATAGATGAATGAGCAAATAAGTAAATATGAATAACCTACAGATTCTTCTGACTGGACTTTCATGCTTTTTTTAGGGGGAGGGGAGCCAAACATTACGTACCCAGATCAAAACCTACGGCCTGCCTTTGCTACCTGTCATTCACATTTTTGAAACAATAATGGCGCTTCCACAGCCTCGTTTGTTATAATGTTCCAAGTATCTACGACATTGAAACCAAAGACCTTTTGGCTGTTGTAAAAGTGCCAATAGACAAAACTTCTTTAGTTTCAGGGCTGGAGATGACTGGAACAATTAACCAAATGAAGTTGTGGAGGCACCATCATTAAACATTTTTAAAGAACATTTAGATAAGGCATGGAATAAACACATGTATTCAATGGATTTAGAATACCCTTTTACATGAATAAGTTGCAAGAATGTGACAATAATAAATTGTGCAGATCAGACAACAGGTATACGGGGTTCTCACCAGCGACTGTTTAATGCGCTATTTCTTAATCGTTACTTCTGTTTGGTAGTTCTCTGAGTCTGTTTCTATACTGAATACACAAAGCACATCAAGAAAGAAAATGAGGAAATGTTATAATTTTATTTTCAGACTGATTTTGATTAATATGCAAAATAAATACACCCACGCTAACATTACAACGTTTAAGCACAACACAGTAAGTTAAAGGATATTTCAAACCTAAATCTTCAGGGAAAGAAACCGCAAAATTACCTACAAACGTTGGCCTAGGCATGTGTACATTTTATGTACCCTCGGATTAAATATACAAGCAATGGTATGGGCCAGTAAAAATCTGAGAAAACAAATAAAGAATAAACCTAAGTTAATTTAATAAATCATACAAACAAAAGAGAGAAAAGCATCAACAACAAATTTTAATTAAAACTGTTTTCACTATAAGACAACAGTCCATGAGTAACAAGTTAGGAATCATTATAAAATAAAGAAAGCATGATTGAATGATATAACATTGTGAAAGCAAAGAACGAAAAAGAGTTCGATGCAATGAAATAAAACGGTGCTTTTGGAACACATGAGTTATCGCGTACTTTTTAAATAATTGTGATCTATAATAGGCACCGGAAGATGTCCGGTGCGCGCACACACACACACACACACACATATATATGTATATAATCTAGATAATGTATATATATATATATATATATATATATATATATATATATATATATATATATATATATATATATATATATATGACTTTGCATGAACGCTCTCATAAACCTGTTTGGTGTCTTTTCGAATAGGAGACGTGGCAATTAGCAATTTTGTGTGTATTTGGCTGAATACACAACTCAATACACAGAATTCTTGCGGGCTAGAGATGTGTGTTCCCATAAGATTCTATGTTAAAGTAACATTCAATATGTTGAATAGTTTTGCAGCAAAAGTTATCAATATTAAAAGTGTATTTTTGACTGTATATAGCCATTTACTACAAGAAATTTGGTGTCAATTGGGTGCAGATGACAATGGAAACTAACGGAAATACACACACAAGCCCGCCTGCCTGCAGAGCCCTCTACTGAAAATCCACATGAAGTAGTTGATCTTGAGCTTACCTATTCTGTGGGACTTATTAAATTATAGGATTATATAATCCTACCAACCATGTAAACTACTGATTTTAAAAATGTCTGGAAAAAAAGAAAAATTTGAATTTCCCCTTTGGTCAATAGTTCCTGTATTTCATGATCTAGCTTTCAGCAGGTTAGCTTTATTACCACTTATATAAAACCCGCCAGTACTTTCGGACTTGTATCCACTTTTCGGGTAACCTTCTGCACTAAGCTATATCTTTGACACAGCGGGTGGTCTTGCCTCGTGTGCCATGTGTAGCTACTTAGTTCATAGACTTGGGGCCACTTCAGTGTCTGATACAAAATCCTTATTCTGGGGCCTGCAACTGGTAACTGTATGGCGTTGTATTTACATTTGCAGGTAATGTTCACTCTGGAAAAGTTCCATAATATATTGTACATTACATTCATTTTACAAATAAAGCTTCCCTTAACACTAATCACACATAACTTTTGGATACTACCTGTTCAAAACATCCAATCAACTTGGCTGCTATTTTTCAAATTCAATAATGAGATAATATATGCTGTGGCCACGATTCACTTTGATATTGAAATCAAATATATTTTTGTGCGACTGGCCCACAATCTACGAATTGCGCAATGTTCAAAATGGCACTCACCACGTTGCGGCCCAAGGCATCGTGTCTCATTTGGATTTGTAACCACCGATGATAACTGCTACAGACACAAACGAGGAAGCAGATTAAAGTTAAGATAGGAAGTTGTGTTTTGAAAGTACTTCAACGACGTTACCCTATTAACTCAGAGAACGGACACCTGGAACCTTGTGAAATATTACGACAACGATCGTCGAAAAACCGGGGCTATGCAGCTATGCTGTTTCCACGGCCCAAGTTAACCCTACAGACAACTTGAAATAAAATGCTGTGGTAGAGTTGACTTTAGTGCAAAATAACGGCACACGATGGCCACTTCTTGAATAAAATCTTTCAGCCAAGGTTGATCAATTTTTTAAGGAAGGTAGGCTTGAAAGTATTTTTCCGTTGTTGTTTCATTAATTTGGGGGTTGGGCCTTTTTAGTAGGGTCTGTTAGGTTACCGGAACCACACATATGTTTTTGTTAGGCCTTAAGGAACTTGGGCATTGGTCGAAACATGTATAAAATGGATGTTCCTTCCCCTTTTACACATCACCTCCTTTGACGTCAGTTTAATTAGTTACCTGGGCACAGCCGGAGGCACTTGTTCATGGTGAAAAGATTGTCATCAGTCATACCAGAGCACCTGGATTTTAAGTACACAGCACACACGGCACACACGCACAAATACACACACACACACACACACACACACACATATGCGTGTGTATTATATATATTCATAAATATATATTTATGTTTTAAACTAAAATAAATGAAAATATAGAATATGAACCAATGTAATAAATTGATTCATAATTTTCAGTGTGGTCACACTTTCGATGTGTACAACCTGGTCGCATTAAACAAGCTGCTCGTAATGGACCAGATGCCTAGCACGTTTTCGTTTTGGCTGCTTGTTTTGGTTAATACATACTCACAGATATCTCATGCTACATAGATTTTCTTATGATCAGCCCGATAATGAAAAGTTGCCTACACGAGACTTTCGTTCTCAGCTTATCAGCGACTGAACATGGACCTGTTATTCTAATTCTGCCTACACCAAGTCAACAAATTTGAGGACCTCAAGTTAGAATGAAAACTAGGATTTCACTTCAATAGCCTGAACCTCCCTCTGTTTGCTGCTATCCACAATTTGAATCATTTATTTTCAAACGGGGTAAATAAATTTAAATATATGCTTGAATGTTAGGTACCGTCAAAAAGAAACTGGGAAATATTCTAGCGTCGCTTATGCAAGGATTTCCTCACTACTTGGCTCTGTCTCATGATTTTATGCTGGACAACCCCTATTCAAATGCCTGACGCGTGAAATACCGCTAATCTGCTCCAGTATTTGTTGTGAGTAGGCTAAGTCACCTGAGCGGGAGAAATGTCGCTTATCTACTGCAGATTCAGTTATTTTTCTAGTCACAAATAAGAATATAAGTGTTAGCTAACTTTGAAAATATTATTTTTCAGAGAAATGCTGCTTTTCAGTAAGAAATGATATAGGTCTCGTGTTTTTTAGATGAAAAAAATACTTTAGTCAGGGCTTTGAAGAAAAATAGGTGTTAGTGCTTACTCCTCGGTTAAAAATCAATAGTAGGAGTATATTTTGTCCCTGGCAGTACTATGAAAACACCTTGGTACATAACACCTAAATTTTAGTATTTTACAGGGTTTTTATGCTAGTATAAGTCACATTTTACCATATAGTTTAATATGCCCCGACTGTAAATATGGCGGTCGAGAACTAACACGATCCCACAAGCCCTTATTCAATGTGGCGCCTGGTGAAAACCCGCTATTGTGCCTTACAAGTGCTGTAAGTGATATCATATCACATCATGTGTACGGGAAGCCGCGCCCTGATTGGTCGAGAGGAAATGCGACTAGCCATTTGTCGCTAAACGGGGCCTAACAGGAGACCCAGGCAAAGACTACTAAGGTACAACTGAGACGTTCGTGAGTGGAACTAAGATATACCACAGGTAACCACTCGGTGCAACCAAGACAGAACTTTATGCCCCAAATTCACTCTTTGCGTTGATACATCAGAAAATGTGAAATGATATGATGTTGCACATGAAAGTTTAATGTTTTTGGCATATCTTACAAATATATCGCACACCCACGCTCCCCAATAATTGTGACCTCATAACGTATTGCTATCCCGTAACAGGAAGGCTAAAATCATTTTCTCTGCGAATGATGGTGTTGTACACCCACTTCGTCACTTGGTGTGAACACTTTCGTAACCCCTGATAAGTGGTGTTGGTGGCCCGCACCTCTGTTGCGGATCACGGATTTACTCCCTGGTGTGCTGGCTGTCCATCGGACCGTGCGGCCGTGGTCTCACGGCCCCCTGTACATTGCAAGCTCCCAGGGCCTGGCACACTGACCATTGTCTCACCTGCCAAGTTTCAATTCAACTTTCGGCTGATGAGTGAGGTTTTATCTCATTCTTATTATCATAATGATTCATATGTACTTTGAGTCTGAGGGCTTCACCATGGACTACCCTGTTGTCGAGTTCATATATATCCTGTCCAATAGTATTGTTACCAGTGTCGAGATTCATAAATTGGTAGGTGTCGAATCCCAATTCATTGATTCTGGAGATAATAATATGATCACTCCCCTTAAAATGCACAATTTTGCCAACTTCATGCTGATGAAAACCCAAGAGAACCCCTTCGATAGCCATGTTGACAGAAACTGCCATAAACCCCCAGATGCACAACACTTTGCAAAACTTATAAATTTATGCTTATTTTATATAACTTTTACATGAATACAGCTCAATTAAATCTTTTTTTAAAAGCTGCTATTACTCTTTATTTGAACAAATAGTCTGGGAGGTCGTAATAATCCTGGGATGTCGCTGTACCGGTATTACGACCTGGTAATACTGTGTTAACGTTCCTATTGGATGGCCCATGGTTACAGGGTAACATCATGCTAGAATTAGGAGTGATATAACTTGGAGCACACATCAGAATTTTTTATTACGCGTAATGTAACTTAGGGCACACGTCGGTGTTTTTAATTACGCATGATATAACTTGGAGCCCACGTTGGTGTTTTTGATGACACGTGATATACTTTAGAACAAACGTTCGTGATTTTGTTGACGCGTAATGTCACTTAGAGCACCGGTCAGTCTTTTTAATTACGCTTTATAAAACTCGTCTGTGCTTTTTAAGACACGTGATATAATTTGGAGCAAACGTCCATTATTTTGTTGACGCGCAATGTAACTTAGACTATCCGTCGGTGTTTTTAATTACGCGTAATATAACTTTGAGCACACGTTGGTCTTTTTTTATGACTAGTGATATAATTTATAGAGCACACGTCGGGGGTGGTGGTTATAACGTATAATGTCATTTTGAGCACACGTCGGTGTTTTTTGCTTACCAATTAGAGCAAAAGACTGTATATTTCCACGTGTAATGTTAAGAGCACACTTGTTAATTTTAGATGACACATCGCCCTTTCCGAGCACACGTGATCGACCTTAGTGGATGTGTGAAAATATTGTTAGGTTTGTGGCACAAAGTTGCCTAACAAAGTAGCCCACGTCAAAATTACTATGCCTGTGAATGTGTTCATTAAAAAATGAACATGTACACTTTTTCCAGCTCGTGTGCTCTTATTTTTTTGGTCATGTCCACTAATTCAAGGCAAGTGTGTATAATGTTAGACACATCAAAATCACCATGCACATTCATGGCACTCACCCACCTTATATAGATAACGTTTTTTGCTGTTCCCCGGTAGTTTTTCCAACAAAACCATTGTTTAAGTAGTGATAAAATAAGAAATGGTATTGACAGCGAACTGGAACTTAAACTGTGTAGTTTTACAAAACCGGGTTAAAACGGGACTTGTGCAAACCAGTTTACAGTTTTACAAAACTGAGTTTACCGTTAACCTTAGTTTAATCTAAACTCTCTTTCTTCATATGGCTTTGTGTGAAAAAGTCTCGGCTTAAAAATATTGCTGGTTCATGTCAAATACACATTTGTAGTTGTCAAAACCGCTTTCAATGCAGCTGTGTGAGAGGAACTGGTGCCATACCGATGTTTAACGCTTTGTAACTTTTGCCCAGTTAGGTTAAAACTGAGGCACAAGTTTCCTTTGCGGCAACTTCTTCCATACAGTGCCAAATGAAGTTGTTGATTCAGTTCTAACTGGGAAAGGGTTATGGGGTCATGTCTTATCCGCAATTGCTATCGAAACTGTGCCCTTTTGACGGAGAATTTAATTAAAAACAATTATCAATTTTTATCCGGGCATCTTCAGGTGATTCAAATATCGGTTGTAGCTTAGATCAGATGATCAGTCTTACCTAGGCTGAAGTGTTGAACACAATTACAAAACTTGCACATTGAAACGTACAGATATGAAACTGTTTGACCTCCATCTTATATAAAGTGGTTAGGCCCAACGTAAGTGGCAGAGGATAAGATGTAAGAAATGACAGCCTGTACGTTTATTCGTAACGGAGGATTACACTTTTTGACAAGGTGTTGTATACTCCTTTTCGATTCCATGAACGGAAAAATCTTTTTTCTTTTTCATGTGACGATGACGCTGACCCTTAAAATGTCATGTAAGTCATGAAATTTGCTGGAGTCTCTTGTAATGTACTCAAAATAATTTATTCCCCCTCCCGTGGAATGGTTTGTTTTACTAGTCTACCGGCATTTTTGCGATACATATCTACTCGGTTCATTGTTAAACTACCTGTTATCCTAGGCTAGCATACAAGTACTGTACGGGTCCAATTTACATCCTTGCAGACAGACTATACAACGCTGGTTACGTAAATCGAAGATACACACACACACACACACACACACACACACGCACACACACACACACACACACATATATATATATATATATATATATATATATATATATATATATATATATATATATATATATATATATATATGTATATATATATATATATATATATATATATATATATATATATATATATATAGTGTTTATGGTGTTCCTGGTGTATGATTCAATAAAATTTTCGTTAATTTGTGTAAATTAGTAAAATCTGAGGTTAATTAGCTTACCTGTAAAATGAACATTACAAAGCTATTCATCCACACAATGCGACCTGTTTGTCAAGCATTATTATTAAAATGCATATAATATTATGAGGTCACTATTAAAGATGACTGACTCATTTGATTAAGTTTGGTAACTGTCGTTGAAAATTAAAAAGGTACTAAATAACTTGATCAAGGTGACTGAGATACACTGATTAATCTTTATGCCGAACAAAGACAAAACAAGAAGAAGTTGGTAGATGAGCCCTGCATTTCCTTTGATTATGTTTAACAGCCAAGAATTATCCTGAAATGAACCTTCGGCATGAATGTGGCAGACGGGAGTACACGAAAATATTTCCTGGAATAAACTATCTACTTAAAGTGGCATCAAGCTCACAATAAGTAAGAATTAAAAACTGTCTGTGTGTTTAAAATTCCGTGTAGTCATAAAAGAAATACACTGCACAGATTTTAAAATACAAAATGCAGAGAGTTTTAAATTTTGTGCAGAGGGTTGCTAATTTGCTGTACAGAGTTGTAAATAGACCAGAGAGTTTGAAATAGACTTTAGTGTATTTATGAATGAAATACACTGCACGGAGGTTTTAATTCTGTGCAGAGGGTTTTTAATTCTCTGCTAAGCGTTTTTGATGGCACACAGAGAGTTTTTATTTTATTGCAGAGAGTTTTAAATAGACCACAGATGGACTTCAGTGTATAAATTAAATAGACTCCACAAAGTTTTAAAAACACTACAAGGAGTTTTTAATTCTGTGCAGAGAGTTTTAAATAGTCTGGTGAGAGTTTTGAATACGGTACAAAGAGGTTATATTTCACTGCAGATAGTTTTAAATAGATTTTGGGGAGTTTTAAATAGGCTGCAGTGTATTTATGAATGAAAAAGACGGCACAGTTTTGAATAGACTAGAGAGAATTAAAATTATGCACGTGGAAAGAGTTTTAAATAGCAGATAGTTTTAATTCACTGCAGACAGTTTTAAATAGACCGCAATGTACATTGTATTTATGAATGAAATAGACTGCGAACAATTTCAAACTGCCTGCAAAGAATTAGACTCTCTGCCGGGAATTAAAAGCTGTCTGCAGTGTTTTTAAAATTCTCTGCATTTTACATATAACTTTCTGCAATGAAACCAAAACTCTCTGCGGTCTAGTTATATATATATATATATATATATATATATATATATATATATATATATATATATATATATATATATATATATATATATATATATATATATATATATATATATATATATATGCACAGTGGCTTGCCATACTGGTTTTGTGTTTGATGCGGTGTAGTAGGTAAAGTTTCAAGTTTCGCAGCCAGGAGCACAGGCAGTGACAAGAGCAAGGGCCGAATCCTGGTGACACGCTTAATGTTATATTTCTGGATATCATTGGTATTTTATCCTGCGTTGGCCGTCGGTCAAAGTTTTTGATGTGAATACATAAAGCGTAATGGGACCAACTTCGAAACTTGGACAATCTCCTGTGAAAAGTAGCATTGACAATAGCATTTATATCACGATTTTATTGGGGTTTTGTGTGTCCGTAGATTTGCTACATTTTATTGAAAATTATCAAAACGTGCCAAAGAGCGTTAAGCTTCTGATCGATTGTATCGATTTTAACTTTTGGCATGACCTGCGTATTCCAGACATAGAGCGACACCACAGGCCCGGACTTATGGGATTTGTCTACATTCCAGTGGTTGTTGTGGCGAAGACACATATGTATCATATGCATGACTATCACTATCAATCTGAATGGTTTCACAAAGAGCCAAGTAGCCGTTTCAGATTCCTTTACACAGTTCACAGTGGTTTTATAGTGAAACTCACTTTTAACCAAAATTTACATTTAGAATCTTTCTGCATGAAACCAAAATTCCGGGTGTTTGACGGACCATATTTAGCCAGTCACGTAATGATCGACGAGTATGAGATACCCTGGGGCCTGGATGTTTACTCCTCAGGAAACCAAGCCAGTGCGGAGATTGATATGAAAGAATGGACACCAAGGGCACTAACACTTACGTTGCCCGAATTTCGAAGGATGAGACACTATAAATGGCTCGTATTTGTTCAACCTTGTGTAAAGATTCATAATCTTCTTTATGAGTTCAGAACAGTGACCTCGTATACACTGTATATATTGCATCATTGTCTAGTTACGACGCTCCGTTATATTTCTTCATTAAATGAGGTGATTACCTGCATCTCTGTGTATCAGATACACTGTTATAGATGGCAGAATGGTACTGGGACGAATAATTACAAATACAATGAATGGAACTATCAGCCTTGCGGCCTGGTCAGTTTTATATCAAAATTAAGTTCAACTAAAAGATATACATGGGATATTGAAGCCTCCCAGTCTTTGTACATTCGACTTTTTACACGACTTTTGGAGATACCACGTCTTTCAAATCCCCTGAATTGTTACCCAAACATTCTTCTAATAAATGAAATACCATATTCAGATCAAAGTCGGAGTGAACGTTTTTGTGGACGACATGAAAATATTCAGATGGAGACTTGTTCTCATGGTTTGAAAATTCATTTGCGTCAAGATAAAGATGCACTACTTCTCATAAATGCAACATACTCTTTTGCGCAGCCAGAGCAACACAATAAATCAGTTTGTGTTAGAAGTATTCAACAGGGTAAACTGGTTCAAATGACAGATCGTGTGCACAATATTAAGTCACAGAAAAAAGAAAGACACGTTGTTTTAAAACAGGTTGATTGGAAGCAACGATGTTTAGTCACCATAAAAGGTTATTTCGTCGTAGACTCTCCGTCAAGCATAATGGTACATGATGGTCCTTTCCCAGGAAGTCCCATAATACACATAAAATATTATCATAGATGGACGGTACAGTTCCTTACGCTATCAGCTTTGTCATCAGGATTCTGTATATCTGTGGCGCAAACAATGAAGAAACGTGGTATGCTTCAGTTACATTTTGAGACATTTCCACAGAAATTTGGCATATTCTCCAAGTTTGTGTTCTACAAGAAGGAAAGACAGTCGCGTCGTTTTGGCGTATTACATAAGAAACACAGAAGATTCCGAGGTCCCGATCTTGTACTACTTGTGGTGCCGTCTGGTACTTTCGTATCTTTAGTTATAACTCGATTTTTGTTCGATGGAAACAATATCGATGGGTGTGTTTGGGGAGGATTAAATATTTACCATGGAGGTAGTTATGATGTTTTTTCAAAACTCGGTCCATTCTGCAACACGTACGTTAATCATGCTACAGGCCTATCAGGAAATGACACATTCCATGTATTATCAGAGACAAGGTACCTGCAGCTTGTATATTATGCACAACGTATGATAGATCAAATAGTAATTGAGTTTCATTTTTCTCCTTCGGTCTGCTTTGGTATTTGGCAATTCCGAACGGTAAAGCGAAGAATACAAATTGGAAAACGGCTGTCTGTCCAAACTGGACAAAATGTGTGGGCATTCCGACGGAGAAAATGCTGTTTTTCATTTCACCAATTTGCTGAAGGAGCTATGGTGGTCAATGAAAGACCAATTGTTACAAAAATTTTAATTGCTACTTCAAAACCAACCGAACGACAAAAAGTTACCCTTGATGCCGGCAATCAAGTAAAAGTGTTTACACGATCACAGAGAATTCCCGGTAATGCCACATTCTATGCAGAAGATGTTCTTTTATACTGCAACAGTGTTTGTCTTCACAATACATACAACTTACATATACATTCCCAAGCAACACTGGAGGGTTGTTCAGTTTATAAATGGAGAAGCAATTATAACCAAATTAGATTAACTTCAAACTTCTATTGTGTACTTATAGAAATACCTGCAACTCAGCGACAACTCGCACGTCCTGTGATGCTACAACAACGTACCGATGAAAAGAGTTTTGATGAAATTGTGTCCATGTTTGCCTTCAGAGCGAGTTTGACTTTAAATTTTAGTCAAAATTGCAGTTCAGGGTTTTCAATTGAATTAGAAGGGCACAATTATATGTCAGATGGAAACAGTAAGATACAGAGCTATAATTCACCGACTGTACGATGGATATGACAATGTATGGACCGGCGAACAGTGAAATGGGCCATAAACTCGTATTATCTTAGCACGAAAGAAGTATATCATCATTTCATGTTAAAGATTAAATGGTGTGAGGTCATTTCAGAGGTTAACCAATCATGCCCTTTTTCAATCGCGATGTTCCACAATATTAAGCAAAAGATCAATCCATATGAGGAAATGGAATCAATTTATCTTTCCACTGAGGAATGTGAGAGCCGTAAATTACCAAAGCATGAAGTCACGTGTGAATTTGGTGCGAGTATTAAGTGCCATGCGTCCTTATTTGATTAAAAAATCCAATACAAACAACATTCATACTTCTATTATCCTTACAATACTAAAACTGGGCATAGATTTTTGAGTGGCCGGGCGGAGAGCATTACCGAAAATTGGATAACAGCCTATCAACGTTGCGACAGAGCAAATGCATACTTATGGGTAATCAACAATATAGAGGAACTTTCTGTTTTTCAGATTTACCTATCGGGCCTAGTAGATAATAAATGTGGTTTGCCGTTCTACCAAGTTATTATGGGTGCAAATTTGGTATTTATTGGACTGACAAGGAAAATGTTTGTAAGTGTGATAGATTTTTTAACTCCCTCTCGATCAAATTGATCTAAAGACCTAGGTATAACATGTCGTCCGCTTAAATGTCAGTTATTGATATCTATTGTGAAAAGAAACACCAAAACAAGAATTTCCTTTGGTATTGCTTGGGTACCTAGCACAAACTTGTTAACTCAATCTTATTGGTACTGAAAAGAAAGTTTGATATGAATTAAGACATTTTAAGTTACTAGTGCCAGGAAACTACATCACATACACTTAGACAATTTTTCAGTCTAGTGTTCCCGTACAAAATGGTAAACTACCTTAGTTCCCCCCTTCCTCTGTATTAAACTTATTTCATGATTATGTACTTACAGAGACTAGCTGCCAATTACAACGTACCCTTCAGATAAGGCGGGTCAAATGCAGAACAGGTTGCTATTTCAGATAGTTTCTACCTTCTAAAATTCGTGGGTGGAATGACTTTCGCGACGATATAGAAAGATCTACACTTTCAACCTTCAAAATGACTAAAATATTTTGTTTTCTTTCATGAAGTAACGCCCCCCCCCCCCCCACTTTGCATCTGGCAACCGCTTTGCATACATTCTTCACCTCAGCTACTTTTCGAGCGTTCAAAACTAAATTACCACTTACATGAAATCAACACTGTTCCTTGGGCGAACTGTTCATGTGACCTAAGCATCGAAGATACTCGTCACTACTTTTTGGTCTGTCCCACCTATGAACTTCCTAGATGGAAACTACTGAGATCTGTCACAAACGCACTTCACCTGGTGCACACCCAAATTTACTGCTTGACCTGGCTCAAGGCAGACTCTTTGTGCCCGCTGGTTGTTGTGACCTGACAGACGGAGCTATCACTAAAATCTTTAACACCATTCAGTTGCACTTAATCTAGAACATACGTTTTGTTTATTAGTTTCGATAGTATACATTTTTTTCTCAAGGAGAACTTCTGTATTATCTAGTGTGTGTTGTGTGTGGTACATGTGCGTCTGTACGTGCTGGAGATCCCCCCTCCCCCCCCCCCCCCATTAGCTCCTGTCAAGCTACTGGGTCATCCAGATTTTGAAAATAAATATGCTACAATAACTGTTTTAGAAATAAAGGGAGCAAGTTCTAAACTATCTGGCTCCTTGTCTTCTGTCTTGTTGGTTTGATCTGGTCAGTTCCAATTTCTAGTATTTTTGAAATAGTTTAGCCCGCATCTGCATTAGCAGCACTCCATAAAACATAGTTATTAAATATGTGAGTTAATCATGGGAATATGATTTTTATTCTGGTGGATACG